>JAVSCE010015424.1:0-66078 GCA_032199065.1 Smutsia gigantea
GTGATTTTTCTTAAAATGAAAGCTTGATCATCTTAATTCCCAGCTTAAAATAATTCAAAGGCTTTCCAGGGCTTTTGATTCAAAGCCCCATTATCTTTAACATGGACTTCAGTGTCCCCCCAGTGTTATCTCCAGTCACTCCCCCTTGCTCACAAGCTCCAGATTATGTAAGGGCTCTTCTTTCATCCCATTCCCTGTCCCTGCCTGCTCCTCCCCATCTTTCAGCTCTCAACCCCCATGTCACTTCCTTAGGAAAGACTTTTCTGACCACCACCTGCCTTGATTCTAGTAGGTCCCTAATTACATATTCTAAAGGCATCCTTCACCTCTTCCTAGCACCATCACATCGGTAATGGAGTATTTCTGTCATTATTTGTTTAATCTTTGATTCTCCAGATTCTTTGTAAGCTCCAGGAGAGTAAGGACCACATCTGCTTTGCTCTCACTATATCTTTAGCATCTAGTGCAATCCCTCATACATATTAGGCCCTTACTAACACTTATTCAATGAACAAATTATTTTTCCATGCTTTTCTCACCCCCTCTACCCAAATATATACATTGCTCCCAAAATGTTTTTCTAGCAAGTAAATCTGGTCAGGTCTTTCTTGCTGCTGCTTAAAATTCTTGCTTGGTTCTCTGTGGTCTATAGAACACAACCTGAAACCCTGCGCCTAGCATAAAAGGCTCTTCAAGAACTCTTACCACCTAAACCGCCCAATTAATTCAAATTGTTATTTTGTGTTCAGGTGGTATTGAATTATTGCTACTTTCTCATGTTTTTCAGTGACTCTATGACTTGAACATGTTAGTTCCTCTGAGAAGAACACCTCTCCTATTATGCCCACCTAACAAACTCCTACTTCCAAGCCAAGTTCAAATGTTAACTCCTTTGACAAGCCTTCCCTGAGATACTCTGGACCTCATAATAATACAGACGGGATTCAAGTACCAATACTGACTCAGACCTTCACTGACTCTTGTCAGCCCCCTACTCAGGTGGAAATTCATCTCTCTAGAAAGAACCCCTTGAGCATTTAGGGCTGGAATCTCCCATGTTCTCATGAGATAACTCACTTCATCCAGGCACTGCTTGCGTGTAAGGCTCTGGAGACGGGGACTTGTCTGTCATGTCTGGTGTCGTATTCCCCAGTACCTAGAGCAGTGCCCAGGAGGCACCGAACATTGAATTAATATTTGTTGAAAAATGATGTCTTTCCAAGTAGTGATTCTATAGCATCTCACTACACTGATGGACAGTGACTGTAATGGGGTTGGTGGGGGGGACCTGATGAAGGGGTAGTTTAATAACCGTAATATTGCACATGTAATTGTAGATTAATGATAATAAAATAAATTATATTAAAAAAAAAGAAAAATGATGTCTTTCTTCCAAGCAGTTCCATAATGTTTGTCAAGGAGCATCAGTTGTTGTCCCAGGTACCGGCTTGTTATCATTTTGACTACCAAAGAACTAGATTTACCTAGATCTCTGCTTGGTTTCTTAGACCTGCCGGGTTCTACTTTATCATACAGATGCAAACAGCATTCTTTCCATAATACCCAGATCCACCAGGCACCTTCACTGTTTTGTTGAGGTTCAGGTGGGTACTTCTAACTCTTACTAGGTTCCTCAGATATTCACTGCTAACATAATCAGCTGTTGCTTCCTTATTTCTTCTCTCAATGAACCAAGTGATAACTGACCCTGCTTTTTCTTGAGGATGTAATTTTGCTATGATTTTTAATAAAACCTCATGGCACACTAGGAGTAGAAGGGAACATCCTCAGCATGATAAAGGGCATCTACAAAAATTCTACAACATCATATTTGGTGAAATACTGAATATTTTCCCTCTATATCAGGAACAAGAAAAAGATGCCTATTCAAACCTCTTCTGGTCAACATTCTTCTAGAGGTTCTAGCCAGTGCAAGAGAGTGCAACTGTCTTTATTCACAAGTGGCATGATCACCTACGTAAAAAGTTCTACAGAATCTACCAAAAAAGCTACTAGATTTAATAAGCGAGTTTAACAAAAGCAATATGCAAAAACCAATTGCATTTCTATACAATAGCAATGATCAATTGGAAATTGGAATTAAAAATCACAACCATTTCCAATGGCATAAAAATATGAAATGCTTAGAGGTAAATCTGACAAAACATGTGAAAAATCTGTATACTGAGAACTACAAAATATTGCTGAAAGAAATTAAAGGATACCTACATGGAGGGATAGATGGTGTTTATGGATTGGAAGACTCAGTATTGTTAAATTGCCATTTCTTCTCAAATTGGTGTATAGATTTAATGCAATGATAATGAAAATCCCAACAGGTTTTTTATTTTGTTTGGAAAAAATTAACAAGTTGATGCTAAGTCTCGTATACATCTGCAGAAGACAATAGACTAGCCAAAACAACTTTGAAAAAGACCAAAATTGGAGGATGTAGGCAATCTGAATTCAAGACTTATTAGAAAGCAGCAGCAATCAAGACAGTGTGGTCTTGGCATCCAGATAGAAAAACAGATTGATGTAGCAGAACAGAGAATACAGAAACCTATGTACATGTGGTCAATCTATTTTCAGCCAAGGGTACAAAGACAATTCTTTTGGATATCCATATACAAAAATTGTACCTTAACCTATACCTCAAATCATATAAAAAAATTAACTCAAAATGAATCACATACCTAAATACAAAAATAAGAATACATAAAAATTCTGGAAGAAAATATAGGAGAGATCTTTGTGAACTTGGGCAAATGATTTCATAGTCACCAAAACACAATCCATAAAACATCAAAATTAGGTACACCAGCTCTTCAAAAGACATCGTTCAGAGAATGAAAAGAAGCGACACACTGGGAGAATATATTTGCAAATCACATCCAATAAAGAATTTGCATCCAGAATACATAAAGGAGCCACAAAAGTCAATAATAAAAAAAAAACAACCTATTTTTTAAATGGGGCAAATATTTGAACAGATGCTTCAGGAAATAAGATATGCACATGCTCAACATCTTTAGTTTAATTAGGGAAATGCAAATTAAAACCACAATAAGATACCACTACCACCTTAGAAAGACTCACTATAGTATTGTTGGGGAAGGATGTAAAGCAACCACAGCTCTCATACACTGCTGGTGGGAATGTAAAATTATTCAATTATTTTAGAAAATCATTTTGGTAGTTTCTTAAAAAGATACACACCTTAGTACACATCTTCCATATGCCCTAGCCATTACATTCTTAGATACTCCCACAAGAGATATGAAAGCATTTATCCATACAAAGTCTTGTGCACGAATGTTCATAGAAGCTTCATTAGAAAACCCCCACATTAGAAACAACCAATTGTCCACCAACTGAAGAAAGGATAAACAAATTGGTATATATCCATATAATAGAATATTCTTCAGCATTTAAAAGGAATGAGCAAATGATATGCATGATATGCATAATTATGCTGAAAGAACTCAGACCCCAAAAATCTATGAACTATTTTCCATTTATATAAAATTTTAGAAAATGCAACTTATTCTATAGTAATCAAAGGTAGATCAGTGTTTGCCTAGGGATCGGGGAGATTCAGGGACAAGGGAGAGGAAAAGATTACAAAAAGGCAGAAGAAAACTTTTGGGGTGATGGATTTGTTTTTTGAGTGTGGTGATGATTTCACAGCTGTATACATATGTCAAAACTTATCAAATTATACACTTTAAACATGTGAGTCAATAAAGCTGTTTTCCAAAGAGAGTTTGACGAGGACCAGGATATTTACATAATTTCAAAACACCTCCTGCAAAATACTTACAAATTAAAAGGGAAAAAGAGTAACTTCACAATAGAGAAGCTTGGGAGGCACCATCTGGAGTGAGCAAAGTGCACATCACCAGGAGTTGGACACTTCAAAGTCTAGCACCACCTGATAGGATGCCATGAGAACAGAGCATCATTCCTGGGCTCTTCCTGTCAAAAATGCACACCTCGGACCTAATCATGAGGAAACCTCAGGCCAACCAAACTGTGGGCATTATTCAAAATAAGTGGCTTGGAATTCTTTCAAGTGTCAAGGTTCTGCAAGTCAAGGAGATACTGAGGAGCTGTTCCTGGTTGAAGAAGACTAAAGAAATACGGCAATTAAAAGCAATGCTTGATTCTGAACTGGATCCCTTTGCTAAAAAGACATTATTAAGATAATTATGGACCTGAAAGAGGTCTGAGGATTAGATAATACCAATGCTAATTTCCTGATTTTAGTGATGTGTATAGAGGTTATGTAAGAGAATTTCCTAGCTACGAAATATACAGATTTATTCCAGGGTGATGTGGCATGCATTGCTCTATTTCCAGATTGTATCAGCAATTTATTCTCAGTTGGGTCAGGAAAACAGATTCTTTTTCTGTACTTTCAACTTTTCTGTTAGTTTTGTGACTGTTAAGAAAAAATCTATTTATACCTTTGTTCGTGTACTTGAGCTATCTGTGGCATAGATTCATAGAAGTAGACTAGCTAGGTCAAAGGTTACGAACATTTAAACATGGGACAAATATTAACACATTTTTTAAAGAGATTGTGCCAATGTATACCCTCACCAGTGATTTATGAAATAACCTATTTCTTCTTACTCATTTTGGGCACTATTAAACACTTTTATCTCTGCCAGTTTGTTATCTCATTTTAATTTGTATTCCTTTAGTCACTAGTAAGATTAAGAAATTTTTATGTGTTTATAAGCAATTTGTATTTATTTTTTATGAGCTACATCTTCATACTCTTTATATAATTTTTAAGTTATTCATATTTACCTTTTTCTTTATTAAGAGCTCTTTGTATATTAAGGAAATTGGGGTTTTTTTTGTCTGTCATCCAGATTGTCCATGGCTTGCTACCTACCTTTTAACTTTGTGCTGTTTTTATACCGTGCAGTTTTCTTAAATTTTATGTAGTCAATTTTTCCTTTTTAGGTTCTGAGTTTTGTTGTTTTGCTTTTAAAGATTTTATCCAATTTGAAATCATGTGTGTGTGTGTGTGTGTGTGTGTGTGTGTATCCACTCCTGTGTTTACTTTTTTTCTTGTTTAATTTATTTGTACTTAAATTGTTTATCTTTATTTGGTGTAAGAAATCAGATAGGCATCCAGCTTTAACTTTTATTTTTCCAAATGGCTAGCCAATTACCTCAACACCAATTACTGTACTGTATAATTTTACTTTTTCCTCCCTGATTTGAGAAATGGCTTAACCATTTACTAGCTTCTCAAATGTTTAGGTCTATTTCTAGATTCTAATCTGTTTGGTTAATCTGCCTTTCCCTTCATGTACCAGTACCCAACTTTTTTCATAAATGTAGCTTTCTATTATGCTTCAAATACACTCTAGGATTAATCCTTCTTTATTACTTTCTTTTTTCAGAATTTTCCTGGCTAGCCTCACTTGTTTATTTTTCCATTTGAACTTCAGACTCCGTGAGTCCTACTTCCAAAAAAACCTCATAATGTACTTTTTATTGATATAAAATTAAAAGTAAAGGTTAATTTAGAGAAAATATGCATCTTTACACCATTAGACCTCCTTATTGATGAACAGGGTGTGTATTTTCATTTGTTTCTTTCATTTTTCTTCATTTTGTTTTGCTGATGTTGTAATACTGTTGGTGCTCTTTAAGTATAATATTTTCTTTCATTTCTTTTCTAGCTTTTTCCCTGAAACATAGAAATGCTGTTGATTTGGGTTATTAGTTGTATAACCAGTTACCCATCTGACTTAATTCATTGTTTTATTTAAGAGATTTTCCAATAATACTCTTGGATTGTCTAGATATGCAATGATATTACCTGCAAATAATCATCATAATATCTTCACTTTGGAGTTCTTAAACTTCTTATTTTTTAATTTTAGTATCTCTAGAATAATGTTACTTAACAGTGGCAATATATTTTTCTTGTTCCTGACTTTAATGGAAAATGCTTCTAATATTCAATCTTAAACATGATGCATTTTATCATGTAGATAATGTTGAATTCATTTAAATACCTCTGAGAAAGGTCATGTAGCTATAGCTATTCTCCTTCAACAAGCATTAAGAGCTCCTCTCATATCAATAGTCTGTATAACATGGAGTTTGAGAGGCCACACTGGCTGGCTCAAATTCCAGGTCCTGTACTTCCTACATATGTGAACTTGGCAAGTTTCCTAACCTCTTTATGTCTTTGTTGCCTCCTTTATAAAACAATTGACAATAACACCTAACTCTTAGGATTGTTGTGGGATTTAAGTGAATAAATATATAGAAGCTCCTTAGAACAGTGCCTGGTTCCTAGTAAATGCTTTACGAATATTCGCTATTAGCACTGCATTCCTGAAATAACCCCAATTGTCGTGCTGAGCCCCTGCCCCCCAAAAGACACTTGACCCAAATAAGAAGTGTGTGAAGGATCTGTGTAGACATTTCTCCAAGGAAGACATACAAATGGCCAATAAGCACATGAAAATATGCTGACATTGTTAGTCACTAGGAAAATGCAAATGACAGCCACCATCAGATATCACTTCACACCCACCAGGATTGCTATAATAAGAGACAGATAATATCATGAGCTAACAAGAATATGGAGAAATTGGAACCCTTATATGCTGTTGGTGGGATTATAAAATGGTGCCACTTTGGAAAACAGTCTAACAGTTCCTCAAAAAGTTAAACACAGAGTTACCATATGACTCATCAACTCCATGTCTAAGAATATACCCAAGAAATGAAAGTATGAAGCCATACAAAAACTTTACCTAAACGTTCAAGAAGTAGAAATAACTCAAATGTCTATCAACTGATGAATGGATAAAAAAGGTAGTATATCCATTCAATGGAATATTATTGGGCCACAAAAAAGAATGAAGTATGGATATATGCTATAATGTGATGAACCTCTAAAACATTATGCTAAGTGAAAGAAGCCAGTCAGAAAAGATCATGAATTATATGGTTCCATTTATATGAAG
This sequence comes from Smutsia gigantea, assembly GCA_032199065.1. NCBI lineage: Eukaryota > Metazoa > Chordata > Mammalia > Pholidota > Manidae > Smutsia > Smutsia gigantea. The sequence continues at coordinate 7,008 of JAVSCE010015424.1, forward strand.
TGTCCAGGATAGGCAAATCCATAGAGATATGAAGTAGATTAGTGGTTATTTAGGGCTGGGGTGGGGGACTGGGAGATTGGGGAGGGGATGATAGTTAAAGGATATTGGGATTTGTCTTTGAGGTGATGAAAATGTTCTAAAATTGACTGTGCTGATGGTTGCAGAAATCTGCAAATATACTACAAACCACTGAACTGTATACTTTACATATATGAATTGTAGGGCATGAGAATTATGCCTCCATAAAGCCCTTGCCAAAAAGGTGGTGATTTCATGTGGTTCAACAGAATACTCTGCAATATCTTACATAGCTCTGGCACCCTGTGGTACGGATTGAACGTTTGATAGAGATTATGTATATGAGGCTTGGGCTTCCTGTAGAGGAGGACGAGAAAGACCCAGCAGAGCAGGAGACGTTGAAGAAATAGGAGCCAGGCTGACAGATTCCAGAGTCCAGATGGGCGAAATCACCTTGAAGGAGTCCAGTATCTCTTCCAGAAGACAGAAGGAAAGGCTGGGGTCAGACACTAATTAGTTGATGGTGCAAAGAGGTTTTCTTTCTTACTGGCCCCAATTTTCACAGAGCCATTTGTAAAAATGAGAGAAGAGAGTGGGGGTGGGTTTCAAGAGAGGGGAAAGTTAGAAGAACTTAGTGAGCGTGTGAGTGAGGAACTCACAGGGGCCTAGGGAGCCACACACAAACTGCCAGCAGAGAAGCGAACTCCAAAGTTGCAGTGGAAGCCAGCCCCCAGAGCTTCTCTGCAGGCCCTGCAGCCTCGTCGGGGAGCCACCTCCTTCTGAGTCAGCTCTGCTGCAGGCCAGACAACCCCAAGTCCTTCAGTGTTCCTCAGACATCTTGGCTTTGAGCCTCTCGGTCTCTGGATAGTCTCCTCTGCACTGACTGCCTTTGGCAACCTTCCTCCCAGAACTGAATGTTCTTCCCTGGTAAGGGCTGACCCATGTCCACCTTCTGAGTTCTGTGCCCTGTGCTTTTATGCTTTTATGAATATAGTCTGGGATGACCGGATTCCCTGTGGCACCCTCATGGTCCTGGGTCAGTGACAAACAAATCCAAAAAGCAGAGAGAAATCTGTTTGATGTAGCATCAGTCCCCATTTTTAGCCACAGGGTTATGGTGGGGTGGGAGGCTCGCAGCTTGTTAAGGAGGCTGGAGTAGCTGTTTAACATGTTGCTGAGTGCAGAATATCTAAAGTTGTGGGGTTAGGGATCAGGAATGGATGTGCATATGTGGGACATTCCCCATGGCCAGCATCTCAGTGGGTAAGGCAGCCAGACAGGCACAGCATGCATCACCTTGAACCTAGTTACTAAGCACAGGCAATCAAGCACCTCCACCCTGGAGATCAACAGCCAATTAGGGTTCAAGAGTGCAGCAATAGAAAGGGAAGAGTTCAAGGGAAACCTCGGGGACACTTTTTGACCCTAGCTATTTTCAGATACTGGGGTTACTGTTGGTCAAAATCTCTGGGCACCAGGAGGCATAGGGTCCCTGATTCTAGAAGGGGCTGGATAAAGGGTGGCAGAAGAAACATGGCCTTTTGTGCCAGACCTAGATTTAAAGCCCTTTTCTGGTACTTACTTGCTGTGGGTCACTCACATTAGGCACATTGCTTAGCCTCTTGGAGCCTCGGTTAACAGTACTTACCCTCAGAGCTGGCTGTCGAAGGGACGGTGTCAGTGGTCTGGTACGAAGCTTTTTTGCCCATCTATGGGCCTTGGCTTTTGTTATTCCCTCAGAAGCACCTTTTACACATCCCCGCTTGGCCTAACTATCTCCTGGTCATTCAGGCCTCTTCCAGCTCCGTCCTGTCTCCTATGAGTCTTCCTGGATTCGGTTCCCTCTGCTGTGTTCCCATTGTACTGCCTACCTTGCTTACGCCCTTCACAGGGCTATTCGAGCTACAGCAGAGCTCTTTACCTGTCCATCCCCACCCCGCCACCAGTCTGTGGAGGCAGAAGTGTCTTGTTCACCACAGTATCCCCAGTTCAAGGAACACACCAGGCTCTCAACAAATACATGCTGCTAGAATGGAGTTTGGAAGATTAAATGCGATCGTGAATGTGCAGTGCGTACCTTTCAAACCACACTAACTAGGGAGTAACAAAAGGAACAGGAAAGAGTATTTATTCGCCCTTCTACACTTTCTCATCACAGGTTCTTCGGCTCCCTGAAAATCTTCCACAAAGACTGGGAAGACTCCAAGGAAGAGAGCACAGACTCTGGGAACAGGAAACATGGGTTCCGGTCTTGGCCACTTACCAACTCTATGGTTTACCTGTTTGTGCCTCAGTTTACTCATCCATGAAATGAGTCATAAGGTTGCCATGGACATGAAATAAGCTATTCTTGGGCATAGCACTTGTAATAGCGCCTGGAACATGGTAAACACCTTATAAGTATTAAATGAGTATCTGGAAAATGTTCCACATCGCAGTAGTCCTGGTGGCTCTGCCGGGTTCCTCCTTTCCCTTTCCTCCTTCCTGCCTGTGATGATCTCCCACTACTGGGGATGCCAAAAATGGCACCTAATCCAGTTTCATGGGGTCTAGGCGACCTGTGTTGGTTAGATTGCATTCAGCCACGCCCCCACCATCACTGAAACCACGCCCTCTCACATATCAACCAGGGGTCTTGTCGTTTTTGATTTGTAATCTGGGTCAGGCCTAAGATTCTGCATTTCTAACAAGCTCCCAGGTGAAGCTGATATTGTGGGTCCATGGATCACACTTTAATCAACAAGGACCTAAACAATAAGGACTTGGTTTTCTCACAAATGTGTGATAATCAAACACATAAGCAAATATCAGAAAGGAGATTAAAAAGGAAGAAATAAAAAAATACCCAGATGTAGGTAGTTAGTTATCTGCCATTGCTTTAGCATTTTAATGGGATGAGGTCTTTCTCTGTGATTCTCTTGGCCACAAAATGGCTTCTTCAGCTCCAACCATCAAGTCCATGACCACAGCAGAAAGAAGGGGGCTGGGTAATGGGAAGTGTCAATTCTTAGTGTGCCTTTTAAATACAAAAGCAAAAGCTATCCCACACACTTCTAGCAAAGCTCTGCTTATATCTCATTGGCAAGAATGCTTTCACATGGCCACCAGCAGCTTCAAGAAAGGGCGACAAGGTGTTTGGGCACAGTCCTGCCCAAAACAAAATGGGGAAGAACGAGAAGAATGGATAAGCAATGGGCAATATCGGCCACAATCAGTGCTTATGCCCAGAATCATGAACGCATCGCTTCTTGTCTCTCTCAGAAGATTGTGGAATTAGTAAAATAGTGTCTCTGCTTCTAGGACTCAGGTCTGTGTCTAAGAGGGTTGGTGGGAGGATAGTCTGAGGACTGGTCTCTGCATCATCCTTCATCTCTGACCAGCATGTTTGAGTTGAACAGGTGTCTTCAGCACGAATTCTTTCCAAGGAAGCTTCTCAAACTCTCACATAAATAAAGAGAGCAGTGGTTCCCCTTTTTGAGGCGATAGCATACTGATTCCGTCGTGAGGGAGGTACGGGTTTCCCCTGCTACGGGTTAAGTAGAGCCTTCCTATGAAATCTTTTCTAAGCTGCTTTCCCGAAGTTCGAGTTATGCCACTTGGCTTTTAGGAAAGACCTGCATATGTTAGTACCTGTTTTCGGAAACTGAAAGAAATCTCAAAGCGTAAAAAACCTTTTCAGTACTAATGTTAAGAGGGGATACCTGCAGTCCACGCCCACCCCATTCCACCCGTCAACGCTTTGGTGGAACTGGCTGACCTCAGGCTCGAGGGGTGGAGCCTGTGACTGAGGATGAGCCTGTCAGTGCACTCCATCTCACCAGACTGCTAGGGATTGGTTCAGGGCCGAGTCAATCAGCAGATTGACAGAACAACCTGCTTTAGCCCACGGAGCTGGTGGCAAGGCTAAGAGTGCTTTAAGGATCATGACATGTACTTGGAAAATAATGAACTCCGAGGTGTGAATTCCTATACTTTTACCCACCCTTTGTCTTTATTCAATGCTGCAGATTATTAGTCTCTAGATTTTTGGTGCTATGATAGCCAATCATTAGAGTTAAAGTCCATTCAACTGGAGTCCCTAAGAAATGTGCTGGGCTTCTGTGCCCCCGCACCCCGTGCCCAATGACTGACAGGCAGTCTGATGAGCCCGACCTCCTGCAAGGGGGTTGCTTTCCTTGTGAACATCTGAGTGTGCTAACGGGGTGTTCTCAGGGGGTGAATCCAGCGGTGTCCTCTCCACCACTGTGGCACCTGGGGGTCAGAAGAGGGCGTCTGGGTCCAAGGAGAGATGCTCGTCTTGGCCACCAAACCTGGCCGGTTAAACCAGTCGCTAGAGCTAGAAAGACTCAGTCCAGGGCTTTTCGTTGAAATTACTGGAGAAGCAGACTTGCTTTTCTATGCTGAATGTCAACAAGGATGGCCATAACTTCAGAAGCTTTAGGAGGCCCTCTTGAAATCAGAAGGATGTGAACTTAAAACAGTCAACTATGAGGAGGCAGAATGGAGAAAGAAGAGTCGCGTTTTATGACCCGCATAAACCAGGCTTGGATCATTTCATTTGGTGACCCAATAAATTTCTGTCCTTAAATAAGCCAGTTTTCACTGGCCTTCTATGCCTTACACTAAGAGCACTGTAGCTAATACTGGTGGGCATCATAATTTGGGGTGATTATATGCATGGCTCCAGAACCAGACAGACTTGAAGTCGATTCCCCTCCTGCCACTCGCTAACTGCTTGACCTCACTTCCCAGAGTCTCAGTTTATTTATCTACAGAGGGGAAAACAGAACCTCATGGTACGATTAGGTGAGAGATGCCTGGTGAAGTGCTGAGGACACTCAGGTGCGAGGAATGTCACTGCACTTTGTGGGGTTTTTTTCTAAATCAAATGAAAGCCCTGGGGGCCCCAGCTCCATTGACCTGCTGGAAGTTTCAGCTCAGCCATTAGTGGGTCATGGGCCTGGGAGATCTCTCAGGTCTTGCCCCTGAATCGCTGCAGTTGGCACCATTGTTTGGGGCCACAGGTTGGGTTTTTTTTTTTTTTTTTTTAGAAAATATGTTTTTTAATATTTTATCTTCTCTTTGCATTTATAACATAATTCACTTCAACAATCACAGAATCCTTGTCTTCCAATGCCACAAACTGCGTTACAAATGAAAGCTGGTACTGCTGCTTATCAAAATATACACGACAATTGATGTTTTATATAAAACCACTTTATATGTTAACTTGTTCCCCAAAACATTTTTTTTTCTTTTTTGGCCTGGTTAAAAAAAAATGTCACTACAAATATTTACAGCATTTTCTTCTGTTAGATGAACATTCTTACAAACTGAAAAAGGGAATTTTATGAACAGACCATGTAAAACACAAGACAATGTCAGAGGCTCCTAGCTGTGCTATTTTTTTTCTTAAATACAGTACTGAAAATGCCCATCAAACCCTTGTCATCCTAATTCATTCTGTTCACATTTAAACTCCCATTTTCTCTAAGTAGTCTATTCACCAATAGGAAATAGAAAGTAAAGGCCGCTTTGCACTGGGTCTTCTTTCAGAAAGGAGCTTGGGAAAGAATGCTGAACAGAGAGGAGTTAAAACCAGAACAGCCAGTCTTTGGTCAGAGCAAGGAGGTGACATTTTGATGCAAAACTTTGCTTGGTCAGAAATCCCTACGATTAATATTTTCTGGATGTGGGATGAATTCTTTAAAAATCTGGGTAACAATGGTAAGGGGGGAAAAAGACCAGAGTTATGATTTTTATTAAATGACATCAAAAATAGCTATTTAAATATTTGTTATTACAACTACTACATAGATCCAAAACTGAAAATAACCTGTTATTACAACTACTACATAGATCCAAAACTAACAAAAACCTGTGTACAGTGCTGATTTAAGCTTGCCATAAGCAGCTTTCAATAATGACAATTATCACCAAGGTTACTGGACCAGACAAATATCCCTGTTCTCTGTAACATACGCCTCCGGTTACAAAAACTAAGATGACTGCCACAAAGATGTAGAGCAGCTCTGCTCTTGGACCTGCATAATGTTATATAATGAAGAGTATGTGATAAAGGCAAAAGTGTAACTGAGACTTCATTTATACAGCTACAATTCTCTGCTTGTGTGAATAGCCTGTGGGATAACATTCTTTTAAAACTACACAGTACATATTTCCTGAAACCAGAATACTGATACTACTACCTCGGTCTCAAATAGGAAGAAAAGGTCAATTAAGACTACTGAAGAAGGCACATAAACTTTGGTCCTGTTTTCTCTCCCTCTATAAAACACCAAAAACTAATATTTCAGTAATTTCCTTTATTTTAAGCCATTCACAACTGTTAGAATTTGCTCTGAAAAAAGACTGCAAATAGTCTTGTAATAAGAACACAGCTGTTTTAAAAGACAGCTGAGTTACATTTTCTTTAAAGGAAAAGTTTTGTGCAATCTAAATTGTATTTCTTCTAGCACAATAGTAGACTATTTTAAGTCTGGCAGTTTTATTCTTGTTAACAACTGATCAAGACAAAGGAAAGGCTAAGAAAAACGCTTTTACGCATAGTCATGTTGCCTTTTTGGTTTTAAAAATAGCAGTACACATTAGGTTTTCTAAAAGGCTGACAGTTTGGCAAACATAGGGTTTTTAAGTGAGGGGGGTAAAACACAATACTTTTGAGCTTGTCGTCTTTTGTCTGAAGATATTTTGTGGAAACAGAAGAGAAACTGCATGATAATATACTCAACGTATAAATTTTGCTGCCTAATGACATGGAAGCTTTGAAAAGTTTATATGAAACTGAACAGATATTCATGAGCATACTTCTTATCAACTGACACAGAACCTATGATCAACCATCCTAGGTGGAGCCAAAGAAGGTATCGCTCCCATAAGGAATTAGGCAGGCAGAAATTGCCTCTCTAAAAACTGTGAGATCTGCATCTTTCAACACAGAATCAGAAACATTTCTATAACTAACGGATTATAATATTTAGTCTCACACAAAGAATTTATGGCATTCTCCGGGGGCTACTGAGGAATTCTGATACTCTCCAATAAGTTATCAATTAAGACACTGACTATTTTCTATTTGTATCTCATGCAAAACACATTTTACTGCTATGCAAGTTATTTAAATTTCAAGTAAAACTTTTGGGCATAAATTGCTACTGTTAAATGTGTACTGCTATTTTTTAAAGTTGTGAATATATGTACTTTGTGTAAAAGTCAAAGACACTTCTAAAAGAGACAAGACAATATTCCTTAAAATAAAGTAAATAAACCTAAAAATAGGATACTATGACAGCTCAAATAGCAAAAATAAACATTGCCTAGAAGATATCAAATAAATGCATGCCAAAGCAAAAATACAAAGATCTAGTTTTTCTACTCCCCTGACATTTTTACAGAAACTATACCAACAAATACTGTAGACCTCTGTAATTCAAACAGCAAATAGCCCAATATGGACAACAGCCATGTGCTACAGCTAATTTCAGACACAAATCAATGGTTTCAAATACACTATTTTAAATGAGCATCTCACTTTTCCAAATCTTAATTTGATTTTGTCGATAAATTTAAATGTATATAGCGTGCATATATATGTACATTAGAAGAGTGTACATATGTATATACACTTATCTATACACATACACAAATCCCTGAAAAGGATTAAAATGTTCTCAGATTTAAAGGCCTTTCCTTACTTCAAAATTACATTCAACACCATTATGATCTCCCTTCTGCTACACTTTTGCTACACTTACACTGAATGTTATAAGAATCATTGAGTTAAAATTAGTCATTCCTACCTCAAATGAAATAATCCAATTTAACATGCTACTAAAAATTATAATGTGCCTATATGCAAGGAAAAAAAAAGCAAATTTGAGGAGATTTCTCAAAGAAATTGTTTTTCCTTCTCACTTGGTGTTTCAGTAAAAATATATTTTATATTTGGAAAAAATCAAATTAGATAAATAATTTTACCTCTCTATTCAGCTAATGCTAAAACTGATTCATCTGAAGGTCTCTTTAGTTCTACCAACTAACTGTTGCTCAGTGTTGAGTGAATCTACTTTTTAAAAATTTATAATATCTTTTGTAGTCTCCAATTTTTTGTAAAATTTCTTTTGGAAAAAACCTGTGTTCAAATTCATGGTTGAAATATATCAAAGAGATTGAAATATTCTTTTCAAAGGGTGAAATGAGCCATGCTGAGAATCTGAAAAGTGTAAAAGGGGCGGACAAAAATGACCCTTTTGACAAGTTCTCCTTTTAAAAAATCTGATCAAAGACTGAAGGAGTAATTAATGAAAGTAAGTTTCTCATTAAAAAAAATTTTTTTTACATTATATAACCACTGAAACAGCATTAAAATGTACTCTTACATTCAACCAAAAAGAAAGAGACAGAGTATGAGAAAAAAAACACCTTCTCATCCTCTAGATACGTGGGCACTCAGTAATGAGGCTACAGTAACAAAGAAAAGCAAGTTCTCACTTGAGTACTGAGAAAAAGCAAGTAATCCTGAGACAAATTCTAATGGGTGATAGAGATCAGACACGATCCAGAAACTGAGACTGCATTTTATAGCCCCAAATTGGTACACTGTAACTGGCAATGACCTACTGGTCACCACATGAAGAGGCCTACAGGTATGTACTGAGTTATTCTCCAAACCATTTACCCATCCCCATCCCATCTCTGCACCAAAGCACCAAAAATTTAAATAGAAACTATTACTTATTGAAAACCACTTAAAATTGCAATGAAAAAAACTTTAAAATCTTTACCAAAACAAGGAGTGAAAAAACAAAACGCTCACCAAGCCCACAATATAGCTTTCAAGTTACTTAGATAAAACTCTAATCTATTGTATCATAAGCACATAATAAGGCACATAATAAGAAATTAAGTAAATACACAGTAATTCTGAGTAAGTATTAGAGATTATAGTGGTACAAAAAACCCTTGAGATTTTTTTCTAAAAGAAGACCTTACCAAAAATAACTTTTAAAAAATCTGTCAAACCATATGATAGACCTGAATATTTCCTTAAGACTGTAAACGTTTTTTCTGAAAACAATTATAAAAAAGTAGTTTATAAGTAGGATTTTTAAAATTTTTTCAAGATGGTATTATATTACTCAGCAAACGTGTCATTCTGAAATTTAAAACATGAGTTTTCCTAATAAAATTATTAATTATTCTGACACCTTAATAGATTATGGTTGGATTCCACTTAATTTCCTTGGGGACAGCTGAGACACTTCATTTCTACAAATTCTTAAGAAGTTAAATATATGCATTATTCAAAGGGGTGTATTACAGAGAAAAAAAGAAATCAGTTGAAGAAAACATGCAAGTTTATAAGTTTGCTTCAAATATACCCCAATTTTTGTTTATGTATAATAACTATCAATATATGCCAAATAATCTATGTAATTTATAAGTGAACATAATTTCCTATAGGGGTCAAACTTCTGAATCATCAAGTTAAAAACTTGATTGTAAGTAATATAAATTATTTACCTCAAGTAATTTTAAAAGTATGTATGTTTAGATTTTTCAAAGTACAAAGGATTTTAGAAATATTATATAAGGCTGATCTGGACCCAAACTAAAAGAAAGTCTGTCCTCTTGAAACCCAATTTAATATAGGGAACTAAATTATTGGGAAAAAATTTTTTTCCTGATTTTTCTTTTTCCTGAAAGTTGTTTTCTTAGAAACTATGGTACAAAGGATAAACAAAACCTTTGATCACATATTTGCAGGGGGGAAAACATGGGAAAAAATAACATCCCTTTATTTTCTTAAATATATTTGAATATCAAACTCAGAAAGTTATTTTTGTGAAAGAGGCAGAATTGGTCTTGAGCTGCTTGTCTACGTCTGAAGGTTTTACTGAAATTATGGTCCAGTCTTAGGAGAAAAAATTCACAGAAAAGTCAGATTGTAGATTTTGAGAAGGAAACTCTGAGGTGGTGATTTTCTCCAAGGTCATGGTTATGAAGCTCAATGAGGGCCTGGATTGCTTCTTCCACAGATCCTAACTGAATGAGTGCCATTTTGCGATCTTTCTGAAAGAATTTAAAAGCCTTCACTGAACATCCAGCTTCTGTAAAAAGGTTCTTCAGATCATCCACTGTAACAGAAGGGGGGATGTTGGAAAGATGCAGAGTGGCTGATGGTGGAAAAATATTCTGGAAGTTTTTAGAGCCAGGCTTTTTAAAGCGATGTAAAGGACTATTGCTAAAATCCTTAGTGAGACCTTGATCTTCTTGTCCCTCCCGAGGAAGCTGCACTGCTTGATGTTTGGACAGTGTAGCTCGAAGCACTTTTCCATACAGTCTCTGACCACTCAGATGGTTCATTGCTAGCTGAGCTTGATTTGCATCTGCCATCTGAACCAAGGCATTTTCTTTCTTATTAAACATAATCTTCACTCGATGTACATCACCATATACTCCAAATAAGATAAAAAGCCCATGTGGTGTGATAAGATCAGGATTGAGATTGGTGACGAGCAGAACAGAATTTCCTGGTATACCACTAGCCCCAGGAATAGCCATCCTTCCAGTGACAGCAGAGGAGGTGATTGTGAGAGGACCGAGAGCTCCAGGAACAGCTGGGACTGACAGACCTGTAGCTTGAGGAAATCCAATGGCTGGGGCAAATCCAGCAGCCCCTGCATATGGTGAGGAAATTATGCCTGGTGCACCAAAAGCAGCAGCCATAGGGGGTTCAAGAGATGGCTGGCCATCACCAGTAGGAAGGTCTAAGCGAGTGAAGTCTCTGCTTTTGTCATTATTATATTTCACATTAAGGCTGGTGAGCTTGGAGAAGTCAATACGCAGAGTGCAGCATGCATTATAGATATTCTGGCCATCAAGAGCCAGTTTGGCATAGTGTGCATTCAATGGGTCAGCATACTGAAGCAAGGCTTGAAACTGATTATTCTTTGTAAAGGTAATAATCTTCAAGACCGTGCCAAATTTAGAAAATATCTGATGAAGAACTTCCAGAGTAACAGGATAAAAGAGGTTTTCAATAATTATTCGGAGCACAGGGCTCTGCCCAGGTAGAATTGTGCCTTCATTGGTAGGAGCTCCAGGAAGGGCCAGACTTCCTGACTGGACAGCACTGACAGCCTGCAGTGCAGCTTGGGCTCTAGCTTGATTAGGTAGATTGTCAGTCTTAAGTTCTCTGTGATTGGAATACTGAATAAAAACAGGCTGGCTTCGAAGGTGAGGAGTAACAGGAGTATAATAATTCACCATAGTAACAGCAGCTTCCTCAGAAGCCATTTCCAAGAAAGCCTGGCTTTTTCCTTTCAACATCAAAAGATTAGTTACTTTGCCAAATGGTAGACCTAATGATATGACCTCTGCTTCGGTGACATCACTTGGAATTTTGCGAAGATGGAGAACACGGGAAGGCGAACAGGGAGGTCTATCTCCTTTAAATTTCTTGTTGTCATTCCCATTAGCTGTAGAAGTAGAATTATTCATGGTAAAAGGTCCGTTAATGTTGCCTGAAGAAAGAAGCTCATCAGATCCCCGCCATCCATGGCCCAGACGGAGGAGCGCACAGTGCGGGGACTGACGGGCTCACCACAAGCGGAGGGAGGAGGCGGCGGCAGCAGGGCGGCTCCGGGGACTGGCAAACGGCGCCTCTCCGGAGTCCCGGCCGGAGGGAGGTGGAAGGAGAGTGGGAAACAGGGGCGGAGACCACACAGGTTGGGTTTTTAAAGATAAGTGACTTGGCTGCTTGTTGTGAGGAGCTTGCACTGAGGGGCCTTGGCTTAGCCAGGAGGCCCCAGTCCGAATGACATCATGAGGTCATTTCCCTCAGAAGTACTGCCAGCTCCCCAGGGTGTTGTAAGAGGTGGGACAGGGTGGGGATACACCTACCTGCAGCCCATTTCTTGTCCTGGGGACCCGTCTTCATTCCTTGACTTTCCCTGCTCTGCCTTGCCTCCATCTAAGAAACCTGTCTTTCCCCCCCTGTGCTCAGAGATAATCCACACATGTCCCATGACAAATGATATTTAGAAGAACAACCAGGAATGGGAGCTGTTTGGAGCTTCCTTCCATAGCAACAGACCCCCTTCAGGTGAGAGAACTCAAAGCCTAGTTTTCTTCTTGGAGCAAGGAAGAGAAACATCCTTTGGGGACAAAATATGAATTCATAGCTCACTATATTATCTTGCCATAGTATGAGAATGTTTATTATTATTTTTCATAGTATTACTATTATTAAAATATTATTTTAAATATACTGCAGTTGGGAATATATTTACCAATTTACCTTTGGGTAGATACAGGTTTGGCTAAAATCTGAGACCTCTAGCATTTGTGAAAAATGGTTTAGTGCAATGTCTGGCACCTACTGAAACTATGGTAAATATCGATTTTCCTCCCTGGATTTTCACTAAGCAAAATTCCTGGCGAGGTGTTAGGTATCTAGGGCTGACTACCTCTTAAATAAAGTGAAAATTTCAGAATTACATGTAAGTAGGACACCATTTATGTGAAAAAAAAAAAGAGAGCATATGACAATAGTATATAGGTTCTACAAAAAAAGGAAATGTTTAGAAAACCATCCAGAAGGATATTCACCAAACACACTGAACAGGGGGCAAGGAAGGGAAGCCGAGGACTTTGATGGCAACTCAAGGGGATTTTAGCCTTCCTGTTATATTTTAATTATTTTTTTAAAGGAGAATTCATGTATTATGTGTATAATTAAAATAATTTTCCAACAAGTTCAATTACAATAGAAAAAAAAGGTGGATGGGAGAAGAGCCACGTGGCCTCTGATAAGGGTATTCACAGAGCACTGTTTGCTTTGCTTTTTGGCCCTTGGGTCTCTAGCATGGGGTTTCCATAACTACATTTTCTCTTTTTTCATGAGAAAGGGACAAGGAGTCCTTTCTCTGAAATCTGGTTGACTCACTGCTCCAAATACCAAAGATCTTTACCTTTCTGGGTCTGTTCCAGACTATCAACAAACTCTAGGCAGCCCTTGGAGATGATAACTTTGGAGCAAAAAGGGGAAAAATGTAGGCAATGGAATGAGAAGTAATCAAGAATATTGGTGAAGAGGTGAGCCGAGTCTTGAGGTCGGGTTTGTCTATCTTTACCCTCCAAAGACCGTTATATGTCCTCTCATGGAACACATTTGGAAGATTTCACTTATTTTATCAAACAGAGCCTTCATAATGAATTCATTTTCTCTTTGTCATATCTAAAACTACCAATTGTAGCTGCTGAGAATGAATTTGGGCCTAAGAGAGAGAAGCTACCCTTGGAAGACAGCATCATACAATCAGAAAGCAAAACAACACGCTTGGTGATGAACAGACCCAGGTTCACAGCTCTGTGGCTGCACCGTCTTCGGTGGCTTATTTTACATCATGACTTTTGGTTCCCTTATCTATAAAATAGAGATTTAGTAAAATAATACTCAACAATATTCAGTGAAAAGTTAAAAAAAATTGTGAACACATTGGAATAATGCTTTTGGTTCTTATGTATTAGGCATCTAATAGATATTAGGGTCTTTTTATCATAATAAATTATTTTTGTGTACCCAGTCAGCCACAGCGTACAAAAGGTACCATTCCTTGAAGGTTTTTGTTGAGAAAAACCTCCACTTTTAAAGATCATGGATTGGGAATTTCTGGTTAACGAACCTCCCTTCCCTTTTACTCCCTATTCATTTTCCCTTTAAACATTTTTTTCTCCATAGCATGTATCACCCTATAACCAACTTTACATTCTCATTCATTTTGCTTGTCTGTCCCCCCGACTAAAATATAAGCTCTGTAAGGGCAGGGATCTGTGTCCGTCTTGTTCACTGCTGTATCTCCAGAAGCTAGCACAGTGCTGGCACATAAGAGCTCAAAAAAAGGTGCTGGATGAACAAATGAATATTCCTTCATTTTCTCCAGGCCCGTCATGTGGCCCCACGGTCTTAGAACATTTGGAGTCTGAGGAATAATCCCTGTCAACGTGTGTATTTTAGCCTCCAGATTGAGGTGCCTCCTCCACTTGTCCTTGATCTGTGTCCACACCAGACATTTCACAGCACGGTCCTGCCTCTGCCCTCAAATCCTAGTCACTTCCCTCACTGTGGCCAGAGAGCTAGCTGTTTCTTTTAAGGCACTGGATCCAGTCATGCCACTCTTCTCTGGAAGCATCCACATTTCCTCTTGGTGGCTTGATCCCCATGTTATGTGTTTGTACCAGTTAGGATGTGCCTTGATTTCTTTTTTGTTTGTTTAACCAGAAAACATACCTCCAACTGGCTTTAAACAATGTGCAAATTAATTGAATCCAATAAAGAGTCCAGAGATGGAGTAGACTTTAAAACCTATTTGGCCCAGGGGCTCCTGCTCCATTTGCCTTGGCCCAGTCTTATGTAGACTGTGCTCACAGGCTGTAGAGTGCTGGCTTCTCTTCTCCACTCAACGGTGTCCTGAAGAGGAGAGACCAATGCGTCTTGAGGCGCTCAATCTTAAGCGTCATGAGCCGTCGTCACTGGGCGTTACTGGGCTGAGCTGGGTCATCATGCATTCTTAAACCAATCCTTGCCTCGAGGAGAATGCCACTCTCTGGTTGACCCTAGGTCTGGATTTCAGAATCAGGTGATGACATGGAGGATGAAATACAGTAATCGGTTTTGTTGGTCAGGCTCCTCCCTTTTCCTGCTTCCCTGGAGCTTAGGGTCAATGCCGCAAGTGGCCTCAGAATGATGCAGAGGACAGAAAGGGTGCTGAAGGGACAACACAATCTCCTTTACAGTCCAGCTCTTCGCATGTACACTGTCACTTCAATGATCACAATTATTTTGATTAAACGTGAGTTGATGAATAAATGAATGAATAGGGTTTCACCTGCCAGGGAAGGAAAGAAAGATGTCCACAAATGTCGGAACAGCCTATAAAGCCACAACTTCTTGAAGTTTGTTACAGCTAGAGCCTAGGGTAGTAGGGCCAGAAAGAATTTCCAGAAATTTGATTAAGTGAGGGTATTAGTCAGGGTTCTCCAGAGAAACAGAACTAATAGGATGTCTATATAAAGAGATTTATTATAAGGAATTTTAACCCATGATTCTGGGGGCTGAGAAAGCCAAACCCAGAAGAGCCAGTGGTATCGTGTTGGTCTGAGTCTGAAGGCCTGAGAACCAGGAGAGATGATGGTGTAAATTCCAAGTCCAAGTCCAAAGGCAGATGACAGTTCCAGCTCAAATGCAGTCAGGCAGGGAGTGGGAACTAGTTCTTATTCAGCCTTTTATTCTATTCAAGCCTTCAACAGATTAGATGAGGCCCACCCATATTGGGTAGAGCAATCTGCTTTACTCAATCTACCAATTCAAATGTTAATCTCAGCCAGAAACACCCTCACGGACACACCCAGAAATAATGTTTAACCAAATCTGGGGACCCGGCGTCCCAGTCAAGTTGACACATGAAATTAACCATCATAGTGGGTCTTAGTGAAATTGTATGCCATGATAAAGAGGTGGGACTTGTCCATTAGTTATCTCATCATTCACATACTTACATGGACTATGCCAGGAAGTGGGGATAAGATGGTGAAATAAGACAGATCCCTGACCCCAAGGAATCAGGTGGAGGTACAGACACTGAAGAGCTCATTACATAGATGCTACCTCCTCTAGCAAGACCTCTCTCACTGCTCATCTTCCAATCTCCAGGAAGACTGAGCATCTCTCTCCTCTGGGCTCCCAGGGTCCCATTGAGGTAGTGGTAATAATACAAGAAGTCCAAGAGCACTGTCCTAAACGCATACATTCACTTATTTAAACCTCAGACAGTTCTGTGCAGTGGGCACAAAGACCGTCCCCATCAGACAGAGAGGTTCAGTAACTTGCCCAAGGACACAGAGATAGTAAGTGGTAGAGCAGAGACCTGAATCAGCCAGTCTCACTCCAGAAGCCAGACTACTGACCTCCATGTTATATAATGCATCCCCACTTTACAGATGAGAAGACTGAGGCTCAGCCTAGGATTTGTCTAAAGTGATGGAGTTTTGGAGCTGCATCTGAATGCAGGCAGGCAGCGGAGACCAAGCTTCCCATCACAACTCCACGCCTTGCAGAAGCCTTTATCAAGGCACCAGTCATACAGCATAGTGTTTAGGAATTTACATGCTTGCCTCCATTCTCCAGTGGAGAGGCTCCTCAAGACTAAAGACATGATTTATTCCCATTTCTTCAGCTCCAGCAGTTTTGGCATTTCATCCAATCAGCAAATGTTTTTGAATGACTAAAACAACTACTGAGTGAATGAATGAATGAATGAATGAATGAATGAATAATTATAAGCAAAGTTCCCAGAGCCAGGGTACAGTCTGTGATTAGAAGGGTTTAGAAATATTCCTAACAAACTGGAGATGTGTGTGAGCTTCTGTTCCCTCTGCCTCAGGGAGAAACAAAACCCTTGAACAGGAAGAAAGAAAGAAAACGGGGCGTACCAAGGATTCCGGGCTGGATTCCATGACGTCACCTCACCCTCAAGCTGGATGTCTGGACTGGTAAACAAAGGCTCTTGTGACATGGGCCCTGGCCGGGCTGGCCACTCGGCTGGTGAGGGGGAGGCGGTTAAAGCAGCCTGCCTCAACGCTTTAGCCTCTGTACTGAGCAGGTACCTCATCCAAGGGAAAACCAGGACAGGAAATCGCGTTGCCATGGAGACCAGAGAGGCCCTTCCAGACACAAGGGAAAATAAACACGTTCTGGTTGGACTTAACCCCCACGAAGCCAGGGTGGCCTCACCTCCTCATCTGCGAGGGCCTAATTTTCCCTAGAAACATCCCACAGCCTCCCCTCCAAGGGCACTCGGCCCCCAGGACTGAGTGGCGACTCCAGCCCACTGAGGGTCCTGGAGGCAGTGTCACCCAGGGCTGAAGGAGGAAGTCATGTCTGTGCCCAGACCTGAGACCTCCTCGGTCTCCTTCACAGTGGGGAGCTTCATGCTAACAAGAACTAACATTTATTTGGTGCTCGCTGGGTGCCAGGTGCATTTCTACACACTTCAGATCTGTTAACTCAGTCCTCAGGACAACCCTCTGAGGAAGGCACGGCCATCATCATCACACCTACTTTGCTGATGAGGAAACTGAATGAAGCACAGAGAGATTAAGTGATTTGCCCAAGATCACCAGACAAGCTGATGGTGGCATCGGAATATGAGGCACTTTGAGAGTTCTTGGGTCATGGAAGTGTAGCATTTCAGGGATCTCCAAACTATCTGTGTGACCCTAAGCAAGTTAATTAACCTCTCTGAGTCTCAGTTTCCCCACTGACATATAAGCACCGACCCTGAAGCACTTGTTGTAGGGTTAAATTTGACGCACATTAATTGAGCACTTGCTGTATGCTAGGCACCCTGTTGGGGCCTTGCAAGGGCAGTGGGAATGAAGACAAAGGTACTCCCAGGATCATGTATCTGTGGATGGGCAGGTGCATTCAGGACAGAGGGAAGTGCCCTCCAGAAACCCTGAAGCAGGGAGCTGGCCCCTTGGAAGAACTGGAAGAAGGCCAGAGGGGACAAAGTTCCCAGCAGTATGGAGGCAAGTGCCAGAAGCTGGATCACACAGTTTCGTGGCCAGTTTATCTCTGATTGTGGGAGTTGGGGTTTGTTCCCAGGCCTGAGTCTGGGCGAGTACAAAACAAAGTCAGGTTTCATGCGCACTGCTGGGGGTCCTGCATGAAGGGGCCTAGACTGGGGGTTGGCCAGTTACGGACCAAGGGCTAAATCTGGCCGGCCAGTTACTTTTGTGTGGCTAAGTCATTGGAAAAGAGTAAAAAATAAAGACATGAAATTCAAGTTTCAATGTCCATAAATAAAGTTTTATTGGAACACAGCCACACATGTTCACTGATGTCTCTGGACACTTTTTTGTGCTGCAATGATAGAGTTAAGTAGTTATGATGGAGATGTGTGGTCCACAAAACTGAAAAGATTACATGTTTGTCCCTTTACGGCTCTGGACAAGACACCTCTGCTTTTGGGTGCAGAGTCTAAATAAGGAGAGGTTGTACCTCCAGACCTTTGGAGGGGAAGCAAGGCCAGAACAGCAGTTCCCTGCAAGATAGTGTTGACACGGATAATAATGAGCTGGGCACTGCACGTTTTAACTCATGAAGTCCTCCCAACAGGCCTTCTGAGGTAAGTACTAGGATTATCCTCACCTTACAGATGGAGGAACGGGACAGAGAGACAGCTAAGGAACTTGCCCAAGGCTACACAGCTAAGAACTAACATTTATTTGGTGCTCGCTGGGCGACAGAGCCAGGGCTTGCCCTTGGGCAGCTTGCTTCCAGAACCTGAATTTCAGTGCTTGTGCTCTGCCACCTCTCCCACGCACTTACCCTCAGATCCAAGCTCCATACTACTTAAGAGCCCAGAGCTTGGGAGCCCACCAAACTAGCTGTGTGACCTTGGGCAAGTTAATCAACCTCTCTGAGACTCCGTTTCTGTATCAAAATGTAAATACCTACCTTGAAGGACTGACGTGAGGGTTAAATTCAATGACACATTTATTAAGCCCTTACAGTATGCTGGTCTTGGGAAACCAAATGCACAGACTATTCCCTTGTCCTCTGGTGTCCCCTTGGTTTTGACTATAGGGAGCCCCAAGAGGGTGATGAGGGGGAGAGGCAGAGTGCGGTTGGGTTATTCAATCTTCGGCTTCCTTCCTGTGGGGTCCTTCTCAGTCTCCAGGTTAACAGTGGGCACTCTTCCTGCTGGCCCCTTCAGGCCTGGGGATGGTAACAGAGGCCACTGTAATTAGTCCCTGAGGGTGCGTGTGGCTTTCTGACACCCTGCCTTCCCTTGGAAAGAGTCCCTTTATTAAATGCTCCTTTAATGACCTAATTTGAGTGTGCCTTCACTTTCCTGATCACTCTTCATTTAAATTAATTTCCCAAGCATGTCTGATAGGCTCCATGCATTCTGCCCAGTCTCACTAAAGACCTGCTCTCCAATCCCACATACAGTACTCATAACTGAGTATCCCATCACAGCCTCATGTCAGGGGTGAATTATAGCCCACACTGCTGAGAGTGTGGGGGACACAGGCACTTTTATATACCTATGGGGAGGAATGGGATATAGTAGAACCTAAATGCAGAGGAATTTGACAACATAATTCAACATTTTAAGATATCCCCTTTGACCCAGCAATTTCATCTTTAGGAATTTATCTCAAGGAAATAATCATACTCCTGTGAAAAGATGTACTGTTGTGGAATAAAATCAATTGTCTTTCAGTAGTTGACAAGCTAAATGAACTCATTTAACAGATTTTTTTTTTTTAATACCTACTAAGCGGCAAGTACTTGGCTTAGCCTCTGAGGATATAGAAGTAAACTTGATGAAATCTCGTTCTCATGGAACTTACATTTAAGCAATTGAATTAATTATAAAACATGTATAAAAGGAATGACATGCAACTATGCAAAAAAAAAATGTATTGCTCTGCACTTTGTTTAAAATCCAATGTCTTGACAGCTTTTTCACATTAGTATCAATAGATCAACTTAGTTTCTCTCAAAGTATTCATAGTATGGATGCATCACAGTTAACTTAGGTAATGAGAGGACTTAGAGCTTGCAGTTTGAAACTGAACCTTACCTCATGTATTAAATATTTATATTTACATAACAAATTACCTTAGAATTTAGCGGCTTAAACAATAAATATTTATTATCTGACAGTCCTTGTAGATCAGGGTCTCTTACAAGGCTGCCATCAAGGTATTGGTCAGGACCATAGTCTCATCTCATGGCTCGGTTGGGGGAGAATCCACTTCCAAGCTCACTCACATGGTTGCTGGCAAGTCGGCCTGCTGGCTGTTGACTGAGGGTTCTTCCTCGGTATGTTGCCAGGTGGGTCTTGCCCTAAGATAGCTCACAGCATAGCAGCTGTCTTCCCTCCAAGAGAGCAAGCAAGAGAAAGCCCGCAACATGGAAGCCAGAGTCTTTTGTCACCTAATCTTAGAAGTGACATCCTGTCCCTTCTTTTGCCATATTCTGTTTATTAGAGGTAAGTCACTAGGTCCAGCCCACATGTAAGGGGAAGAGATTATATAAGGGCATGAATACCATAAGGCAAGAATCACTGGGGACATTCTGGAAATTTTCTACCCTTGGGAAGATACTCCAGCAGCCACATGAACAATGGATATCAAGAGACAATAGAGGAAGTGCAGGCGATTCAAGGCAGAGGCTGTTCAAGGAGATACTCAGTAATTCCACAAATATGTACTGGAGCACCTACTTTGTGCCAGGCATTATTGTAAGTACTGGGGATTAAATGGTGAACAAGACAGACCAAGCTCAAGCCATCGTGGAGTTTACAGTATAGTAGAAGCAAGACAAGGCAACTAGAGAGATTGTAAGAAACAAAGAGTGGTCATGCAATTCTCAGGCGATTTCACGGGTACATTCACGACAGTCTGTGACTGATGGGGTGTAGTGAGTGAAGGGGAGGGAGGAATTCTGGATGGCCCCTGTGGGGCAAGTTTAGGCAAGTGGAGGATTCTGGTGCCTCTGCCTGAAGGGAAGAAAACTGGAGGGGGGACAGACTTAGTGAAGCATAAGCCCAACATTGGACACGTTGAGTTCAAGGTGATATCCAGGAGGCAATCGGACACCAACCTAGGAGGTCAGAAGTGACGCTGAATTGGAGACAGACAATATAAGACGTCAGCGGCATGGTGGTGGTATTTGGAGCCAACTCAATGAATGCAGAGGGCAAGAGGGCTTGTGGAACTCTGAGGAATAGGAACATCTAAGGAGTGGGGAAAAGAAAAGAGAAGGACAAAGGGAAGAGAAGATAAAAGAGCAGTGAGAGAGACAGGGGTGGGTATCATGGATTCGGCAGCATAAAAGAATCAGGTAGAAAAGGGGTGATCAGCTGCGTCAAACACAATCAAGAAATCACAATGCCTCCTTGGGGCAAAAAGTTGGTCATTGGTGACCATGACGAGAACAGTTTAAGAGTGGAGAAGTGGAGAAGGATGAGGCACGACTGAGAGGTTGAGGAAGCAGAGATAGTGAGTGTAAGTCATTCTTGACTGTTTCCAATCTACTGGCACATATAGAAATGTTGAGGCATTATCTGAATTAAATGTCCATCCCTGAATTAATTTTAGTGTCTGGGAGGCTGCCAGCTCTTCCTTTTTCATTCAGTCCTAATGCTTTGGTTCAGAATTGTTCCACTAGGTAAGGAGAATAGGATTGCTTTCAACAAATGGGGAAAGAGAAGAGAAGCCGAGGTGGCATATCCTTCTGGACAATGACTGTGAAGTTGTGTGACCTCCCGTAAACAGAGAAGCAAAGGTCTCCAGGAGCACAAAGGTTGATGTGCGACAAATTCCTGGATCTCCTGTGGGTACTCAGTGTGCCATAGCTAAAATGAATCCTCTTCCAAAGCTGAAGGACTTGAGCATTTCCTTTAGCAACCTGGAATCTTGGGGAATTCAGGCATTTACTATCACAGTAGGAAGAATCACAGCTTGTCTCATGTAAAATCTTTCTGTACTTCCCTTGCAATTTCAATTTGTTCTCTCTGTCCACCAGAGGCCTTGCCTCTTTGATTTTTGGCCTCCACCTGGGACCAGAAAGTGCACGGAATTGGGGGGGGTGGTTGCAGAATTTTGGTTGACTGGCCAAGATAGTTATATTGGCAGCCTTTCCATAATCTTTCTTGTGATCCTGTCTAAAAAAGTTTACTTCACATAAATGTTCAGATTTAGGCCCTCCTGTGTATGTGTGGATAAGTGTCCCGGCAGAGGGGTGTTTTAGGAGAATAAATGGTGCTTAGAAGGGTTACTTTACAGGATGTCAGCTTCTGTCACAGTACATTGAACAATGCACCTGCTTTTTGTGTCAGTGCTGCAATAGAGAGGACAGGATGTCCCACCTCCTCAAATCCAGGCTCTATTACTTGCAAAGTCCCTTTCTAGTTAATCCCAGATTATTAATCTCATCCTGGAAAATTAGTACCTCATTGTCTGTGGGCTCACCGAATCATTTAATACTATTTCACTTTTTAATCACTTGCAAGTTGGAAATAAAAAGTGAAACACTTGTAAACATTAACATCTGACCTGATTTGGCCTTCTACTGGGAAGAAGCATTTAGAAAGAAGGTACCCAGGGCTGGAAATTCTACAACTAATTTGCCATTGGCATTTTCACTTTCACCTGCTTTCAAAATAATATCCACACAGCTGTTTTGTTCTTATTTTAAATCCTGGCCCCCCATTCAATTTCATTAATATATGCTCAGATATTGGCTTGCATTTAGGATCTGAAAACAGGTGAGTTTTGCAAAATGTTATTGTCAATAAAAATGACTTGGAATCTGTAGATTTTTACTCCTTGGGAGAGACTCCTGACGCTTCCAGGGTCTAATGGGATGTCCCCTCAAGCAGATTTTGATCATCTATAACAGTGGTCCCCCACCCCAGGGGATTTTGTGCGGCCCCTCCTCCCCCCACCACCACAATGATGCTGGACAATGACCCACAGCTGTGTTATATCATTAGTTTTTGCTTTAAGATTCACTGCCCGCCCCTGTGAATTCAGAAGCTTCATGATTGGTTTCTTCTCTTATTGTTTTCACTTCTTGATTTCCTCTGCATTTCCCAAGTCCTTTTATTGCCTGGATGTAACTCTCTCTTACGTTTTTTCTGCTTTTCCTGCTTTCAGTGAAATTTTTATTAAGTTGGTATGTTTTCCTTTGTATCCCCTCCTGGCCTATTACCTGCTCTTTTACCTCGCTGAGTATAGACCATTTTCCAAACACGCTGCCTTCTTTGCAGTAGATCTTTGTATCAGGAGGAACAATTTCTTCTGAGCTCTATTAACTTTGTAATTCATCTCACACTATTAAAGATTTTCATAAGCTCCAATTTATTATTTTTTATTCATTGATAACCTATTCATTTATTGATCTTCACGTTGTGTTGCCAGAATGTCTTCAGGATAGAGTAGATGCTTCAACCAATACAGACAGTCCCTGATTTACAATGGTTTGACTTACAATTTTTTGACCTTACGATGGTGCAAAAGCGATCGCATTCCGTAGAGACCATCTTTCAAATTCTGAATTTGGATATTTTCCGGCAAGCAGTATGTGGTACATCCTCTCCTGCTTTTCCTTTAGCCAGTGATGGTGTGGGTAAAATTGTAATATTTCCAGAATATCTCGCCTGGCCTTAGTGCATCTGCATTCTCAGGGGTGGAGAGAAGTATGGCTTTAGTTCATCTGCATATCAAAAGCATTCTTTAGGGGTGGAGAGAAGTTCATCTCCATATCAATAAGTAATTACCTGGGCAAGGAGGGTGTATCTGAACCTGAGAGGTGAGGGGAGTACTGGACTTACTTCGGCTGGAGCAGGAAAGAGATGTCCCGGACTGCAGTTTGTACGCAATAAATGGATTTTAAACTTTATTTCTCTCTTTGACTGATTTTGGTTTTAGAGGTATTTTGCCCTGGGATTTCGTCTCCCCGGACTTACAGGTGGTCACACAGTTGTCTCACAAAACTGTCTATTGAAGGAATTGTTGAGGGTTTTTTTTACTGTTTGGACAGGTGGGATTCTCAACACCATACCAGAACCTGCTGCCTTCTGTTTGCCTGGGACATGGTCCCTTGCAAAGGGACCACTCTGGCATCTCTAGGTGAGCAAGGCCCTCTGGGAAGGCTATGGAGTAGTGTTCTAGAACACAAGCTTTGAAGCCAGGTGGATCAGATCTGAGTTCACTTCTAACACCTGATGGCTATGTGACCTTGGGCCTTGGGCAAGTTACTTAACCTTTCTTCTCTACTTTCCCTGACAAGTCTTATGAAAATTTTCACACGTACAGAAAAGTTGAAAGAATAGTACTATTATGACCCACCTAGATTCAACAATTGTTAACATTTGCTATATATGTGCATGTTTAAGTGTAATATAAAATAAAGAGATATTTAGTCTTTGTCCCAGTTCCTGGTACACAGTTCCTAAAACCCTTAGAACTTCCAGAATGATGAGAAAGTCCTGTGTATGCTAATGAGCTGGCTGGCAGAGATGGGTGGGGACAGAGAGCTTCAGGGTGGGGATAGTCTCCAGAAAGAGCAAGGCAGGGTTAGAGGGCTCAAACCTTCAGCCCCTCCTTCTGACATCTGGGGAGGGGAGAGGGCTTAAGATTGCATGATTTAATCAGTCCTATGTAATGCAGCTTCCCTGAGAACCTCTGAATGACGGGGTTCAGCGAACATCTGAGTGAATAAACCCACTGAGAGGCTGGGAGGGTGGCACACCCGGAGAGGCTCTGGAAGCTCTGCACCCTTTCTCATGCCCTGCCGTACGTATCTCTTCCCTTTGGCTGTTCCTGAGTTGTATCCTTCGGAATAAACTAGTAAATGTCGGTAAAACACTTTCCTGACTTCTGTGAGTCATCCTGGCAAATTAAGAACTTGAGGAGGGGATTGTGGGAACCCCTTATATACAGCCTGTCGGAGGTATAGGTGACCACCTGGGGCTTGCAACTGACATCTTTAGTGGGGTGGTCTTGTGAGACTGAGCCCTTAACCCGTGGGGTCCGTGCTAACTCTGGGCAGTTAGTGTCAGAATTGGATTAAATTGTAGGATAGCCAGCTGGTGTACAGAGACTCAGAGAGTGGTTGTTGGTATTAGAAAACATCACAAAGTGTATGGACAAGCAAATTGCAGGCACTGTGACACTTCTTCCCTAAATATTTCAGCCTGTATCACCAAAAAATAAGAACATTATCCCACATAGGCACAATATCACTATCTCCCTCAGTGAAAATTAACAATGATTCCTAATGTCATCTAAAATGCAGCCTATATTTACATTTCACCAAATGTCCCTCAAATGTCTTTTATGGCTGTTTTTGTTTTCCATTATCAGGATTCACTATAGGACCAGAAATTATGTTTGATTTTCAGTTTCTTTACTTTCCATTTTTCTGGAAAAGATCCCTACCCTTTTGTAAATGACACTGATATTTTTGAAGAGCCCAGGCCCACTGTCCCATAAACTCTCTTGCATTCTGGATTTGTGGATCGTTCTTCTTCAGGGCGTGATACTTAACTTTCCTAGGCTTTATATCCCCATCTGTGAAATGGGCGTAGGGACAATAGCCGCCGCCTGGCGTCTCCATACTTACTACACGTGTAGTCCATGTGAGGATTACATGCAATAATGCTTGTGAAGTGCTTAGCACAGAGTCTGGCACACAGGAATTGCTCAGTAAACAGTCCTGTTGTTTTCATGGCGATCAGCATCCTCCTTGCCATCATGCACACCGTCACCCCTACCATCTTCAGTACCCAGGCTCCAGGTGGCATTGACACATGACCTTCCCTGATTGTTTCCTCACCCTTCTGGGTTATTTTATGCTCATCTTGTTCTGTTCCTTCTGTCTGGGAGAACTTAATTGATCAGTCCTAAACCAAATGAGTCTCAGAAGCCCCTCCAAGAACTGGAGTTTCCCCTACCCATCCTCCTTAGGCCACCCTCTCTTTTTTCAGAATGATGATTTTGTTAACTCAGATAGCTCCGATGGTATTAACTGGTGTAATTCCCATCCAGGAAGGAAGGGGCGCCTCACCATCGTTGGCCCTGGCAGTGACCTTGCTGCTGAGGCTGTTGGTGAGGCAGCTGCCGCAGGGAGGATGGAGGGATGCTGGGGGAAGGCGAGCTGCTGGGGAGGAGGTGAGGAATGTGCTGCCAGAAGCCTGGGCTCAGAGCCAGATGCTAATTACAATGGCCTGGGGTTGCTGGTCCCCGCAGTCTGCGTCATCTAAGGAAGTGGGGAGTGGGTGGGGAGGGGGAGACACTGGGAGTGGGGGACGTGAGAGAAACCGGGAAGGTGAGAGGGACTGATAGGTTGGAGAAATCCACTTGTTCCCCTAGGGTCCACCCTCCCTGCAGACCCAAGCTGTCTGGGAGAAACTGTGGCTGTCGCCATGGCAACGGCAGCCGCTGATGTGTGATGCACAGTGTCTTTATTAGAGAACCTCGGTCAAGCTTGTGCCAGTATTTTTCCATCTGAATCTCATTTCTCCAGTGAAATGAGAGACCAGAGGCTGGAGATGGCATGGGTGGGGCTGGGGGTGTTTGGAGATGGAGTAGACAGGGGAGAGTTCTCAAATATTCTGCTGAGTCGGGATCGTAGACAAGAGAGGATTTTTAACATGGCCTTGATACGCTGTAATTTAAATATTCAAACTGCTTCAGAATTCCCTTAAATTATCCATGAACTGCTGAAGCACACTCCTGTCGCCTTGGGAAAGGTGCAAAGCACTGCATTCTGGAAACCCTTCTGGGAGCAGTTGTCCCTGGTCGTGAGGAGTGGGAACCTAGGAGTGAGGCTGACCGTAGGCTCTCAGCTCTGCCACTTCCTGGCTGATCAGCCCTGGGCAGGCTATTCTGACCTCGCTAAGCCTCAGTGTCCTCATCCGTAAAATGGAGGTACTAAGAGTAGCTGCCTGGAAGCGTTGTGATGAGAATAAATGAACAGCTGCATACAGAGGTACGTCCAGGACATGACCCATGTCAGGGGTTCAATAAATGGTGGCTACTATTCTTACTATAAATATTTCTACTATTCCAGCAACAACTCCTCCTCCCATTACTATGACTGCTGCTGGGTACTATTACTGTTACTGCTCTTACTATCACTCAAATTACTACTATCACTCCTTCTCCTCCACTTCCTTCCCCTATCACGATGGGGATAATGCAGTTCAGCTGGGTACAGGATCCTGCATCACTAGCTACGCCTCTGCTCCCATGGATGATACTGGAGTGCCTGAAATTGCCAGCACTTTTGTAAGGAGCTGGCAACAAAAGCCAGGAAGACCTGGGGACTGCCCTCACAGATGGTGAATCTAGTGTTAGACAAAGGCATGACTCCCCACACAATGCAGGAATCCCAGAAGCACTATAGGATTTGTATTTCTGAGAGACTGTACAGTTGACCTATTTCAGGATTTTCCCAAACTTGCCACACAAGGACCCTATTTTTGTCTTGAGTACCACCCACATTATCATTTATTTAATTTTTTTTCCTTCAAATGGATTCCCTTTTTGTTGGCTGAATACATGTGGTTCTGAAGGAAACTTTATAGCACTATGAAAAATGTAAAACTAGTATCACTTGCCATGAAAGAAAGTGACAGTAAAAGTAAAAATGATGTGAACGATTCAGTGCTGTTGAATTCTAGCTAATACTTGTTTCCCTATTGAAAGTTTTGAAACTCAGGCTCACTGTCTCTCTGTTAAAAAAGGAGGTTGGCAAGTACTAGGGAGGTGTTGAAGACACATTAACATCAAAACTGAACTTTTTTGTGTGTGATCCGAAGTACTGAGAAACAACTAAAAGGGAATGACTTTCTCACTATGTGGTTCAGAGATACCTATAGCTCCGTGCATGTCCCACTAAAATTGCTGCTGACCTTAACTAAGAATAGTAATTACCTCTTCTCAGAGGGGGAAGGAGTAGGGCAAGAAGTAGGCCTTAGGTTCGACTGCATCTCCACTCATTTAATTGTTTAGGCTGCCAGGGAGGCAGGTGGACATCCCAAGTGGAACAGCATTAGTGAGAACCTGGAGGTATGCATCAGGGAGATGCACCTTCAGGCAACTTAAGTAGTTCATTAACTGAAGTGGGGGGTGTGACAGACAGGCCAATCCAAGCTCCAAATCATGAAGGCCTTATTTGTTGCACATAGGAATTCAGATTTTATTCACTGAGTGAGGGGCAACCATAGAAATATATTAAAGACTTGAATGACAAGATAGTAATAATAGCTATTGTTTAGAAGCATGAACTCTGCACCAGACATTGGATCTTCATAACTCTGGGGTAGATCATACTGTCCCTGTTTTACAGATGAGAAAACTAAGGCTTACCAAGGCTAAGTAGCTTGCCTAAGCACGGTGGAGTGCAAGAATGACGGCAATTCTCCATTCCTCCCTGTGTTTGTCACACTGCAGTCATTTCGCAAGGAGGGGAATCTGTTTTCCCACCCACTGGCCTTGTAATCTACAAGTAGAAGGGATGAAGGGCCAGTGTCAAGCCTAGGCTTCAGGAGACTGTATATGTTTCCACCTGTTCTTTTGGAACTCTGACATCCCCACATGTACAAAGCCCTGCCAGCCTTCTGCAGAATGACAAACCAGGTGGAGAGGAGCCCAGATATTACATCCAAGGCCCAGACATGTGACAGAGCCCAGCCAGTATCAGCAAGACAACTTCCCCAACAGCAGCTGACCAGAGACACATGAGTGAGCCAAAGAAGAGCAGAACCACCACCCAGCTGACTGACGGGACTCATGAGCAATAAAGAGTGGTATTATTTCAAGCCATTAAGCTTTAAAGTCACTTAGGTTACTAAAAGCTAATTGAGAAACCAAGATAACCCAGCAAGTAAATGTTGGAGTTGGGATTTTTTCCCAGGCTGAGATCTTTTTCTTTTTTTATCCCAGACTATGCTTTAAACACCATTTCTCAGGAACCGTCAGAAAATATCCCATTTATTTGGTACGTACAGCTGCTCCTCAGTGCCCACTGACCATGGATGGTGCATCAGTGCCCTGCACCGCCTGCACAAAGATCCGATGGATACACTCATAGAGCATAGACAGAGGAGGAGCAGGGAAAGATCTGCCCACCCCATCCCTGCAACAAAAACTTCCACACGTGGCACTTTCAAGAATTCTTCGAAGCGAGTGGTTCTCAACCAGAAGGGGCTTTGACCCCTATGGCCATTGGCAGTGTCTGGAGATATTTTTTATCGTTATAACTGGGGAGTGGGGTGCTATGGGCATTTAGTAGGTAGAGGCCAAGATGCTGCTAAATATACATCCTACAGCACACAAGACAACCCTCCACAACAAAGAACTACCCAGCCAAAATGCCAATGGTGGTGAGGTCAAGAAACCGTGTTTTAAATGTACAAACAAAACCACTGCTATGATTGTGATGAAAACACTTCTGAGCAGTGGATCCCAACCCTGTCTGTGCACTCGATTCATCCAGGGAATTAAGAAAAAAAATACCAATGCTGAGCCCCAGTTCCCAGTGACTCTGATTCCAAAGGGGTGGAGCCATTACAAAAATTCTTTCCAGGTGATTGTAATGTATGGTCGGGGCTGAAAACCACAACTTTAGAAAAATTAGTATTATGATGAGTCCTACAAAGACAGTAGCAAAATGCTATTTTAAAAGATATATATTGCCCCTTTTCCTCCTCAAGACTACCTCTCCACCGTAAGTCTGGTTCCTCTGATGTTAGAATCAGTCAGCAACCCTCTGTGTGAGTCCTTCTAGCCCTGTGGCTTACTTCCCTGGTTTCTGCCTCCACTTCTGCTCTCTGTCACAGTCTCCCCAGACAAACACCTTTTCTCTGATGCAAAACTCCACTTGCTCACACATTTTCATAAAGACCTTCATTTACAGAAGGCATTTCAGGATGTACTAGAGGCTTTTCACGGAGATTTGCGTATTCTTGGCAGGACTCTCAGCCCACAAGAGTCTTCTGCCATCTCCCTGCTTTTATTCACCCTTCTCTTCCGTGCACTAAAGGGTTAAGTCAGCAGGCTTGCGACGGTCAAACCCTGCACCTTCTGAAAGAAGCACCAGCCTTTGATCTGCTCCTGGGAGATGCCCCTAAGCCCTTGGAATATCCTGCCTGATAAGAGTGTCTTTGACACCTGGGAACTTGGGCGATGCAGGTAGTTTATGCTCACATGTAATGTGTGGTGGGGGCTCTGGGCCATGCTCAAGAGGCTGGAAATGGGGGGTGGGGGGGATAACTATGGGCAATCACTGCCATTCCAGGTCTATGTGACTGACCCTCCCTAAAAATCCGTGGACACCAAGGTTTAGGTGAGCTT
Organism: Smutsia gigantea; assembly: GCA_032199065.1. Taxonomy (NCBI): domain Eukaryota; kingdom Metazoa; phylum Chordata; class Mammalia; order Pholidota; family Manidae; genus Smutsia; species Smutsia gigantea. Next base: position 36,993 of record JAVSCE010015424.1, read on the forward strand.
CTCTGGTTGGCAACACTCTGTGTGTGTTACACATCAATTGCTAGGAGAACTGGGTATTGTCTGTATGATTCCACTTGGAAGAACAGCTAGGAGCCAGCATCTGGACTCTGCCCTATGCAGTTTTTTTGGCTTTGCTGATTTTAACCTGTATCCTTGTACGGATTTTAAAGTACCAAATGTTAATTGTGACTATAATAGCTTTTCTGATTTCTGTGATCTCTCCTAGAGGATACATCTTTTCATGGTGTCTGTGGAATTTTTATAATAATAGACTATCTATCAGGCCACAAAGAAAATCTTAACAAAATCAAAATGTACCACCCACAGAGAGGCCATTTTCAAGTTATAAGAAAATTAGAAATTAGCAACAATATTAGAAGGCAAAAAAAAAAAAAATCTACCACCCATCTGGGTCAGGGAAGGTGAGAGATCAAAGAAATATTTTAAATCAAAATGTCTCAATATCGTAAATAATGAAGTTAGTACATATAAAACCTGTGTCATATGGTTAATGCTGGTTGTTAAGAGGAAAATCCACAGCTTTAACCAAGTTAGTAATGAAGGCAAAGAAAACTAAATGCAGTTAGTATTCAGTTGAAGTCAGAGAAACAAGCTATCCTAAAGAATCAGAAGAAAGGAAATAAAGTAGTGAATTAGAAAACAAAGTAAATAAGAGAAGTAGAATTGGTTAATCCAAGAACTGACGTGGGGGCTGGTGAGAGTAAAGTAAACTACTGAGAAATAAGCCAGGAGGAGAAAGACAAGTACCAAATGATTTCCCTCATTTGTGGAGTATAATGACAAAGCAAAACTGAAAGAACACAGCAGCGGACTCACAGACTCCAAGAAGGTACCAGCAATTACCAAAGGGAAAGGGTGAGGGTAGGTGGGTGGAGAGGGAGGGAGAAGGGGATTGGGGGTATTATGATTGGTGCACATGGTGTGTGTGTGGGTCACGGGGAAGACAGTGTAGCACAGAGAAAACAAGTAGGAACTCTGTGGCATCTTACTACACTGATGGGCAGTGACTGCAAATGGGGTATGGGGGGGACTTGATAATATGGGTAAATGTAGTAACCACATTGTTGCTCATGTGAAATCCTCATAAGAATGTATATCAATGATACCTTAATAAAGAAAAAGTATGTAATGTCAAGAAAATAAATAAAATAAACTACTGAATTAACTAATCAGGAAAAAAAGGGGTATGGCACCCAAAACACAGTGTTAGGAGGGAATAAAACACACACAGAGGAAATTAAAAAGACTTAAGACCTTGTAAAACTTTGTGCAGTTAAATCTGAAAATCTGAATGAAATAGATGATTTTAGAAAGATATAAATACCAAACAAAAATGTCAGAAATTATAGAAGAATAAGCAGGAACAAAACAGAATATTATCAACCAGCTCCCCATGAAAAATGCATCAGACCCAGAGGAATTTCAGATAGCCAAGACATAAACAATTCTTCTACACAAATTGTATCAGAGCACAGAGAAATAAAAAATGTTCCTATATTCTGTGAAAGCCACATCAAAACCTGAAAATTATGCCGTCAATCTATACTGCAAGCTCATTTATTTCATATCTTAAATAAGATATTACTAATGTATCTCAGGGATGTAGGAAATGCTCAGAGTTTAGAAAACCTAATAAGCATTGTTCATAAAAATAATCTAAAAAATGTAATGTTATTAGCATAGAAGTGACAAAATATTCTCTTACATATTTCAAAATTTTAACTATATCTCTGGCTAAACCCCCTTTTTATTCCCAAATTTGAAATATGCTATTTTCCTTGATAAACCTCTCTGGAGTTTTATTTTGTTGATCGTATCAAAGATCCAGATCTTAGATTTATTGAACATCTGCTCTCTCTATTGTTCAATTTAGTAATGTCTGCTTTGGTCATGACTAATTCTGTCTACCTGCTATTTTAGTTCTTTTAGTTCTTTTTTTATAACATCTTTTTATTGCAAACATTTCTTTTCATTCTTTCTTAATAAAAAATTTAAAATTATGATTGCCTCTGATTACTGGGTTGCCCATATCCCATCAGTTTAAAATGGGAGTGTCCTTTTTGTGTTATTTTGTACATAAATAGAAACTTTTCCTAAGGAAATTTATATGGGTGATTTTTAAAAATTCTAAATATTACGATTTTTTTCATTAAGATGGTATTATTTTAAATAAGTATGTTTTAATCAGATAATTTGACTTACACAATTTCTACTTTTGGAATTATTTAAGTTTTCATTTGGCTTGCTATATTATCATTTTTAATCTGTGTTCTAAGTATATTTGAAAAGCATACATATTTTTAGATTTATATCTATTACTAATGGTTATGAACTCTAAAATAATAATCTAACATTTATTATTTAAATCCTGGCTTTCTTGTATTTTGTTCTGTCAGAAAATAGTTTGTAAATCTCTTGCCCAATTTTAGTTTCGACAATATTTCTTATTAATTCTGCAGAAATAATTAAACACCCCCCCCATTCTTTGCCATAGCCTTGCTTTAAAAGGGGGGCAATAAATTCCATGGCATTTTAAAAAAACCTCTTAAGTTAAATAATTGTTGACACCAGTTCTTTTGAGAATGCAAAACACTGGTTTTTACTGAAGTAGATTTCTTTTTAAAAACATGTTGAAAAGATATTTACATGCTAGTCATAAAATTCAGTTAAGTCTGTACTTTTATGGATTTCTGTCACCATGACAATCAGTTTTTGTCTAAGGTTGATAACTAAGAAAGGCAAGGAACTCTCTTAAATTCAGAGATTGGTTTTTAAAAGTTCCAAGGACCAATACCTTAAAATCTTAAAACAATAAACGTTTGATACAGGAAATGGCATTTATTAAAGTGTTCGGGGTAGAGAATTCTGCTTGTTTCCTCAAAGCTGTAAGCCACATTTATCACAGGAGGTTAATTTTTCTTAGCCATCGAGTTATAATGACCTCAGCTAGCACATAAACTCTATATATTCTCCCCGCGTCAGGAAAAGCTCTTGTAAGACTTCTCTTTACCTAAGTCGTATCATAGAAACAAGTGACGATTACAACGGAAATGGCTGAAAAGTGCAAAGCAGACTCTCACTTTCTTTGATAGTTTTTCTCATTTTTTTTTCTGTTGGTACTCTGCTTTTTATCTCACACATAAATTTCATAAATGTTCTTACCTTTCAAGGGGCTTCTACCTTCGTCCATAAAAGAATACTCTGCCCAAAGCGCTTTTGCTTTATGTGACCCTCTTTCCTCTAAAACTAACATTACTGTTCTGTTACCTTTCTGTTTGTATTTCTGATGTATTTTAAACCATCCTTTGTTCTCTTAACATTTTTGATTCTTTTCATTAGGCTTGTCTCTTCGAAACATGGTAGTAGATTTCTAAAACCTAGTTTGGTTTGGTTTTAATTGGGTTGGCTAAGTCTTCATTTCTGTTATGTTAGGTCTTATCATTTGACATCATGTTTTACACTTTCTGCAGTTAATGCTCCCATGTTTCCATAGTCCTGTTTTATTAAAATGCTGCGATCTTAGGGAGTGGAATGTAATTTCACTTTAGGAAATGGTTTGAAGCAAATGCTCCCAAGAAGCTCCAATTTCAGGATGCTTTTGTACAGGGTTTAAGAAGATTCTCAGGCCTCTCTGCTGATTTAATTGTCTTTCTTGACTAATATATTTAATCAACATCAGGTAGGGAGAGGGTAATTTGGGATAAGGATTAAATTTATCAGTCCATGACCTGTGAGCCCTGGGGTAACCTTGATCTATGGTAAGGCAAAAAACTAGCATTGGATTTCTCTATGGCAAAGAAGGGCAAACTGAGGCTGCCAGACACCTAGACGTTTTCCCCTCTCTTTCCTGAGAAAGGTTGTAGTATTTGGATCCTGTCACCACTTGTTTGGATCCTAATTACTACTTAATCACGATCTGTATTTAAAGAAACAAAGAAAGCAGAAGAAAAGGAACAGTCGATAGGAACTACAAGAACAAGTGGTGTGCGGGAAAATGTTGTGGTCGACGGGCTGGGTGCCAGTCAGGACCGCAGTCTGAAGGCTTCAGTGCCACCGCCGTGTGTGATGGGTAACCTGGGTGTTAGCCAAAACGGCGGTGCAGGCAAGCCCCACAAATCAGTTTTTTGATCATCATTTGGCATTTCCCATATTCGGTTTGTAGAGAGGCCACCGTAGAATTTGTGTATCTTCTTTTTGAAGAATTACTTTTGACATGTGCCTTAAATATTATAACTATGTGATAACAGTTATTTAGACACCATATAATCTGTAATGCAGTTAATTCTGTTTAATTGGTGTCTTTGTCTTTCAGCTTCTATCAGGACGTCCCCTTTCTTAAGAGTTTTCCAAATGAACTTTAATTACATGAGTAATAGATAAATGCATTCTTTTTATTAAATCCAAGTTACTCTGATCTCCTCTCTCCTTCCACAGAGGCAGAGAGGTAACCGCTTTGGTGTTTATCTATCTATCCATCTAATAAATTTTAAGATGAGGTATTTTTTTTTAATGACATCACATTTTACAACAGAGTCAAATGAAGATGCAGAAGCCAGTGCTATGAAACAGTGCCAGAACAGTGAAAAGAAAGAGACTAGAAGATACTCCACAATTTTTGTGATGAATGGCAACTACAATTTGCTGGGGCAGAGCAAAACAAAAGTCCTATGTTTGTCATGACACAAACATCTGAAAAAAAAAACAAAGTGGAAAATATTGAGACATTTTCAGCAACTACATTGTGAATGTGGTAAGTTCTCTCTCAATATTCAAAAAAGAATTGATGAAGTACATGAAAAGATGCCCAGTATCACTAGTCTTTAGGAAAATGCAAATCAAAACTGCAAGGAGATACCTCCTCACTGCTGTTAGGATGGCTTTTACCATGAAAACAGAACGTCAGAGTGTTGGTGAGGACAAACCGGAACGAACCCTTGTACACTGCTGGTGGGACTATAAAATGGTACCATTACTATGAAAAACAGTGTGGCAGTTTGTCAAAAAACTCACCATGGAAATACCATATGATCTAACAATTCCTCTTCTCCCAGCATAGAGCCAACAGAAGTGAATGCAGAGACTTGAACAGACATTGGTACAGCTGTGTTCATAGCAGCATTATTCACAATAGCCAAAACCTGGAAGCACTCAAATGTCCATTGGTGGATGAATGAATAAACAAAATGTGCTATAGACATGCAATGGAATATTATTCAGTCTTAAGAAGGCTGAATATGTGCTATAATTCTGACATGTGCTTTAACATGGATGAACTGTAAAGACGTTCTGGCAAAGGTGAAATAAGCCAGTCACAAAAGGACAAATAGTTTATAATTCCACTTATATGAGGTTCACAGAGCAGTCAAATTAAGACAGAAAGTAGAATGGTAGTTGCCAGGAACTGTGGGAAGAGGGAATGGGGAGTTAGTGTTTAATGGGTACAGAGTTTCAGTTGCAGAAGATAAATAAAGTTCTGGAGATGGGTGGTGGGGATGGTTGCACGATAGCGGGAATGTGCTCAGTGCCACAGAACTCTACATTTAAAAGTGGTTAAAATGGTACATTTTATATTATATATATTTTACAATTAAAAAAACTGATGAAATTAGTTGCCTGAAATCAGAATAAAATGTTGAACAAAAAATTTTTAAATAGGTTTTAACAGAATCAGAGATTGTAATTCCAGCCAGTTATAAAGTGACTTGTATTCTTGTACACATATACCTGCACACAATTTGTAATGTAAAGATGGCAAAATAAATCATTATTTCAGTTGTGAAAAACATTTTAGAAAATTATGAGGAAAAGACTAAAAAGATATAAAAAGTGACCAATCTTTAAGCCACCAAACAACTGCCCAGAGAATAAAATAATTCATCAAAGGCAGATTAAATTTTTTTTTAATTGCAAATTTTAGCTGACTCATGCCATGAGACACTGTCCAAGTAATACTTGGGTTTATATAGTCTTAAAGATCTTCCAAATTTTTGAAGAAACATTGTCAATTCATGTTTAAAAAACAAACTCTGGCACAGATTTCTTTGAATCTTTTACATCTGACAAAAAATAATTTCACTTAGATATGAAAAAAATTGGTTTCTATCATGCCAGATGGCGCCCCATCTATGCTCAGTAAAAAATCTAAATTTATTGGAATTTCAAAACAAGAGACTGATGTTTCCCTATTGCTTCATTCCACCATATGATATATATTGAAAATATTTGTGCTTATTTTCAGAGGCAGACTCTATGGAAAGTGTCATGGATACAGTTGTTAAAATTGTTCAGTGTATACATTTAAATGCCGTGAATCACTAGTTTCTGGAAAGGAACCGAAAGTGATAAATGTGATGATCTTGTGTTTTTATCTATGGTCATTGGTTGAGTCGGGAAAGAGTTTTACAAAGATTTACTATACTGTCAATTCCAATTCAAAATTTTCTTGAAACAAAAGGAATCTTTACCAAATATTTAATCATCGAAGACAAAACATGGCAGGGATTCAAGATGGCAGCACGAGAGAGTGTATGTCAATGATACCTTAATAAAAAAAAAGTATTATCTGTCTAAAAATTAAAAAACAAAACAAAACATGGCAGTGTGATTTATGTTTTCTCACTGATATCACAGTGTATATAAATAAGATAAATTTAAAGCTTAAAGGAAAGAAAAAGCTTATTTGTGTCCTACCTAGAAGAGTACAAGAATTTACCTTTAAATGGAAACTTTTCAGAACACAAATCAATAAGAATGATTTTATATGTTTTCTAATATGAATCAACATGTAACATATTTTAATTGTAATAACCAGCATTATGTAAATTATCTGTAAAACCTATAAGAAAAATTTGAAGAATGTTTTGTTCATATTGATAAACTTAAGAGTTTTTCAATTTATGCTATACCCCTTTACATTCCATGTTAATAATATTGAGTTGATGTAAGTCAGTGAATTGACATTAACCTGGGCACAGTTTAAAACGGATATGTTTTTGCTTCAAACAATTCTTTTAATAAAGATGAATTTGGTCAACTGGAAGTGAATTTTTAAGAAAAATGATATTTTTAGAACTTGATTCAGTAATCAGACAACTTTTAAGTATGCTTAGAACAGTTTGGGTATGTGATTCTACTTTTTCAACTGTAAATATAAATACAAATCAAATATTTCCAATGAAACTTTAGTGTCCAGATCGAGCTGTGCTGTGAATGTAAAATACACCCTGTATTTCAAAGTCTTAAAGAAACAACTATAAAAAGGAACAGATTTCATTAGTCATTTTTTTTATTGTTACATGTTGACATCATGGCATTTTGGAAATACTGGGTTAAATAAAGTACAATATTAAAATTAATTTCACCTGTTTGTACCTTTTTTAATGTGGTTACTAGAGGATTTTAAGTTACATATGAGGCTTGCATTATTATTCTATTGAACAGCACCGATCTAAAATCCCTCCCTTCTGATTAGTGCCAGATCTCCCTCTGGGAGGATTACCCACTGTGATTAGGTCTGACAAGGGGGCAATTTGAGCCACTTGCCTCTTCTCTCAACTGCCACTATGGAAGCCAAAGGAGTCAGGGCCAAGGAGGTAGCTGTGAACCTCGGCACTCAGTGGCTTACTCCTGGGACTCTGATTCTGGAGTAAGTGGTGCAGAGACAGGAGGATTGTTTGGAAGTCAGCCTCAGCATGTCAGTGGCAGTGTGTGGACCAGATGTTTTAATTCCCCAAACTGTACTGCTGCCACGAATGGAGGTAAGGGGGGTGGATGTTGGAGCATCAAACAGAATGTCTACTACGGAAGTTCAGCCAGAGGAAGACAGTGAATCAGGTGAAGATGGTATTAAGTATCAAGTCTGAAGAGTTAGAGAAGCCTCCAAATAACGAGTAAGCAAGAAGGGTGGAAGCTGGGAAGCTGGGAAAGGGGTGGAGAGTGGAGTACAGGGTGAGCTGTGGCCAAGACTGAATGCTGGATGGTGGTGGCGTTTGAAGGAGACTATGTAACGACGAACTAAGACTCAGGTAAGGACCCCGTGCTTGTCCTAACCGCAGTCCTGCTAGGAAAACCATCGTCTGAGTTACGCACTGAATACGTAGGTTGCTCAAGAAAAAGGAGTTTTTGGAACTACAACATCATGGCCACCGGGCAGGCAGTAGTGGGGATTCCTGCTGACAAAAGAGCGACAGGCATGGCCTCCTCCCTCCTTCTGCAGGCGGAAGGAGGTGGTGTCTTGGAGGAGGAGTGCCCTGCCCATTTCCTGCCCCTCATTCTATTTCTTTATAGACCAGGTGGTGCGCTTCCCATCTATGAGATAGATTTTGTTTATGATCCAGAGAGATTGAAAGGTTCACGAGCACAATCCCTCTGGCTGTTATCTCAGGTTTAATTAAGAGTCCTGCTTGTAACTGGGCTCCTGCAGCCAAGTCCTTCCCTAGTTCCGCATTCACCTCCCTTCATCCCCTGGGCCTGGTCCCTGCCCCAGTGCACTGCCTGGGCTGCAATTATTCCTCCCAGAGGCTGGAAATGTTCCTTCAGTCTCAACTCAGTGACCACAGCCCTGCTTCCTGGCCACCAACTGATGCTGACCCCTGCCTGACTTACCTGGATCTCAGAGGCCCCTGGATTTTCCTGTTTGCTTCCCACACCCCTTTCTTGAAACATCCTGGTACAAAATGGACTGGCCTCTTAGAGACTTTCTATCCACTTAAACTGACAATTCCTTCAGACCCTGTTCTGTCCACAGATCTGAACTTCTGCACATGGCCTTTGCCTAAGCTTCCTGCATTGCAATTTACCCCTGGAAAATTTACTCCTGTCAGGAGCCACAAGATCATAGCCACTGACTCCCACAGAGCCTTTGGGATGATCATTCTGTTATCTCAGTTCTCTGTGCCTAGAAAAATCTTTCTCCAAGGGACTCAGTGAAACTCAGCCTATCAATCTACTTCTTACCAGCTTTTTTTTTTTATGAATACCATTTCAGTTTAACAATTGCCCCCCCCCCCACCAGCTTTCTCTCCTGTTGCTTTTCCCAAGAGACTAGTTTCTCTGCACACCTTTCCCTGATTGAGTCTCATGAGTGCAAGGGTGTTTGTTTAGTTTGTTTGATATATTTCAAGTGCCCACACTTATGCCTTGGCATGCAGTAGGTGTTCAATAAATAATCACTGACTAAATGAAAAAGACACGGACTCCTTAGAGGGGTCAATACACATAAGCAGTGATGAGTACCCATGTTTACATAAAACACAGAGCATATAAATCTTACAGTGCATAGGTAGTTTTGTTTTATCAATACTGGTCTTAAGACCGTTTCTCTTAATATATGGAAGCAGGGACTCTCTTTTTCTCCCCATTTTGATGTGGATTTCATTTCTAATCTGCCTTTTCTCCATCAGCGTTGGGCAACTTTATCAGCTACTGCCTGCTACTCGTACTGATCCAGCGGACCCCACCTGACAGCCTTTCCTTATTATTCTTTCTGGCTTTTCTACAAAAGCCTTGTAACTGGTCCTCCTGACTCCCTCGCTCCCCCGTTCTCCATTCATCCTCTGCAAGTAGCCACTGATTTTCCTAGCACTGTGACTACCCTGGAGAGAGCAGGGGTGTCAGAATGGCTGGAAGGTGAGCACCACCCAGCTGCGTGAAGAGGGCCACGGTACAGCCGGAGAGAGAGCCCCTTTAAGCGGCAGCTCCTCATTCAGCTGTTGGCGGGGCACGGTACCCCGGGATCATGATGGTTAAGCTTCAAAGCCTCACATTCTTCCCCTTACCCAGCCTTGATTCCAAATCATTCAACTGTCTGAATCATTCAGCTGGGAGAACTTTGAGCTGTTGCTTCCTCTGGCTTCCTTATTTGGAACCCCAGGCGGCCCTGGGCTGAACGGATTGACCCAGGGCCCCCAGTGAGAGTGACACTACCTGTTCCATTCCTCGGGCAGCGGAATGTCTTGGGAGCCAGGACACCTGGCTTCTAGGCCTGGCTCTGCCACTAGTTGCATGACTTTAGGCAAATCACATCATCTCTCTGGACCTCAGTTTTCACACCTGAGAAATGAAGGGGTTGCATTATATTAGTGATTCTCTACTTTTTTATTTTTTTCCCCTCCCGAACACAGCCAGTGATGTATATTTCCTATGAGACATATGCCCACACACACTCCTGGGTACTAATTAATTTAATGTCTGTTCTTCTCCACTTAAGAAAGCCTATCAGAATGCAGGCGAATGGCAGAGAAAATTAGAATGCGTTTTTTTTTTAATATTAAAAAAATAATCTACAAGCTTGGTCTTTGGACTGCAACACAGTTACACTTCTTGGGGACTTAATCACCCACCTTCAGAATAAAGAGAAAGAGAGGGAGAAAGAGCATAAGAAGAGAAAGTGCATCACTTTAACGGTAAGAATGAGGCATTGGTCTCAGTCATTGCAAACCTCCCATCCTGTAAGGTTCTCCTTAAGCTGAAAATGATACAAATGATTTTTATACACAGCCTCTAAATGCAAACTGATGACTTCAGGTCATGTTCAACTGCAGAAGCAAAAACCTGCATCTATGCTGGAAGAAAACTTGACAGAAAGCACATTATCTCCTTATCATTTCATGGAAAACCTTGGCTGTGTAGATGTTGCCTGCTCCGCTGGCTTATGGATCCTCACGGAAGACATGACTGCAGAATTCTAGGTAGTCTTAGTTACAGTTTCATGAGTCACCCTTCACCATTGCTTGATCTGTGAACTGAGATTGATAGCTGCTAATTTGGTACCTCTAAGGTCTCGCCCAACGTCAAAGTGCTGGCAAATAGCCTAGTTTAAACTTGTTACCCTCTTCCTGGCTTAAGGAACCTGTTACTACCCTACCTAGAGCTCCTTTTTCACACTCCTGTCTAAGAAGAGCGCTCTGCTCTGCTACATCAATAATTTTTATTAACATTTGTACCTATCTTTTAGGTGTTATCCCTTTGTAAGAAAGAGATATCACTGTTATCTCATTGTAAGAACGTATGTAAATATGTCAACTCTACATACTCTATAAAAAATATGTATAAACTAAGACAAGTAGTGATTCTATAGCACCTCACTACGCTGATGGACAGTGACTGTAATGGGGCTGGTGGGGGGGACCTGACGAAGGGGGTAGTTTAATAACCATAATATTGCACATGTAATTGTAGATTAATGATACTAAAATAAATTTTAAAAAACATGTATAAACTGCTGGAAAATGAAGAGTACTTCACTAAGACAGTCCTTTCCTATCCGTCACTGGTTTGTCTGGGGCAGACCAAACAAGTTCAACTTCTAAATCCAAAACCCAAGTTGATGACTCCTTCTGCTCTACATTTGTCCAGTTGTTCTACTCCCACCATCAAAAAAGGGCTCAATTAGGTTCAATTAACCTGCAATAAAACACCAACTAGGGAACAGAGGCGAACAAAACATTTTTGTGTTTAAATGTCTAAGTGGGGTAGAAAAGGTTTTTCCCTCCCTCCTTCCCATTGATACATATTAACACATTTAATCATTAAAAAAAGATCTCTCTTGTCTATGCTAATTCGACCTTCTGCAACTTTGATTCAACACCCTCCAGCCAGATCATCCTTGTTTTTGTCAGGTGCCTTCAACTTCTCTCTTCCCTGACAGGCTGAAAGCTGCATGAGGGCAGAAATTGTGTGTGGTTCATCTACTGCTCTAGTACCACTGCCAAGAACAGTGACTAGTACAGCAGGGACTCAGGTGGAATGTGTGAATGACCAGAAGATTGAATGCACAAATAAATGAATGAAATTATTCCTGTCTATTGATGTATCCTCCATTAGCATATAAACATGCTCTTTCTCCTTTTTTTATGATAAACACACAAACACTGAAGACAAAAACAAAACAAAACAAAGCACAAATTGTCAACCCCACGTAATCCTCTCCTAACTTGCAGAATACTGGAGGTATTTGTCAGCGCTATTTTCAGTTCCTCACATCCCCCGTCTCCCCAAACCTCTGCAGTCTGGCACCTGTGGCCCCCACATGAGTGGAACCGCTTCCACCAACAGCATCAAGAACCTACATGTTGCCGAATCCAATGTGCCCAAGGGCCTTCTTTTTACTTGATCTCCTGACTCTAAATCCTAAAAGCGTTTGAGTGTCTGCTGAATGAGTTTATTATTCTCATAAAAGCAGAGGGGAGACAAAGATGTTATTTTTAAAACAGGAATGACAGTAAAAATAGAAGTGGCTTCAGTTTTTGCCAAGGTAATCAGTTTAAGGGGGACTAAATCCAAACCATTTAGAAATTATAGAGATGCATTTGTTTAATCATACAAGTATTCATTTAAACACACACACACACACATGTAATGAATCTCTTCAATGTACCAGGCATTGGGGAAATCAGACAAGGCAGCAGATTCCAAGGAGAGTCCCTTGGGTGGCTGGGTCATCTACTAGTAAGACAGCTAATTCTGAACTTAAAAAATAATAATGGAACTATTGACATGTAATACTCACACAGAAAATGCACTTGTTATAAAATTCTGTTCGATGGCTTTTCACAAACAACACACAAGTGGTAACAGCACCAGGATGAAGAAACAGAACGTTGTCAGATTTCCTACTGTTTCCTAGAGACGCCCCTCACCTCTGCAGCAACCGATATCCTGACTTACAGCGCAGACCCGCGTTGCCTGTTTTTGTTCTCTGTATAAATGGAATCATGCAGAATGCACACATTCGTGTGCCTCGCTTCTTCTGTGTGAAGCATGGTATTTGCAAGATTCATTGATATTGTGGTAAGGAGTGTAGACGACTCATTCTCATTGCTATCTGAATTCTCTTTTAGCAACGGCCTCTACCTTCCCACATGGGACCTCCCTTCCCACAATAATTATGGCTCCGTCTCTCCCAATAACGTTTCCCATCCCCCCGTTCCCTGCTTGTTCCCCATAGCTATTATTGCCATCTAACATTATATACATTTTACTTATTTATTTTGTTTATTATTTGCCATTTGCCTACGATATAAATTCTGTGGAGTCAGATACATGCTCAGTAAATACCTTTTGAACAAACAAACCTTAGTTACTTCCTCATGGCACCCAGCCTGCTCATAGCTGGAGGGAATGCCATCTTGCCCAGACAAAACAGATGGGTCAAGAACTGCAACAAAGTGTCATTTGGCAGGAGGGGCCAACCTGATGTGGAGTCAGGTGTGGCTGTCCTACTGGGACATCTGTGCCACAACCATAAATATCGATGTGAAAATCCTTCATAAAATGGCTTGCAAATGAATTTTAAAATTTCATTAAAATTGAAAAAGAAAAAGGTCCAGAAATATCTATCAGCAGGGAATATGCATTGGGATATTGGGAAATTAGATGTGAGTTTTCTGGCTTTATAGGCATTTGTATTTTTTGAATTTTTAGTAATAAAATTCATTGATTTAGTAATTAAAAATTAAAGAATAACATACCACAGTTAAGTAGAATTTACCCTAATATTGTAAAAATGGTTTAATATTTACAAGCTGATATTAAAGATATCAACATCAAAAGCCCTACAACATTTTATAAAAAGCTACAGGTTTAGTATTACAATAATAAAAGAATGTCTGGCTTATAGTAGGCACTCAAATATTTCTTGAATTAAATAAGTGAAAATATAATATGTTAAATAATCCCAGGAGGCCAAAAAAAAAAAAAAAGAAAAGAAACCCTACATCAGTTAACTAATAAGTGCTGAAAAAACATTAAAAAAGAATTCAGCATCCATTCCCGGTGAAAATCCTTGGCAGCAGTTAAAGAAGGTTTCCATCTGTATGCCTCTCTGCAAACCACTGCAATCTGGTTTTTGCTGGCACCCCGCCATGGAAACTGCTTTCCCTAAGGCGATCAGTGCCCTACATATTGCCAAATGCAGTGCTCTTGGATGGGAACCAGTAAGTGTGTAATGAATTAAGGAATAGATGATAAAAGAATCTCCAATCAACAGTCAACCTCATACTTAACAATAAAACACCAGAGTTGTCTCTTTAAAGTCAGAAACTAAACCAGGATGCAGGCTACCATGCATGTTTTTCTGGAAGCTCTAGCATAAACAAGCAAAAACACCATGGAGACAAAATAAGGTATAGCCACTGGAAATAAGGAGACAAAAATGATCTTTCCTTGCATGAAATGTAGGAGAATCATCCAAACAAACAATCAGAAATAGTAAGAGAGTTCTGGAAGCTTACAAAATAAACACACAAAGAACAATACTTTCCCCCAAATGCCAGCAAAGGGAATGTCTTTGGAAGCATGAATGATGAGACAATTGAGAAAGTAAGACATAAAGAAGGCACAGAAGACCACAAATAAGAAGGAAAACCATGTAGGTAAAATTTATAGAATCCTGGCATTACAAATTTAAAAAGGAAGAGTTGCATGGAGAATAAGATTTTGTAAAAATTGGCCAAATGTGAAAAATAAATGATGCTCAGGCTGTGAATTTTATATTAAGCTCTAGGTGAAAGAGACAGGCTTGAGAACTACCATGGACAGATCAGGTATAGCTTAAATATGAGAAAGGGTCAAATTGTTAAGACTGGGGCATTTTCCACTGGAAGGCATATTCCAGGTCCCTGTTTGCAGTCTGTCACCTCTGACTGAAGTTCCTGAATTTGTAGCCTCAGCTGACCTGGGATGGTAATTCTGCTTAGTAGGAAATTGACTTGACAATTGTGGGGAAGTGTAAAAACAAGTGTGGAAAGTATAGACAAATAAGTCAAACCTGCGGTACTAATACTATTATGTAAATACTCAGCAGTAAGTTGTTATTGTCTTTGTGATAACAAGGGGTCTTTATGTATTATTTAAGTCGTGTGAAACACTTAAAAGAATTTCCTATATTAATATGCATTTATTATTTATTTTTATTTTTATTAAGGTATTATTGATATACATTCTTATGAAGGTTACATATGAAAAAACAATGCGGTGACTATTTTTACCCATATTATCAAGTCCCCACCCATACCCCAATGCAGTCACTGTCCATCAGTGTAGTAAGATGCCACAGATTCACTGTTTGCCTTCTCTGTGCTACACTCTTCCCTGTGACCCCCCACACCCTGTGTACTAAATGTAATACCCCTCAATCCCCTTCTCCCATCCGCCCCACCCACCGTCTCCCACCCCTCCCCTTTGGTAACCACTAGTCCCTTCTTGGAGTCTGTGAGTCTGCTGCTTTTTTTTGTTCCTTCAGTTTTGTTTCGTTGTTATACTCCACAAATGAGGGAAATCATTTGGCACTTATCTTTCTCTGCCTGGGTTATTTCACTGAGCATATCCTCCAGCTCCATCCCTGTTGTTGCAAATGGTAGGATTTGTTTCTTATGGCTGAATAGTATTCCATTGTGTATATGTATGACATCTTCCTTATCCATTCATCTACTGATGGACACTTAGGTTGCTTCCATATCTTGGCTATTGTAAAAGTGCTGTGGTAAACATAGGGGTGCATATGTCTTTTTGAATCTGAGAAGTTGTATTCTATGGGTAAATTCCAAGGAGTGGGATTCCCGGGTAAATGGTATTTCTATTTTTAGTTTTTTGAGAAACCTCCATATTGTTTTCCACAATGGCTGAATTAGCTTACATTCCCACCAGCAGTGAAGGAGGGTTCCTGTTTCTCTGCATCCTCACCAGCATTTGTGGTTCTTAGTCTTCTGGATGGTGGCCATCCTTACTGGTGTGAGGTGATATCTCATTGTGGTTTTAATTTGCATTTCGCTGATAATTAGTGATATGGAGCATCTTTTCATGTGTCTGTTGACCATCTGAATTTCTTCTTGGGAGAATTGTGTCTTCATACCCTCTGCCCATTTTTTAATCAGGCTTTTTGCTTTTTGGGTGTTGAGGCATGTGAGTTCTTTATATATTTTGGATGTTAACCCCTTGTTGGATATTTCATTTACAAATATATTCTCCCATACTGTAGGATGCCTTTTTGTTCTGTTGATGGTGTCCTTTGCCAAACAGAAGCTTTTTAGTTTGATGTAGTCCCATGTGTTCATTTTTGCTTTTGTTTCCCTTGCTCAAGGAGATGTGTTCAGGAAGAAGTTGCTCATGCTTATATTCAGGAGATTTTTTCCTATGTTGTCTTCTAAGAGTTTTATGGTTTGATGACTTACATTCAGGTCTTTGATCCATTTTGAGTTTACTTTTGTGTATGGGGTTAAACAATAATCCAGTTTAATTCTCTTACATGCAGCTGTCCACTTTTGCTAACAGCAGTTGTTGAAGATGCTGTCATTTCCCCATTGTATGTCCATGGCTCCTTTATTCTATATTAAGTGACCATATATGGTTGGGTTTATATCAGGGCTCTCTAGTTCTATCCATTAGTCTAGGGGTCTGTTCTTGTGCCAGTACCAAATTGTCTTCATTACTGTGGCTTTGTAATAGAGCTTGAAGTTGGGAAGTGTAATCCCCCCATTTTATTCTTTCTTCTCAGGATTGCTTTGGCTATTTGGGGTCTTTTATGGTTCCATATGAATTTTAGAAGGATTTGCTCTAGTTCATTGAAGAATGCTGTTGGTATTTTGATAGGGATTGCATTAAATCTGTAGATTGCTTTAGGCAGGATGGCCATTTTGATAATATTAATTCTTCCTATCCATGAGCACAGAATGTGTTTCCATTTATTGGTATCTTCTTTAATTTCTCTCATGAATGCCTTGTAGTTTTCAGAGTATAGGTCTTTCACTTCCTTGGTTAGGTTTATTCCTAGGTATTTTATTCTTTTTTATGCAGCTGTGAATGGAATTGTTTTCCTGATTTCTCTTTCTGCTAGTTCATTATTAGTATATAGGAATGCCACAGATTTCTGTGTATCAATTTTGTATTCTGCAAGTTTGCTGAATTCAGATATTAGATCTAGTAGTTTTGGAGTGGATTATTTAGGGTTTTTTATGTACAATATCATGTCATCTGCCCACAGGGGCAGTTTGACTTATTCCTTGCCAATCGGGATGCCTTTTATTTCTTTGTGTCATCTGATTGCTCTGGCTAGGACCTCCAGTACTATGTTGAATAGAAGTGGGGAGAGTGGGCATCCTTGTCTTGTTACCAATCTTAAAGGAAAAGCTTTCAGCTTCTTGCTGTTAAGTATAATGTTGGCTGTGGATTTGTCATATATGGCCTTTATTATGTTGAGGAACTTGCCCTCTATACCCATTTTTTTGAGCATTTTTATCGTGAATGGGTGTTGAATTTTGTTAAATGCTTTTTCAGCATCTATGGAGATGATCGTGTGGCTGTTATCCTTCTTTTTGTTGATGTGGTGGATGATGTTGATGGATTTTCGAATGTTGTACCATCCTTGCATCCCTGGAATAAATCCTTGTTGATCATGATGGATGATCTTTTTGATGTATTTTTGAATTCGGTTTGCTAATATTTTGTTGAGTGTTTTTGCATCTATGTTCATCAGGGATATTGGTCTGTAATTTTCTTTTTTTGTGGTATCTTTGCCTGGTTTTGGTATTAGAGTGATTCTGGCCTCATAGAATGCGTTTTGAAGTATTCCCCATTCTTCTACTCTTTGGAAAACTTTAAGGAGAATGGGTATTAGGTCTTCACTAAATGTTTGATAAAATTCAGGAGTAAAGCCATTCTGGTCCAGGGGTTTTGTTCTTAGGTAGTTTTTTGATTACCAATTCAATTTCATTGCTGGTAATTGGTCTCTTCAGAGTTTCTGTTTCTTTCTGGGTCAGCCTTGGAAGGTTGTATTTTTCTAGAAAGCTGTCCCTTTCTTCTAGGTTACCGAGTTTGTTAGCATATAAATTTTCATAGTATTGTCTCATAATTCTTTGTATTTCTGTGGTGTCCATAGTGATTTTTCCTTTCTCATTTCTGATTCTGTTTGTGTAGACTCTCTTTTTTTCTTGATAAGTCTGACTAGGGGTTTATCCATTTTGTTTATTTTCTCAAAGAACCAGCTCCTGCTTTCATTGATTCTTTCTATTGTTTTATTCTTCTCAATTTTATTTATTTATGCTCTAATCTTTATTATGTCCCTCCTTCTACTGACTCTGGGCCTCATTTGTTCTTCTTTTTCTAGTTTTGTTAATTGTGAGTTTAGACTGTTCATATCGGATTATTCTTCTTTCCTGAGGTGGGCCTGTATTGCAATACACTTTCCTCTTAGCACAGCCTTCACTGCATCCCATAGATTTTGCGGTGCTGAACTATTGTTGTCATTTGTGTCCATATATTGCTTGATCTCTATTTGTATTTGGTCATTGATCCATTGGTTATTTAGGAGCATGTTGTGAAGCCTCCGTGTGTTTGTGGGATTTTTCATTTTCTTTGCATAATTTATTTCTAGTTTCATACCTTTGTAGTCTGAGAAACTGGCTGGTACAATTTCAATCTTTTTGAATTTACTGAGGCTCTCTTTGTGGCCTAGTATATGATCTATTCTTGAAAATGTTCCATGTGCACTTGAGAAGAAAGTGTATCCTGTTGCTTTTGGGTGTAGAGTTCTGTAGATGTCTGTTAGGTCCATCTGTTCCAATGTGTTGTTCAGTGCTTCTGTCTCCTTACTTATTTTCTTTCTGGTTGATCTGTCCTTCAGAGTGAGTGGAGTGTTGAAGTCTCCTGGAATGAATGCATTGTATTCTATTTCTCCTTTTAATTCTGTTCGTATTTGTTTCACATATGTAGGTGCTCCTGTGTTGGGCACATAGATATTTATAATGGTTATACCTTCTTGTTGGATTGGTCCTTTTATCATTATGTAATGTCCTTCTTTGTCTCTTTTGACTTTCTTTGTTTTGAAGTCTATTTTGTCTGATACAAGTATTGCAACACCTGCTTTTTTCTCCCTATTAGTTGCATGAAATATGTTTTTCCATCTCTTCACTTTTAGTCTGTATGTCTTTGGGTTTAAAGTGAGTCTCTTGTAGGCAGGACATAGATGGGTCTTGTTTTTTTATCCATTCAGTGACTCTGTGTCTTTTGATTGGTGCATTCAGACCATTTACATTTAGGGTGATTATCAATAGGTATGTACTTATTGCCATTGCAGGCTTTAGATTCATGGTTACCAAAGGTTCAAGGTTAACTTCCTTACTGTCTAAGAGTCTAATTTAACTCACTTAATATGCTACTACAAACACAGTCTAAAGGTTCTTTTTTTTCCCCTTCTTTTTCTTCCTCCTCCATTCTTTATATATTAGGTATCATATTCTGTACTCTTTGTCTATCCCTTGATTGACTTTGGTGATAGTTGATTTAATTTTGCAGTTGCTTAGTAAGTAACTGTTCTACTTTCTTTACTGTGGTTTTATTACCTCTGGTGACAGCTATTAAACCTTAGTAGAACTTCCCTCTATAGCAGTCCCTCCAAAATACACGGTAGAGATGATTTGTGGGAGGTAAATTCTCTCAGCTTTTGCTTATCTGGAAATTGTTTAATCCCTCCTCCAAATTTAAATGATAACCTTGCCGTATAAAGTATTCTTGGTTCTAGGCCCTTCTGTTTCATTGCATTAAATACATCATGCCACTCCCTTCTGGCCTGTAAGGTTTCTGCTGAGAAGTCTGATGATAGCCTGATGGGCTTTCCTTTGTATGTAATCTTATTTCTCTCTCTGGCTGCTTTTAATAGTCTGTCCTTATCCTTGATCTTTGCCATTTTAATTACTATATGTCTTGGTGTTCTCTTCCTTGGGTCCCTTGTGTTGGGAGATCTGTGCATCTCCATGGCCTGAGACTATCTCCTTCCCCATATTGGGGAATTTTTCAGCAATTACTTCCCCAAGGACACTTTCTATCCCTTTTTCTCTCTCTTCTTCTTCTGGTACCCCTATAATGCAAATATTGTTCCATTTGGATTGGTCACACAGTTCTCTCAATATTCTTTCATTCTTAGAGATCCTTTTTTCTCTCTGTGCCTCAGCTTCTTTGTATTCCTCTTCTCTAATTTCTATTTCACTTATTGTCTCCTCCACCGTATCTAAATTGCTTTTAAAACTTTCCATTGTATGTTTCATTTCTGATACTGTGTTCTGTAATGATTGGCTCTTTGACTGGAATTCATCCCTGAGTTCTTGAATATTTTTCTGTACCTCCATGAGCATGTTAATGATTTTTATTTTGAAATCCCTTTCAGGCAGAATTATAAGGTCGATTTCATTTGTATTTTTCTCAGGGGTTGTAGTCATAATTTTACTCTGGACCAGGTTCCTTTGGCATTTCATATTTGTATATGACACCCTCTAGTGCCCAGAAGCTCCACTCTTTGGAGCTGCTCAGCCCCTGAAGCAATGTTGTGGGTCACAGGGGGGCAGTATTGGTGCCTGGGGGGAGGAAAGAGCTGTTTCCTGCTTCCCAGCGCCAAAGCCTGTCTCCACTGCCAGAACCAGTGGGCCGAGCACACAGGTGTAAGCCTTTGTGCTTTGTGTTTGCACTTGCTGTAGATGGGGCTTCCCTCTGGCTGGCCTAATGCCAGGGTAGGGTTTGCCAGTTTGCGAGTCAGATAGGGCTGGCCGGGAGAAAGGCTCAGTAGGCTGTATATTACGGAGGGGGTCCTTGGAGCTCTGTGGCCAGCCAGGGAGCTGGAGCTCCTGAAGATGGTGAAAGTTCCCAACCTGTTGGGCAGAGTGCACCCAGACAATTTTGTCTACCTGTCCTTTCTCCTGAGCAGTAAGCTCTGTGCAATCCTTACCCCTTTAGCAGCCCTCTTGATGTTAGGAAGTCTCTCAGACTGCCCACATTTCTTTTGCCCCAGAGCAGCTGGATATGGATCCCTGCTTTCCACAAGCAGCTGGTGTTGGAGTTCTTACTGAAGAATGCACTGCTGTTATTTTGTAACATTTTGTTTTGTGTCAGCCTGAGTCTGCAGACAGCTCAGGCTGCAGACTTGTTATCGCAAGCAAAGCAAGTCTAAGGAGGTTGGCTGCACACACCAGACTTCAGGGGACAGAGTTGAACCAGAGTTCAAGGAACCGTATCAATGTAGGGATTGCTCTGTGTTCTTTTTCTCTCCCTGGGAAAGAATAATTTAGCCTTGAAGGCTGAGATATAAAAATAAACGCATAGACTGCTAAGGAGGCTGCTGTTAGTAAGAGATCTGTGTGTGTGTGTGTGTGGTTTTTTTTGTCTTGTCTTTTGTGTTCATCTTGCGGCCCTAATAATAGGCCCTGGCAGGCTGGAATCTCAGTCTCTCCAGGTATTCTGCCTGTCTTAGCTTTCCAACCCCCTAATCACGAGAGTACCATGAAAACACCATGTAGGTTTGTGCTCCCAGATAAGATCTCTGGAGTTAGGTATTCAGCAGTCCCTGGCCTCCACTCCCTCCCTGCTCTGTTTCTCTTCCTCCCGCTGGTGAGCTGGGTTGGGGAAGGGCTTGGGCCCCACCAGGCCACGGCTTTGGTACGTTACCCTGTTATGTGAGGTTTGTTCTTTTCTCCAGGTGTATGCAGTTTGGCACAGTCCTCTTTCCTGTTGCTCTTTCAGGATTAGTTGTATTAATTACATTTTCGTATTATATGGGGTTTTAGGAGGAAGTGTCTCTCTCATCTGTCATGCCACCATCTTTAATCCTCTCAATATGCATTTATTTTGACATTCACTGACTGAATTATCACACTACTGCAGGCACTGGATGTAGAGTGATGAAAAAGACAGATGAAATCCCTGCCTTCACGACCTGAAATTCTAATCAGAGAAGGGCACAGAAAGCAAACAAATACCCAACTAGTATGATTTTAAAAGTGATTAATATGCTGAAGGCAATAAATCTGGTTAAGGTGATAGATACGATATGGGTGTACTTTAGATCAAAGGTTTATTAAGGAGGTATTTGAGCTGAGATCTAAAACATAAAGGAACAAACCACGCAGATGCAAAGCAGTCCATGCACAGGAAACAGGTAGTATAGAGTATAGGCAGAAAGGAGCTTGGTATGTTCTAGAATCGGCAAGGCAGCCACCATGGCTGGAACCATGGTGAGGGATGGGGAGAGGCGGTAGAAAGCAAAGCACGTGCCAGGTCATGTCGGGCCTTGCAGACCACATGGGAAAGTCTGGTTTCACTTTTAACGTGAAGGGAAGCCATTGGAAGATTTTGATCTGGGATTTCATGTAATCTGACTTACGATTTTAAAACCCTGAGTCTACCATAAGAGTAATAGTCTAGTGAGGAGGGGTATGAGTGGAAGCAGGCAGGCCAGTTGAGATGCCCCTTAGAGTCCGGGTGGAAGATGGTATTGGCTTGGAAGAGGACGGCAGCTGTGTAAGTGGAGAGAAGTGAACAGTTGGGAGACATGATTTGAAGGTAGGGCCCAAGACCTTACCTGTGGATTGACTGGGTGTGGGATGAAGTGATGAAAAATGTAGGGGAACTTGAGGGCTTTTGGATGACACAACTGGATAGATGGTGGGAAAATCCTGGGGGAGGAGTGAGGAGAGGGAAAGGTTTGTCAAGGGTAAATCAAGAATTCTAGTTTGGATATGTAAAATTTAGGGTGCCTATTTGACACCCAGTAGAGATAAATAGGCAGCTGGACATGGGAAACTACAAATGTGTTATTAGCCCATAGATATAAGAAATAAGTTAACACTGGAAAGGATTTCTTGGCGTGATGTTGACGTCTGAGCTTAGCCCCAGGGCATTCCAATATTTGGGGTAAGAAGAGGAGGAGGAACAAACAAAAGGACTGAGCAGGAGGCAGACTGAGACAGGATGTCCTGGAACTTGAGAGAGAAACGGATGTGTCAAATGCTGCTGAGAGGGTTGAAGACTACAGCGGGACTTGGCCATTGGATCAGCAAACTGAAAGTCATCAGTGACCTTCCCTTGAGAGGCTCCATGGGACTTGTAAAAATCTGATTAGAGTGGGCAGCTGTGAGGTCCAAAGTACAAGTGGAAGTCTACACATCCTATGTCTAAATATTTAAGTGTTATCAAGTGAGAAAATTGCTAAATATTATCTTCCTACTTTGACCAACAGACATTCATCATATATTGAAAGGTGAGATTCAAATTTAGAATTCTCTGATTCCTCGAATTGCTCACCAGAATGAACTAGCACAGGAAGAACTGACCTGCTCCCCTCTTTACCCCCTTGACCTGCCCTCCCCCACTTTTCTTCCCTCCCTTCAGGCTGAATATCCAAACTCCACCTACACACTGTTCCCTGACCCTCTGCCCTAGCAAACAGCCATCTCTCGGGTGTAGTGACACATATATCACCTACCTTGGATCTGGGCAACAGCCCTTCACAGGCTCTGGGAGCCGGCTTGAGGCATTTAGACAGGGAATTCCAGGGTTCTAGGCATGCTGAGTGAGGTCTGGAGAGGAGACAAACTCCCAGGGGTCACGTTTCCTCATGGGGAGGAACACAGACAGAGGTGGCCTGAGGGGGACCCTCTAAAGCATGGAGACTAGGAGTAACATTGGAGTGGGTTAAAGAGAGAATGGAAAAAGGAGAGCTAAGGAGCTAGAGAAAGCAGGGGTAGACAGCTTTTTGAAATGACTTTTTCTGGAAGGAGAGGGAAAGCCAAAGAAAACTTTGTCCTTTTTGCATTTTTCAAGACAGTACTTTTGTATACTGATGGAAATGGTGGCCCAGAGGGAAGAGCTGATGAGGAGGAGAGGGTGGGCTTAATGTCATCAGGAATTTCTTCCACAGTAAAAGGAGGGAAAGCAGATTACGTAGAGGCTGATATAGGTAGGTTGGTAAATCTGGTAGTGGGAAGAAAAAAGAATCATTCTTTCCTAATTGCTTCTAATAGTCACAGTTGCATAGCCCATGAGATCATTCATTGACAGGAGACAAGTTGTAAAAAGTTAGGTGGGACACTTAAAAATAGTTAAAATGGTAAATTCCTTGTTTATTTTACCACAATTAAAATACAATTAAAAAAAGGAAAATAAATGACCTCCCCTCCCTCCTCCTCAAAAAAGAGCTATATGTGACAAAATAAAGCTTAGCAAACTCAAAAAAAAAAAAAAAGAGCTATATGTGGAAAGAGGAGAGTAAATATACTAGGAAATATATTATTAGCAGGCAGTACTAGGGACTTACTAGAGATTTGTGGACAAATTTAAAGTGAAACCAATAAGTGAAATTCTGCATCTTTGTCCTGCTGGCATTCAGTTGCCAGGATCCAAACAGGTAAGATAGGCAGGAAGTTGAGTTAAGAGAGTTTGATTGATATAAGACAATTTGTGGCTTTAATTAAAAATATTTAAGCAAATTTGATTGAAACTGGATGTTTAAAAACTTCCGGATTAGTAACTAATTAGGTTTATTATTAGATTTGTAAATAGTGTTTCAGTGCTTAGTGTTTGTTACATTTATAGGACATTTGAAGCACTGGAGAGAATCAAATTTGTAATTGTGGTTAAAAATGCCAGAGCTAAGGGAATGTCATTAATCAAGTTTCTAAATGATGTTAAATATTTAGCAGAATTTACTGTGTCAAATTTACAAGCTAATTTAGCACTGATAGAAACAAATAAAAATTAGTGATTAATAGATGCTGAAAAAGCATTTGACAAAATTCAACATCCATTCATGATAAAAACTCTCAACAAAATGGGAATAGAGGGTAAGTACCTCAACATAATAAAGGCCATATATAACAAACCCATAGAACATCATACTTAACAGTGAAAATCTGAAAGCTTTTCCTGTAAGATAGGGAAAAAGACAAGGATGCCTACTCTCCCCACTTTTATTCAACATAGTACTGGAGGTCCTAGCCATGGCAATCAGACAACACAAAGAAATAAAAGGCATTCAGATTTGTAATGAAGAAGTTAAATTCTCACTCTTTGCAGATGACATGATATTGTACATAAAAAAAACCCTAAGAATCCACCCCAAAACTATTAGAATAACTGAATTCAGCAAAGTTGCAGGATACAAAATTAATACACAGAATTCTGTGGCATTCCTTTATACTAACAATGAACTAGTGTAAAGAGAAATCAAAAAAACAATTCCATTTACAATTGCATCAAAAATAATAAAATACATAGGAATAACCCTAACCAAGGAGGTGAAAGACCTATACTCTGAAAACTACCAGACACTCATGAAGAAATTAAAGAAGGCACCAATAAACAGAAATACATACCGTGCTCATGGATAGGAAAAATTAATATTGTCAAAATGGCCATCCTGCCTAAAGCAATCTACAAATTCAATGCGATCCCTACCAAAATACCAACAGCATTCTTCAATGAACTAGAAAAATAGTTCTAAAATTCATATGGAACCATAAAAGACCCCGAATAGCCAAAGCAATTCTGAGCAGGAAGAATAAAGCTGGGGGGATTATGCTCCCTGACTTCAAGCTCTACTACAAAGCCACAGTAATCAAGACAATTTGGTATGGGCACAAGAACAGAACCACAGACCAATGGAACAGACTAGAGATCCCTGATATAAACCCAAACATATATGGTCAAAAAACATATGGACGTAATATACGATAAAGGAGCCATGGACATACAATGCGGAAAAGACAGCCTCTTCAACAACTGGTGTTGGCAAAACTGGACAGCTACATGTAAGAGAATTAAACTGGATTATTGTTTAACCCCATACACAAAAGTAAACTCAAAATGGATCAAAGACCTGAATGTAAGTCATCAAACCATAAAACTCTTAGAAGACAACATAGGAAAAAATCTCCTGAATATAAACATGAGCAACTTCTTCCTCAACACATCTCCACGAGCAAGGGAAACAAAAGCAAAAATGAACTCATGGGACTACATCAAACTAAAAAATTTCTGTATGGCAAAGGACACCATCAACAGAACAAAAAAGTATCCTACAATATGGGAGAATATATTTGTAAATGACATATCTGACAAGGGGTTGACATTCAAAATATATAAAGAACTCACATGCCTCAACACCCAAAAAGCAAATAACCCAATTAAAAAATGGGCAGAGGATATGAAGAGACAATTCCCCAAAGAAGAAATTCAGATGGCCAACAGACACATGAAAAGATACTCCACATCACTAATCATCAGGGAAATGCAAATTAAAACCACAATGAGATATCACCTCACACCAGTAAGGATGGCCAGGATTGAAAAGACTAAGAACAACAAATGCTGGCAAGGATACGGAGAAAGGGGAACCCTCCTACACTCCTAGTGGGAATGTAAAATAGTTCAACCATTGTGGAAAGCAGTATGGAGGTTCCTCAAAAAACTCAAAATGGAAATACCATTTACCCGGGAATCCCACTCCTTGGAATTTACCCAAAGAATACAACTTCTCAGACTCAAAAACACATATGCACCCCTATGTTTATTGCAGCACTATTTACAGCCAAGATATGGAAGCAACCTAAGTGTCCATCAATAGATGAATGGATAAACAATAGGTGGTACATATACACAGTGAAATACTATTTAGCCATAGAAAAAAACAAATCCTACTATTTGCAACAACATGGATGGAGCTGGAGGGTATTATGCTCAGTAAAATAAGCCAGGTGGAGAAAGACAAGTACCATATGATTTCCCTTATTTGTGGAGTATAACATCAAAGCAAAACTGAAGGAACAAAACATCAGCAGACTCACAGAACTCAAGAATGGACTAGTGGTTACCAAAGGGAAAGGAGTTGGGGAGGATGGGAGGGAAGGTAGGGATAAGAGGTTTAAGGGGCCTTATGATTAGCACACATAATATAGGGGAGGCATGGGAAGACAGTATAGCAGAGAAGGCAAGTAGTGACTCTATAGCATCTTACTATGCTGAAGGACAGTGATTGCAGTGGGGTGTGCATGGGGGATCTTGATAATTGGGTGAATGTAGTAACCACAATATAGCTCATGTGAAACCTTCATAAGACTGTATATCAATGATACCTTAATAAAAAAATCAGTGATTAACTTCAGATAAGATATAGCCAGACTTATAAACACAATAATATGATCTATGAGTTGTATGTTAAGGACTTAGGGAAAACTAGGTTTTCAAATTTACAACTTTAATAAATTGAGCATTAGTTAAAATACAAGTGACTCTAGTGATACTCTTGTATTCACAAAGGCCCAAATTTACGTTCTAAAAATATGGCTCTTCCCTGTTAGATGCCCTCTTATGCCAGTTTCACCATTTATTTTCTCAGCTCAGGTATCTACTTCCCATATTCCAAAATTCCACTGAAATGACAGAAAAATATATGGTTTATACATGCAAATTTTGCATATAGATTAATAATTGCCAAAAAAACAAGAAAGAGTCCTATCAGTGAATCAGAAATGGTGAGGAATTCCTGTAAGATAGAATACAGAAAGGTTTAAATTAATGGCAAAACCACACTAGAGAAACTTGATGCTAAATAGTCAGAGGAAAGGTAGTTCTTCCCAAAGAAGCCTGGGAGAAACCCAAGATTAGAGGAAACAAGTATGAAGAGTGAGAGAGGTCCCCCAGGACAATCATTAAGGTAATTAAATGCAAGGCTGCCTTTGGCATGGCTGGGTCAGACATCCCTTCCTGGATGGCAGATCCAGGAGAATAAAACTCCCAGGATAAAGACCCCAGGACTACTTTTTGAACAATGGAATAAATAAATAAATAATTTTCCTGGGCAACGCTCTAAACTTGAAGGGTGGCCTGGATAGGAAAGCAGACTCCCCCCTTTTTTAAATTAAGGTATCATTGATATATACTCTTATGAAGGTTTCACAAGAAAAACAATGTGTTTACTACATTCACCCTTATTATCAAGTCCCCCCCATACCCCATTGTAGTCACTGTCCATCAGTGTAGTAAGATGCCACAGAGTCCCTACTTGTCTTCTCTGTGCTACGCTGTCTTCCCCATGACACCACATACACACCATGTGCACCAATCATTATACTCCACAATCCCCTTCTCCCTCCCTCCCCACCCACCCTCCCCCACCCCTCCTGTTTGGTAACCGCTAGTCCCTTCTTGGAGTCTGTGAGTCTGCTGCTGTTTTGCTCCTTCAGTTTTGCTTTGTTGTTATACTCCACAAATAAGAGAAATCATTTGGTACTTGTCTTTCTCCAACTGGCTTCTTTCACTGAGCATAATATCCTACAGCTCCATCCATGTTGTTGCAAATGGTAGGATTTGATTCTTTCCTATGGCTGAATAGTATTCCATTATGCATATGTACTACCTCTTCTTTTTTAAAGTTTTTAATTTTTTTAATTTTGGTATCATTAATATACAATTACATGAGCAACACTGTGGTTACTAGATTCCCCGCATTATCAAGTCCCCACCAACCCCATTATAGTCACTGTCCATCAGCATAGTAAGATGCTGTAGAATCACTACTTGTCTTCTCTGTGTTATACTGCCTTCCCCATGCCCCTCCTCACTACATTATGTCTGCTAATCGTAATTCCCCTTATTCCCCTTCTCCCTCCCTTCCTAACCCCCCTCCCCAGTCCCTTTCCCTTTGGCAACTGGTTTATTCTTGGGTTCTGTGAGTCTGCTGATGTTTTGTTCCTTCAGTTTTTTCTTTGTTCTTATACTCCACAGATGAGTGAAATCATTTGGTATTTGTCTTTCTCTGCCTGACTTATTTCACTGAGCATAATACCCTCTAGCTCCATCCATGTTGTTGCAAATGGTAGGATTTGTTTTCTTCTTATGGCTGAATAGTATTCCATTGTGTATATGTACCACATCTTCTTTATCCATTCATCTACTGATGGACACTTAGGTTGCTTCCATTTCTTGGCTATTGTAAGTAGTGCTGCAATAAACATAGGGGTGCATCTGTCCTTTTCAAATTGGGCTGCTGCATTCTTAGGGTAAATTCCTAGGAGTGGAATTCCCGGGTCAAATGGTATTTCTATTTTGAGTTTTTTGAGGAACCTCCATACTGCTTTCCACAATGGTTGAACTAATTTGCATTCCCACTGGCAGTGTAGGAGGGTTCCCTTTTCTCCACATCCTCGCCAACATTTGTTGTTGTTTGTCTTTTGGATGGTGGCCATCCTTACTGGTGTGAGGTGATATCTCATTGTGGTTTTAATTTGCATTTCTCTGATGATTAGTGATG
>JAVSCE010015425.1:0-161172 GCA_032199065.1 Smutsia gigantea
GGCCTACACTATTTTCTCCATTTGTAATAGGCAATCTGGTTCATTTTCTAGACTTCTTTTTTCCATTATGTCTTGAAGTCAGCTTTACCTTATACTATGAGCAATCTATGTTTACCATAACTCTGATCCTAGATACTTAAACTTAACACATCTCTAGTTTGGAATGAAGATGCAAATGTTCCCTGTTTTATTAACACGTCAAAAATTGAGTAAATAGTGTTCATGTAGATTTTAAATTGCCCCAATCAAATAAACTGGTAAAGCCATTACCATTTCCCAGAAAACATTTTATAAATAATTTAAATGAATATTTGATACTTAAGTATATTAAAATTAAAAATGCACATATTCATTGATCCCCAATAATCTCAAATCTGTATCACAGAAACAAAAGCACTATTATTGTGGCAAAGAACTGGAAACAAATGAATGTTCATCAGTAATTGAATGGTTGAAAATATATGGTACATCTATACCATGGAATATTACAGAGCTGTTTGTATATGATTCCATGAGAATGGAAAAAGATACAGAAGAATATTCAGCAGGTTGTTCCTGAGGAGGGGAGAAGTTGGAGGGCAAGAGAAGAGAAGAAAGGGGAATGTAAGAAAAAAAAGAGTAGCATTCAAGACAATGAAAACTAATATAGGATATGATCTAATTTATGTAAAATTACAAACTGCATATGTGTACATGAATATGAATGCATATACATAAAGAGAAAACCACATGGTTACCTGATGGCAATAGACTATATTTTTCCTTTCTTATATATATACAATTAATATTTTATAATCTGACATTTCTTTAAAATTTTAATGAATTTATCATTTGAATTACTGTTTACATAATTTGACAAACAAATTGAAGTTATTTTCATTGGGATATGTATACTATAGATAGAGAAAATGAGTGGTGTCAGTCAGACCAAAGATTATGTACTCCTAGCAGATTCAAATCCAGCCACCAGGTAAGTGGGTATCGATGGTACCACCAGACTTTAATCAACCTGCCCAATAAAGTGTTATGTCTTATCGAGTTGGTTTTCATTGTTAATCCACTTTCAAGTCTCAGGTAATGTCATTCTTTCTTACTTAGGTTCTTCATTTGTTTCCCCAAATATATGATTTCCTAGGAAGTCTTCAAAATTCCTCCATAAAACCATCTTAAATTTACATACTCTGTAATGTTACATTTTCCTGGATAAATTGTGATAAGATGTCTGAACTTGTATTGAGGTTGTATATTCCTTGGGGTTCATCAGTTTTTCCTTTTAAATTCAGTAGGAGTTTGACAGTGAGAAAAGAAACATCAAAATCTAAAGATAAACACATTTGGGTACAATGCTGAAAACTCCTGAAGGCATTTCATATGGTTGGTCTTCTCTCATGACTTGTGGAACATTTTGGTGTACAGACTTGTGGAAAAGATACACCGAATCTGCCTATGCTTAAGGTAATCCAGTATTTTCACTAACCCAAAATAGAAAAATAAGAAAGCTAAGTACGTGAATTTCAGAAAGCATTTTAATTACGTTGGTACATGAAAGTTGTTAAGAAATTGGAATAATCAACTATTCAAGTGCTGATGTAGAAAATAAAGAATAAATTAATCCAGGTGCAATTTCTAGGCTATTACCTTGACCATATGTCTCTTTAATTACCTTCCCCCTCAGGGACTTTATGTTTTACAAGAGTTGCTCTACCAAAACAAATGAATTAATAAAGTAATAATTAATTAATTTTTGAAGTTCTTAATGAATCAACGACATGTGTAATTGCCCATCAAGCTATTGATCACAATGAGGAAACCAGAGTTACACATGTAGTTGAAACAATTTTTTTAGAGGCAAAATATTTGTTATCATGGATCAGCATTTCTGTTAGCTTCTTAAAAACGATGAAAAAGTTGAAGATACACTGTAAACCTCAAAGTGTACACTGACCTCTGCTTCAGAATCAGTGTTCCATAGTCACAGAATAAATTGGGGTTAAAATAGCAGCCTTATGTTAATTCACAAATTTGTTTTGTAAAAAAGCAAACAACCCAGAAAAGAATATCAGGATAATTTACAAGAATGGCTTTGAAGTGATCCATGAAAACACGAGCCTTAACCTTAAGCCAAGGGCAAAGGAGACGAATGCACGATGAGCTCTCAGCAACCTTGGAATTCCACTTACAAAGATTCAAGTAATGGATAAGAGAAGGCAAATGTATCAACAGAAGATAATGTCTACAGTATTTTCATTAGCTTTTTATACCTATTTCTTTAACTTCTGTAAGATAGTTTCTCTTTTGTTTTTCCTGCCCTGAAAAGATAAATGCAGATGCATTCACATTCTCTGGAGACTAGAATCAGATGCTCATGTCAAAAAGAAGCCTTTTGAAAGCACTCAGTCTTATGGCAGATGTGGTAAAGGATAAATCATGGGCTGTTTTGAAAATGTCCTGCACTTGCCCAGAAATGACCTTGAAAACTAGGTTACCAGGTCCTGAAACTCTTGAGAATCACGCAAGTGTCAGGTCTTTGTTTTGTTTGTTTCTAATAAAGAACACAAAAATAGTAAACATCACATCACACTGAATTTGCGTTAATCCCCTTTTTGTTCATTCACAAACCAGGTATCCTAGAAAAAATGCTCTACCAGCACTTTCAAACTGTGGCTCCGTTAAAGATTTAACATCTGAGGTCAGAATGAGGTTTTCTTATTAAGCTGCCATTTCCTTTACAAAATAGACTATTTTGTACTTACTGCTACCCTTTGAACTCTTACAGTGAATAATTAAAGCTAAACTGCAAAGCATACATTGTAATGTTGAGTATGCTATGGGTTGCAGGTTTTTGCTTACTGGCTCATTTTAGAATGCTCACCAATCCCCAGAGGGAAAACCTTGCCATTAGTCTGAATCAACAAAATTGGCTGGACCCTAAAAGCAAAGAAGACACCTCCAAATCATAATAAAACAGTCTTGTTAGGACTCACCATATTGACAGTGGGGTCCATGAAAACCCTCTGAACACTGGCACCTCTCGGCTTCACCATCTGAGGACCTCCTTCCATTGAAACAAGTCCCCACTGCAGAGACAGCTAAAAGGAGGGTAGGTAAAAAGGGTGGCAGAACAGAATTGGAGGAAAGAAAGAAAACCCTCAATGTGAATATATTTCTAATATAAATACAATCTAGAAATTTCCATCAGCCCCTCCATGGCAAGGTTAAGCACTGTTCGTTTTAACTTAAGCCTTACTGTTTAAGGCCTTGTAGACCTGAATGTGGTACCATCTCCATCACCTCAAAGCTTAGAGAAATGCTGAATCTCAGGACCTATCCTAGACCTACTAATCAGAATCCACATTTTAAGATACTAGGTAATTTATATTCACTTTAGAGTTTGGGTAACACTAGTCTAAAGAAACTCCACGAATAAGATGATCCAGTGGCCAACGCAAACTAAAAATCGAGCAAGAAATATTAATGCTTCACAGAGGCAAAGGGCTGTGATGGGTGTCATGCAACATTATAAAGCAGTTATCTCACAGGCTTCAATTTCCAGAAGTTTATAACACAACTGAGATGGCATCTTGGGCAGATGTTTTCATGGAGCTTAAACCAGCCAGCTGCAGTGGCGTAGACTGCATGCACATACACATGACCCTTGGGGTACCACTCAACACTACACCTGTTTAATATGGGAAGCCTGCAGCAACTTCACTAAGACATTTCAAGAGCATAAAGCACAGTGGAAGGGAAGCAGAATGCTGACAAAATCCCTATGGTACAGGATAGCAGGAGAGATGAATTGTGCAATGGTGCTGCATCGATTGCAACACACTGAAGCATTTTAAGTGATTTGCAATAACCACAGACACACAGGTAATGAGTCACTAAATGGAGCCATTTCTCCAGGAATGAATGACTATATAATGCTACTGGTTCTATTGCTTGAGTGCTGTCAAACATATTCTAAAGGTTCGGGAATACCCTCACCAGAGTTCCGTAAAAGGACTGCATACTTCATCTTACAAAGTAGACTGCCTCCGGAGTTCTGCAATTAATCACAGCAAGTTGAGAAATCCCATTTAGATTTAGTATGGTGATTTCCCTCCAGACTTTTGAATCAACTGCGGATTACAAATTTGACGATATGAGAAAGGGGCAAACAGCTAACAGTCAAGGTGTAACTTGTCTATCTTTAAATAAACTGTCTTTTAAATAAAAAGATAGACTATAAAGCAGCAGTTCTATGGGTCCTGAGTTCTGACCTATTATTAGAAACACTTAAGAGAAATGTTTTTGTGCATTTTTGCACATCATGTGAATTTTCAGTCCAAAGAGATACCCTGAATCTGTGGTGATTCCAAAGATGCCTAAAACCTGACAGGAATGATGTGACTGGAGCCTAAAACAGCAAAACCATTCCTTGTAGTGACAGAGAGTTAGACAGGAATAACTATGACTTACAGTGAAGGCAGCCAGATCCATTGCCCAGCCGGTGTCAGCCAGGGAAGCACCTGCGGACGGGTCTGCTGCTCCACGCTTTACACCTGTCTGTAGATGGTGTAGTACTGGGTCCTGAGAAACACAGGAATCTGGATCAGGAATGCTTCCTCAAGACAAAGCTGTTATCTTAAATGCACTAAAAAAGTACTTCTCCAACCCAAATCTTGCATTTATACACATACAAAAACATTTTATTTGTACATATTATATATGCACGCACACAAACATACACACACCTCACTACATAAGCAACCAAGATTCAGAGGTATAGGCTAATGAAAAGAAGACCCCCATGTCCTGTGGTATAAATTACCCCCAAAGTCACTCAAGCTGTCAAGAATGAAGCCCAAAATTATGAAAAGAATAATGAAATCTCAAAGGATAATCAAGTACATGCTTTTCTACCTGACACTGAAGGCCCTCATATATTGGTCTCACTGCAGCATGCTTCCCCAGTAACAATGACACCAGCCACAACGTGGTGACAACTGGCTCTTGGGTGATGGGATGAAAATATTCTTAGCTAATACCATGATTTGTGGTCCCACAAGGAGCGCAGTAGATACAGATATAATGTACATCTGTAGTATTTAAACTCATAGGGGAAGAGGAAATTTACTAAAAAATTTTTTTACAAAGGCTCCTTTGTGTAGACAATAAGGAACGAAAGGATGAAAACAACTATACCTATTCATACTGACCTCTCAATAGACTATACTACCAAACATCTCTAAACAGGCTAATTTCCTTTCCATCAAATCCATACCATATTTATTCTTTATCACAACAGTATTAACATATTCTCTCCCCATCAAGTATCCCAGCCCCAAACCCCTGCATTATTCAAAGCTACTTTCAAGTTCACTTCATTCAAATTTTCTTGGTAAAATGTATACCACCACACCAATGTATACTGCTCTTTCTCTTCTCTCAAAAATGGAACTTACTGGCCATGCCATTTTTCATGTCAATTATTCACCATCTTGAAATGTAACCTAATATTTTGTCTGTGTATCTCTGCAGTTGGGATATAAGTATAGGTTTGCATGGTTATATGCAAACAAAAGGAAAATTAGTTTGGCAAAAGATGTCCAACAAGTTTGAACACTGCCTCAACTCCAAACCCAGAGTCATATATATTTGCTGAATAGAGTTATGTATAAAACTATTAAGCTCTTGAGAATAAAAATATAAGACATGTTCTACTTATTCATGATTGTTTTCTCGAGTCTGAATGTCTATAGGGTAGTAGACTTTCAACCTAAATGAAAAGCCATTTTTAAAAACAAGTACTCTAATGAACAAACATACTGAAAACCTACTGTATTCTAAGCATTTTACCACATGAATTAAATATGGCTTCAGTTAATCCTCATAATATCCATGCATAGTATTTTTTTCTAACTTTACAGGGCAAGGCACAGAGAAATATAGGAATTTTGCCTAAGGCCACAACAGCTGTTAAAAGCCAGGGGAAGTTTTCTGATTTAAACTTAAAGGTCCTGAGAGGAGATCCAAACCAGACTATCCATCTGAAGGTTAAATATACAAACACACACACACACACACACACACACACACACGCACACGCACTAACACACACACACACACACACACACACGCACACGCACTAACACACAGTGTTTATGTAAATATTCACAATTACAAAATATTTATATTTCATTTAGTTCTACACTATAAGTGTTCTGCTATTTCTATACAGTGACAAACCCAGTTATTTATGTATGTCTCCAACTTTCCTTGGCAATAGTAGCAGTAGCAATAATAATAATAATAATAATAAATCCACTAACCTAAAGCCATACTTTTCTTTAAGTATCCTGAATTCCAACACAGTTGACTCATTTATATAAAACTTAACCCAATAGCAACTATTTGTATTAAAAGGTATTAGGTGTCTGTAAAACTATTTTAAAATTGAAAAAAAAATCCCCTATGAAGCCTTGACTCATAGAAAGCACATACTTGCTTTTTCTCTCCTCTTCCAGCCTGCTGAGTTAATCTTAATTCAAAGGACATGATAAAGTTAAAGAAGCTCTAGGTTTCAAAGGGGTACAAGAGCACCCAAGGCAAGCCAGATAGTGGTTCACAGCCTGGGATGCCCCAGATCCAACTCATGCTAAATTTAGCCCACCAACACAATATTCCTTGTTTCTCAGCCTTCTGATTGTCAGCTTTTAATAGCCTATCATGACACGAGGTAAAATTAGTGGCATCTAACCCAAAATACCTCACAGAGAATTGAGGCCCAAAGTAACAATATATCTTATCTCCAAAGAAGAATATGTAACTCTGAAAGTTCCTGGTGAGTTCTTATACTCATTTACTTACTCAAATAATTACATTCTAAAATTTATAAGATGAAGTATTTAGATGCAGCTGAGGTTTTTAGCTTTGATTTTTAGTAATAAAAAGGAAATCACAGAAGCAGCCTTACCTTCTTTTCATAACCCACACACCATCTTGGACCAGCCCAGCCTTGCCTCCAGAGCTTGATGGTGTGTGTGAATGCCTGGGCACACGGGGGTGGAAGGGCCACCACATTCAGTGGCTGCTCTTCACAAACATTTGGCCTTGAAAATAAAAAGGGAAAGAGAGAGAGAATATAAATTGTTTGTGTTTCATACATGAATCATTCATTTCTTCATATTCCACAAAAGCTTGCAGTGACTTACATAAATACATAAGAGAGAAAAATAGTCAATGTGGAAAAAAAATAATTCAGGCCCAAGAACAAGAAAAATCAGATTAGATTTTAAAAGCAAGGAGGAATTTAGAAGATAACTGTAAGAAGCCTAAGTTCCTTAGAAAAACTGAACTGCAAATTATGTTCTGAGCTCTTTGGTAGCCAAAATTTTAAAAGAAATAGAACTGTATGATTCTCAACATCCATGAGTAAAAGCAGACCATTTCATCAAAAGAAGTTAAATTTTTCATGGAGATGATTTCTGAACAGTATTTTCCAACAGCATGTTTAGCTCAGTTTCACACAAAATGCTTGTTTAAGCAAAAATACTTCTCAATAGTCATCATTATATTAATACTTTCTCATAGAAAATGTATACAAATTTATAGTATTTAGACACAGTATCTCTAGTTTTTAAATGTATGGGGCTGGATAACAGTAATAGCCTGTCTGCATTTGAAAACAATTCTAATTATAGAAGCAGTCAAGTCAGTCCAACCACTAATACTGTTTGTTCCTGCATTCAAACCTACCTGCATGCTATGCCCTGACCTCACTGGGTGCTGACGCTCTTGCCTCTAGGAAACTCACAGTCTCGTTTAGGCTCCAGGCTCATAAACAGCTTTAAATAGAAATGATTTCTGATTCAGGAGTTCTAGTTGACCCTTAAATAATGCTTTGAACTTGTTCAACACAATAATAATACTGATTAGAAACATCTCCAGTACTTCCCATACTAAAATCAGGTATATCACCCACTATAGCTGTAGCCCTTTTTTTGACATTTCTTCTATGGCTCTAAGTCTCACCATCAGATTTCACGTATAACCCAACACTCACTTGCAAATGTGTTTCTGAAAGGTGATTGTTTGGACCTCTAACTTCATCTAAATTGAATAAAATTCATGTTGAGCTTTATGAATTTTCATGGCACATTTTAATGTTTTAGGTAAATTCCATAATAAATGTAAAAGCTGCACATACAAGCATCCATAAAATAATCAAGAAGCAGGCAATGAATTGACCTAAAGAAAACCTTAGCTTTAAAAATTCCGTATTAGATTCTCTGTAAACTGCCTATACCTGTACCTTTATCTGGGCTTACATGGCCCTTGTGAACCAACTAGAATTAGAATGCACTCACTATACCTGGTTTTTCTTTCCATAGTTTAAAACTTTATGCACCATCCAGCCATGAACTCCATTTTGTAATCTTATCTCCATCTATTATTCCGCTCGCCCACCCACCCACCCATCCACCCATTCCACAGCTACTGTAGCTTACATGTGACAGAAGCATTCCACCACAGAAGGATTTGAATATAAGTAGTTTATTTGGGGAGATGCAGGAAACACTGGTAAGGAAGTGGTGAAATGAGACAGAGAAAGAGAGTTAGCCAATAAAAAGATGCATTATTAAGGGGAACAAAAGCAAAAATGAATAAATGGGACTACATCAAACTAAAAAGCTTCTGTACAGCAAAAGGACACCATCAGTAGAACAGAAAGGCATCTTACAGTATGAGAGAATATATTCATAAACAACTTATCTGATAAAGGGTTAACATCCAAAATATATAAAGAGCTCACACACCTCAAGACCCAAGAAACAAATAACCCAATTGAAAAATGGGCAGAGGTCTGAACAGACACTTCACAGAAGAAATGCAGATGGCTAACAGGCACATGAAATGATGCTCCACATTGCTAATTATCAGGGAAATGCAAACTAAAACCACAATAAGATATCACCTCCTACCAGTTAGGCTGGCCAACATTGAAAAGACAAGAAACAAGAAATGCTGGCCAGGATGCAGAGAAAGGGGAACTCTCCTGCACTGCTGGTGGGAATGTAAATTAGTTCAACCATTGTGGAAAGCAGTATGGAGGTTCCTCAAAAAAACTAAAAACAGAAATACCATTTGACCCAGGAATTCCACTCCTAGGAATTTGCCCAAAGAAAACAAGATCCTTGATTCAGAAGGACATATGCACACTTACGTTTATCACAGCACTATTTACCATAGCCAAGATGTAGAAGCGATCTAAGTGTCCCCATCAGTAGATGAATGGATAAAGATGTGGTACAGATACACATGGAATATTATTGAGTCATAAGAAAACAAATCCTACCATTTGCAACAATGTGGATGGAGCTGGAGGGTACTATGCTCAGTGAAATAAGCCAGGTGGAGAAAGACAAGTACCAAATTATTTCACTCATTTGTGGAGTATAACAATGAAGCAAAACTGAAGGAATGGAACAGCGGCAGACTCACAGACTCCAAGAAGTGACTAGCGGTTACCAAAGGGAAAGGCCTGGGGAGGGTAGGTGGGGAGGGAGGGAGAAAGGGATTGAGAGGCATTATAATTAGCACTCACAATATAGGTGGTCACAGGGAAGGCAGTACAGAGCAGAGAAGACAAGTAACGACTCTATAGCATCTTACTACGCTGATAGTGACTGCAATGGGATCGGGGTGGGGGAGACTTGATAATATGGGTGAATGTTGACACCACAATGTTGCTCATGTGAAACCTTCCTAAGACTGTATATCAATAATACCTTAATTTTTTTAAAATGCATTATTAAACCAAAGAACACTTTAAATGACAAACCCCCCAAAAGGGTGAGGGAGCTTGGGCATTTGTATACTAATTCCTATCAGTGACTGGTTAACAGCTATTTCCTCTCTCGCATTTCATGCAGAAGCACAGATAGGCAAAGTCAGCTGCCAGAAGCCGGAAGTCTTTAGGCAAAAAAACGCAAACACTGCAGTTGGAAGCCTGGCAGGTGTGCACACGTGAAAGACAGGGGACATGGTTATTGCACTGACAGTGCCAGCTGCAGGTGGTACACACGAGAGAAGGTCCATATTTATTGTACATTGACAATCTATTTAGAAGAAAGGGTAAGTAAAAGCACATAAATACAAAATGTGCAGTGCTAGAATAGAAGCAATCAGGAGGCTGAAATAGAGATAGGGGAAGCTAAGATTCATTAATTAGGAAAGGCCTCATTGAAGACATGACACTGTGACCTAAAAGAGTGAAGAGAAGCCAGCTACAGAAGAGCCAGTGAATGCCATTCAGGCAGAAGAAATAGAATAAGTAGAGGCTCCAAAAGGGCAAAATGCTTGGCTTCCAGAGGATCTGAAAGATGGCCAAATTGGCTCAAATGAATGAGATGCTTGGTAAGGCAGACAGGGCTTTTCAGGCAGACAAGTTTTGATTTTATTCTCAGAGCACTGGAAGCCACAGAGGTTTTACAGAATTCTAATTTCTGGCCTCATTTCCTACAGCCAGGATCTGGAAAGGGGCATGTGATACCCTTTCTCTGACATCAACTGTAGATCTCCCCCATGACAATGACTTTGGTCATATCTGCACCTGGGCATTAAAAGTAACAACCCCAGCCCAATTCAACTTGGCCACCAAGTCCTAGGGATC
The DNA here is from genome assembly GCA_032199065.1 of Smutsia gigantea. NCBI lineage: Eukaryota > Metazoa > Chordata > Mammalia > Pholidota > Manidae > Smutsia > Smutsia gigantea. The sequence continues at coordinate 10,658 of JAVSCE010015425.1, forward strand.
CCCCACTTGCTCACTGGGGTTTTCCTGGTTCCTGCAAAAAAAGAAGTCCTCACAGGAATTTCTGTATCTTCACAGAGACCCAAAGCTAGCAGCACCAGTGAACACGGAAAGACACAGCACAAATTTTATGTATCACAAGGAAACTATCTCAAAGTTCCTAGAAAACCATTTGCAATCCTGATTGTCATCAAGTAATTTCTCTCATAACATAAGAAATGTTAATGTGACTTCAGAATTTCGCATATTCTATTGCCGAACTGTATTAATAAGCAACATAGTTTTGAAATGAGTTTTCATTTTAGGTTAACTCGTGCTAGGGAGTGCTCTGGTAAAACAGTATCATTCTTGACTTCTAAGTGCATGTGGCTAAGTAAAGTCAGTCACTAGGTTATTTTGCAGTTGTCTTGAGTAGATTTCAATTTTTTTTAATTTAGTCTTCTTTTGTAACTAGGAAAGCTATAAACGCTGGTAGTAAAAAAAAACACCTGAATGATGGATAAATATAGAAAATCCAGCTTGTCTTCAGTATGCTCCTAGATATAACCACTGCTAATAATCTGATGTATTCATATCTAATTATTTTGGGGGCACACGTATTTTTGAATAAATGGGATCCCACTCTACTTATATACTTGTTTACATTGTGTAACAAGCGTTCTCGTATAATTTAACAAACAACATGATATGAATATATTTCCATTTGGAAATATACAGAATTACTTTAACCCTTGTGTTTTTTTTCCAGAGTGTGGATGTACAGGATAAAATAGAATTAGTGTAGCCAATATCCTACTGATAGACATTAGTCGTCTCTAATCGTTTGTGACTTTAAATAAGTGTCAGCCCCCTTACATAAACAACTGAATTACAGATTAAGTTTTTTCTTCTTAGATTTTCTTAGGAAATATTTGTTTCCTCTGAGTCCTTTTAACTCAGGTTTTCTTTTTTTAGCCTCTCTCTTCTATATTTTAGTCTTTCTCAAGTATCAGGTTATCACTGCCTGTCTATACTTAAGTATGAGACACTGGAAGCTGACTGGAGCTATGGATGATAGAAAGGGCTTATAATTGATGGGTTCACTGTCAGGGATCTAGGGGTGAACATGTTTTTGAGAAGCTCCTGGATGTCAGTGTATGGAAATCTGATTTCTAGGGCCATTCAGTTTTTCTAGAAAAGAATCCCCACTCTTTTACCTAAGAAAGCTGACACCTTGTGGTTAGTGCTTGGGGACCAAACAGGGGCAAGGGGCCCTGCTATTTTTAGCCCATGCCCACCCCTAGGCAGTGCCAGTCTGCAGCCCATCTGAAGCTTCTGTGGCTCTCATTCTCCAGAGGAAACAATCAATGCAATCTCTCTCTCCTCTTGCCTCTCTTTCCTCTTCTCTCTCTCTCTCCTGAATGGGAGTGGGGCAGGTCTGTTTGTACAGCTCTACAGCAATTTGGAGGAAGGGACTTAGAGATTCTGACAACCTTACATATGTCTTTCAAACAACTCTCTGCCTCCAGCCCCACACATCTACCCTGTGCATTCTTTGTCTTCACCTAAATGTTAAATGTTCAACCTCACAAGGTTTCCATGTGAAGAACTAGCAATTGACTAAAATGGCATAAAGATTACATCAAAGTGAAAACATCTTAGCTATAGATGCAGGCAGAAATCTTCTCTGAACTTGTCCTATCTGACGAATGCAGAGATTTAAGTGTCATCTGCTATAACTGCCTCCTCCCACCATCCACCAGCCACCACTCCGGGGAAGGCTCCAGTTTGGGAGACAACTGACCTTGGGCACCACATCATTTCAAAGCAGATTTGTATAAACAAGCCTCATTAGAAGCCCTGAACCTCCCTTATTAGGCTGGATATAAACCATTATATGTAGCTGCATGGTAAACTATTCCCTTTAGCTGCATGCATGAATAATAAACTCTTCTCCTGTTAATATTTCTGTTGCCAACTACTTTGCAGGCCTCCAAACAGTCAAACCTAAGTTGGGAGAGGAAAGTACTTCCATCCCAACACTTTTGGCAGCAAGGATGGGAAGGTCAGAGATCCTTGTCACTCTGGAGACTGCAGCTGAGCTCTCCAGACCTCTGCCCAAGTTGGCAAAAGTAAGTTTTCTTACCAGTCAGACTCCCAGATCTCTGCTTGGGGTCTGGCTAAACCAAGGTGGTAAGAACCTCTCATCTTTTCAAAAAGGAATTTTCCAAAATTTAGATTTACAGGCGAAAACATCTTGGTTAGACCTAGTCTAGTTCCTTGGGTGACTCTTGGTTTGCCTCCTCCAGCAATAGCCACTGTGTTCTGTTTGCCACTATCTTTTGGGCTACTGTTCCGTGTTGTGCTGTCTAAAGTGTTACTTGCCATAAATAAGAGAACCCTAGACAGAGCCCAGTCATAGGTCCCACAAGGCTGTTGTTTGAGCCGGCCTCACAGACTGCTGAGTTCCTGGGTCTCACTGGATCAGTGTCTCCTTGCATAAATATGCTGTGGGTCACCCATAAAACCAGACTTTCTCCTTCTGTCTCAATTTTGTGTCCTGACAGCTTGACTTAGGACAAGTGCTCTCTCTGGTTTTCTGCCTATTAGGGGGCACAGAACGTTAGCTTTGTGCTCACAGGGGGCCAGTCATCAGGTTGGGGACTGAGACATGAGGCACACAAGCAAAACTTCCTACCAACCTTGCCAACTCTCAGAGAGGCTGCCTAGCATAAATTTTAAGAAGTTTCATCCCAAAAGGGCTCTTGCCATCTCTCTTCCCGGTGCCTTTACAGTGCTGGGACGTCCCATCTCAGTGTCACCACCTATAAATCAGAGGTCCTTGATGAGAGGTAGATCACTTTGGTTGGACAACTGGAACTAAGCATTCTTACTGCCTATGGCAATGTAATTCCTTCCTTACAGCTACAGTTGAGAGTGATTTTATATTGTGGGGGTCACATTTTTGTGCCCTCTTTTGTGCCTATTATATTCATAACTAAGTCATAATACATCATAAAATCCATAAGTTATTGGTTTGAGTCATATTCAAATGGGTATACCTAGACAAATCCTAATAAATGGCCAGATGATAGATTATTTGATGTACAAAAACTTCTGTATTTAAGGGATTTTTAGAGACCCTCATACTAAGCAAATGCCGTATTGTACCTATAGGAGGATCAAATTGAAAAGAACATAAAAACTATCACAGCTAGCCTAAAATACTCCCTTAAAAAAACAGAAGTCACTCAAATTTTAGGCCTTTTGCTCCCCATCAGGGCCTTTCAAGGGACTCAGGGACCCCCAAAAGCAACCATCTGTGGCTGAAAATGGAGAAAATGGGGTTAACTGAAAACAGACTGGATATTTTATCTACTCAGATGAATTTGGAGACACCCAGTTAGCTACTAATGTCTCTTCAGTCTCTTACTCAAATTTTAGCCTACAACCTCCATAAGATTGTATATGAGAGCAAAAGAAAATATTAACAATCTTCTGTGTAACTATTGGTAGAAAGCTTTTGTTCTCATTATTGAACAGATGACTTTTTCCATCTTCCAGAAACACAATTAGAATAAAAATATAAAGTGGGCAAAGATAAGAACGAAATCTTACATAAACTACTGAATTTTGTATTACTGTGTTATGCCTGATGCATGGCTAAAATTTTAGGACAGAGGTTATAAGATCTCTATTTACATCCATCTGTGTGCTTATGTTTGTTGTATGTTATGTATATGTGATGTTCTGTTGCCTCTGGGTGGTGTTACCAATTTATAAAATTCCTTAAAAGAGCTCTATTCTAATTGGCTTAGAGATAAATAAGCTATTATATAAATTAAATGTCCTATATTACATATAAGAACTAACCCAAATGTTTTTCAGACTCATCTTGACTTAATAAATCTTTAGTAAATATGACTAGTGTAATATTATTATTGGTTAAAAATAAGTATGCCTTCTCAGTTATCAACAGTCAGCATAACAAAGCATAAATTTTATTTATGGTTTACTAGTTAAATTAATATTATATCAACTAGATATTTAAAATCATAAAAATAATAAATTTGCTTTTAATCAGATTGAGTCATTATTTTGAAAACCTTATTTCAATAATATGTTTTATGTCTTCCTAAAAAGTTTCTAAAATCTTTTTGGTAACTTGTATCCTTAAAGTGATGCTAAGACAGGGACCATGGGTATAGTCAGAGTAGGGTGAGGGCCTCCAGAAGAAGCAAGGCAGAATATTTGCAGTCAGAGCAATGTAACTACATGCAAGGAAACCTCCTACCAAAACTCTGTGTTAAACATTAAGCTCTAGGGTCATTCTTCAGTAAGATCAGTTAATGTTAGAGTAGCCCATGTTTTTATTATGCTAATCATTGGTAAGATTCACTTTAGCATGCTAAAAGACCCAGGCCTACGTGCTTTCTGTCCTCTTTCAGATCTGATGCAGTGATTTTCCAAACTGGGCAACTAATTTAGCATGCAGACCCAGCTGTAAACAACATATTAAAAGGCAAGAAACATTTTACCTTAAAGACAAGATTGCATTTTAACACCCAGGAAGTTTAAGAAGCAAGATTCTTAACTTACTCTTTAGCAAACAGACAATACCTCAGCCCACCTTGGGGGCTGGCAGGCCGCCTTTTGATATGCTCCTAGACCAAGAGGCCAGTATCCCAGAGAGAGATAGGGGCGGGAAATTCCTTTTGTTAAGTTAATTCTGGGTGTTCAGACACCACTTAGCAGGTCTACACCCCTAAGCCTTTTTTTCATGTCCTCGAAAAATCCTCATCAGCTTATAAAATTCCCTAGACAACGCATCACACGGGGCTCTCTTGTCCCCTCCTGTAGTGAGCCGGGAGCTCTGTCCTTTCACTTTATTTCTAAATAAAAGCCTGTACCTTGCTCTGCTACCTTGAGTATTTATGAAGTTCATTCTTCGGCTTCATGAACAAGAATCCCGGCATCAATGCTAAATAATAGATATTCATTAAATAGCTGAATCACTTCTAAATAAAATCAAATGCTGACACATTCATTATGAAGCAAAGTTAAAGTGTATGTACTTTTGGTTTCTTATTTTTATATGGTACAGAGAGTAAAATATGTCTATAAATAAATGTGACCTCTTTGCTACATTGAAAATACTATAAATAAGTACATAACTTTAAAACTGTGAGATATGTTCATAAATCTGCTAATCTGCTACAAAATGCTGGCATATGACAGACAATTCACAATTGTCTACTTAATTTTCTGTTAAAAAAAGGGTCTTCTGTATTATTCATCTCAGGCTGTCATAACAAGATACCACAGACTGGGTGGCTTAAATATCAGACATTTATTTTCTCACAGTTGTGGAGGCTGGAAGTCTGAGATCAAGGTGCCAACAAGGTTAGTTTCTGGTGAGAACTCTCTCCCTGGCTTACAGATAATTGTCTTCTCACAATGTCTTCACATAGCCTTCCCTTTGTATGCACACATAAAGAGATAAATCTCTTCCTCTTCTTAGAAAAAATACTAGTCTGTCATATTATGGCCTCACCTTTATAACCTCATTTAATCTAAATAACCCCCATAAAGACCTTATCTCCAAATGCACTCACATTGCGAATTACAGCTTCAACGTATGAATTTGTGGAGGGAGGGTCCATCAGTTCCTAATGATAAAAATAGAGTATAATTTTAAAAAATGAGAATGAAAACACTAGAAATAGTAAGGGTGAAACAACTTTGCATAACAAGTATGTAATAAATGTACATTGTGTTATTGTTGAAAGAAAAAAAAGAGTATTTTTGTCCTAAGGTAAAATGGCTGGTTGTTCCACAATGAGAAAGAAAAGAATAAGACAAAACCTGAATGGATAGAGAAAGTTGTAGAAGATTTGTGGAAAAGGAATTTTATGTTACATAGTCAAAGCTAGCTAAGGTGGGATCAGCTTATTTATAAGGGTTTTTTTTTTTACTAAATGCTATTATTAATAATACCTGAATATAAAACCAGAGTTGGTTTTCTCTTTCTTTGAAAATCACAAAGTTTTATTGTGCTATTGGTCTGCTCTTAACAAGGGATTGGTAAAGGGTTTTTTGTTTTTGTTTTTTAAGCTTTTAAGTAATCTGACTAGAAAACAAAGATTCTGTGTCTTATCAGAATAATTTCCTGTATTGTCTTCATGTCTTCTTGACTACATTAGAGAACCAAGTCTTCTCACTATTGAAAGAACTAAGTTTTTTTGTAATCATGTCAGTTCTCATAATTACTTTTCATTCATTGTCACTTTGTTGAATAGATAACTAAGTATTGTTTCACAGTGACCTGTGATCCTATTTAATCAAGAGTTCAAATCTTCTGACATTTTGACAACTTTGATATTTTGCTTTCTCAAAATCAAATCCTAAATAAAGTCTTGATTGAACTGACTTTGAAATTCCCCAGAGGGCCCCTGGAAAATCTCAAAGGATTTGTTATCCCACCTTGTAAAATAAAAGATGTTAAAAATTAATCAGGTATCTTGAATTGCATGAAGAGCATTGTTAAACAAGAAGAGATGCTTAAGCTTCCCTAGGTTATATTTGTATGGGTAAACACTATTAATATAAGAATTCAGAAATTATATGAAGTTTCTAAAGATTTGGCAATGCACTCACTGCCCACGAATGTTCTGGTACTATTTTGCTTGGTATTAGAAAACAACAGTAAACATTATCAGTTATATCTCCATTTTTTTATTTTAAAATATTGTATATCATAAAAACAACCAAATTCTTTGTCAATTGCATTACTTTTATAATGAATTCTCATCAGATCTTTAGTCACAGCTATTATAAGTCTTGTCAGCCACAGATAATTATTGCTTTACTCTGATACTTTCCGGAAAGCTCTTGAAATCAGCTATAGGTCATAGTGATTTACTTCAACAAAAAGGAAGTTTCTTGAAGACCTAATAAAAGGACTGTGCCATGAAAACTAGGATATAAGTACTAATGGTATTGCTTAAATAACTTTGAGATCATACCACCTAACTAGGTCAGGATTTCATAAATTCTAGTGGAGAATCTGACAGGTTCATGAAACAGTTAATCCAAGATCAAGCAGGATAAGAATTAATTACATGTTACTGAATGAACCAATAAGGGATGATTATAGCTTTTGTTTGAAATATTGTCACTAGATTTAAAGAACCCCTTCCCTTTTCCCTTTAGCTACCTATAACTTACAACAATTTTGTAAATTATTCTTTTGTAAATAGAAACACTTAAACATCTTTTTCTCCTTGCCTGATCCCTCCAGGATTTGGAAACTCTTCTTAAATATTCTTATTTTCATGGCAATATAAGTTATTTGCATAAATTTAGTAAGACTCTCTCCTCTTTATAACAGGACATAATTGGAAACATTGATTATATAACCAAGGCTTTGACTGGAATGTCATATTTTAAAATGATACATATAATTACATATGATGAGCTGATTTAAAGGAACTAGAGTTGACTTTATGGAGGCAATGCTTACAAACCAGCTCTCTTGGGAAAACTACCCTGGTACTTTGTTTATAGGGTTCCCAGAGTTACAAGTGAATAAGGAAGGTCAATTCTTGGCAGGCCCAGGAATCAGGGTATTTTTGAGGACCTTGAGAACAGAGGAATTCACTCAAATTTTTACTGCAGATGAAGTCTAGTGACAAGTTTTTGACTTGGCTTCCTAGCCTTGAGAGGCTTTTAAAGTCCAATCTGAGATTCTTTATAAAGTTCCAGCACAGTAAGTTTTAAAAAGGCCTGTGTGGCCAATAGCCATTCTTGCAGCACTTATGTAAATAATTAGGAAAATATAATGATACCAGGCTTACTTTGTAAACAAGACTAATCTTTTTTTGATTTTTTTTTTTCATGGGGATGAGTATAGAGAAAACTTTTATGTTTCAGTGAAAAATCATTACACACCCCTGTGGATTATCAAATTCTAGTCCTATTTATTGTCTTTGAGGGTTTGCCATCTATCTGTAAATTGGACTGGATCCTGTTATTTTACACATTTAGTCAATCGTTACTAAATTCTCAGTTTTTCTAGCAAGAAGTCAGCTTCTCTCTTCCCTCCCCAGCCCAGGAGAAGTTAGGGCTGTTGGAGGAGATGGGAAGATGCCTCAGAGCACAGCCAGCCCTTATTCTTGCTGCTCCCTTGAAGCTCTCAGGGATAGAGTTCCAGCTAGTGATGGCAGAAAAAAGAACAAGAGTTTGAAGATTAAAGTTTTAAGTTGATGTAAAATAAGTTAACAAATGAAAGTGACTAGAAAACTTTGGAATCAGCTTGTGACTTGTAAGGATGGGAAAAGAGTAAACAACCTAATATAACTGAAAGTAATGGTTAGAAAAAAATAAAAATAAAAATAGTCCTATGCTATACCCCGGCACACTTATACCTCTTTGAAATCTGTAGTACTGGTTGATCTGTAGTTCTTTTCACCTGTCCTCCTGGGCACTCAGTCTAGAAACAGGTGTCTTATCCTGTTAGCTCAGACTTATTGCCCTATGATATGGTTAGGCCTTCTATAGACTCATAAACCAGGGCAGCAGATGGCTTGGCTCAGGGTCTGGTCATGGGGCTGATTCTGTCCTCCCAGTGCTAAATGCTCAGTTTCCTGGAAATCAGTGTCCCAGGCATCCTGGAGAGGAGAGGGGGCTTGAGGGACCACTGAGAAGTGACAGTTTCCAATTTCATGTTGTGAGTCTGGCTTTGGGAGCACTATTATTCTCCCCTAGCCTCTTAAGCCCCTAAACTACCTCTGACTGCTTCCAGACCCAGACCTAGCAAGCTAACACTGTACCTCAGCTCACCACTGTTTGGCATTTCTGCATCCTCTCTGATCCACCTAGAGGTCTAATTTTAAATTTTCACAACATACTGTTTATTATTATTATTAATATGCTTTTAAATTATTTTATCTAGCTTTGATAGATACTAATTCAAATACAAATTTATAATACCATATTGTCCAGAAGTCAGACTTATTTTTTATAAACTCTTAAATACTATATTTTCCCTCCACCTTCCTCTAAAACATTAGTGCTTCCAACTTAGATCAATAGCTGGCACAGAGACGGTGTTCAGTGTGTGAGTGAATGCATGACTTTTCCCAAAAAGGGCTTCCACTTGTGCTATCTTGTGAGTTAACACATATAAAGCATTTAGAATAGTGTTTGAAACATGGTAAATGCTTTGGAAATATTAGCTGCATATTTTTTAAGCTCATAAAGTCTGAGACTAGATTTCTCAAAGGAAAATTATTTATAGAATTTAACATCACTGCCAATTTGTAGTGCAGTGGAAAAAAAGTAGATAATGTGCCATTTTTTAAAAATCAGAATCTAATATGGCACTTCCTAATGAAAACACTAATTAAAAATAATAAAAAGGCACCACACTGCTAGTGCTGCCATCTGACCCTCAACTCCCTAGATATGGGTAAGATTGTGCTCTCCCCTAGTATGACATAATTTGAGAACAGGCACCAACTTTCTTGTCCCTTAAGCTATTAATATAATGTCCCATAGTTAACAAAGTGCGGTCACCTGGAAGGCACTGTAAGTTATTGAGAAGTTAGAGAGAAATCAAAATGAGGGGTTAAAAATGAATCCACCCTTATGTTGCAAAAGTTTCCTATCTGCCACTTCCCTCTTTGTTCTAATGTGCTCGATCCCACCACAGCTGCAAATTAATTTCCTCTGCTCCCTAAATGAATTACACGAAACTGTTTCTAAAAATGACTACAGACATGAAAATCATTTTCACTTAATAACTAACTATTAATCTCATATTTCTTGGTGTCACTTTAGTATGAAATGCAAAAAAAAATTATGCTAAACATTGCAAATTTATGGCAAACACCAGCCCTTGATTTATATTATTATAGATGGTTTATCACCAGAAGCAATCTAAACAAAACTCTGTCAGATAGATGTTACAATTTGTATTTATTTCTCCCAGCACTAAGTGGTTCTTCAATTTCAGAACTATCATTAATTTCTTATAAATGCAAATCTTTATCTCTTATTTTAATCTAAAATGATTTTTCTAAGTCTTCAGAAGATTAGCTTTTACATAAAATATTCAAATAGCAATTATAAATGATACTTTGTTTTCCCTGGGCAATGTATTAGCTATTATACATAAACTATTTAAAAGGAATGGGTGGTCTATATTGATCAGGAATGTAACGAGCTAATAATGTGGTCCTCCCTCTTTTTAAATGATCCCCTCACAGCTCCAAATCAAATCATTATGAAAAACCTTTTCAATGTTTATGACTATCTTTAAGTTGTTTTGCCTACCCCTTTAATTCTCTACTTTTATTATATATTTTTTCAGAATCTCTGGAAAAATCTAAGCCAACACATTGACCTTAATCATGAGAAAACTGCAACCATGTATTCCTCACTTACTTTTCACTGCCCTCTCAGAGCAGAAACACTCGTTGTGCCTTCACCTGACCACACGTACTGGAACGCCAAGCTCTGACCGCTCTAGCTGCTCTCCAGACTCAGCACATGTTGGTCCATCCTCACCCAGTGGAAGGGCCTGGCCTCCCACAACCACTGTTCTGAACCAAAGCTCCACTAAAATTATCCTCCTCAAGGAGTTCACTAGTGTAAATGAACCACCATTCAAAACCTCCCAGCCCTATCTCCTCTAAAAATCATAATATAGAACAATGAAATCTTCAGAATTCTGACTTAATCAGGCTTGTGTGCTATTTGTCACATCTACCCAGCTGACACCTTCTTGGCCTAAGCCATTCATCTCCATTTTGTCTTCACTGCTCATTTCCTTAGCTTATGAGGAGAGACCTCTTATGCATATGTTATTGATTCTACATTAAATGAAAAAACACCATTGATTTAGATCCTGTGTTTTCGTTATCCAAAAAAAAAAAAATCTTAATGCTAATATATGTTCAACATCAAGTCATAGATAGTGACATCAATAGCTCAAAAATAACAGATATCACTCTGCTCTGAAGATAAGTGGTGAAGAATTCATGAATTCACTCCACAAAATTCCCTTGAGCATCTACAATGCATCAGCAGTTGTGTCAAGGACCTAGAATAGAGTCAGAAGTGGGTTGCCCTTAAAGCTAACAAAATGTAACCATCAGGGCCCCTCACTAGCACGGGCTGCTTTTGGTCCTGGAAGAAGTTAAATAATCTTGTCACATTAGCATACGTTTTTGTAAAATTTACAAACACAAGATATATTTGTACTCTTTAAGAAAGCCCCCAGATTTTATAAATCTTAGGCTACATAAAAACCAGGATTTACACCCAATGTCCAAGGAAAAGTTGCACAACTATTCCATAGGCTAGGTGTTACATGGGGCATAAATTTACCAACTGGAAGACACAAATGGCACCAAAGTGTATCAAAATAAATCTCTCATCAGAAGCCTTACTCAAAAGAGGCATACTACTTTAAAGTCACTTCTACCTGTCATGTCTCGGTCAGATAAACTTCCTTCCAGGAACGTAGATGTCTTCCTGTTAAATCTTCCTTGTACAGGTTAAAAAAATTCAGCGTTCTCTCATCAAAGATAATTGGACTTACTATTCAACATCCTTTTGTTTATCAAAATTAAATTAAGGTCAGTACTAGGGTACTAAAGCAATACATTACTTAGACTGGGAATACAGGGTGGGAGTAAATAGAGAAGACTGATAATGGTCTTCAATGACCATATAATGCCACCTTTCCACAGCCAAAAGTCTAAGACAAATATGAGGTAAGTTTCAGGTAAAGGCTTTAAAATAGATGAATTTTTCCACTGAAAAAACCATTTAAGTAGGTGATAAGGAAAGCTATTGTCTCCTTCCTTGAAAACACTTAAACACAGCAGATTTCTTAATCTTCCAAAGAATCATGATTATTCCAAAAGAGAATACATCTTCCAATGGATTTTTTTTTTCAAATTTACATCTTTAAGGATCAGTAATTGTTTCACCCAGTAAGGGAATCTCTTAGGTCAGTTCTCTAAGTGTGATCTCAGGACCAGCAGTATCAACTACTCCTGGCTTGCTTGAAATGCAAATTCATGGGTCCCACCTAAATATAATAAATAAGAATCTCTGGAAGTAGAACCCCATAATCTGTTTTAACCAGCCCTCCAAGTGATTCTTACGCATGCTGTAGTTTGAGAACTACAAACCTGGTGATCTACTGGAGATCAACCCAGTCAGTAGCACACACATCTTTTCCTTTGCTCATAAAAGAACTAGCGAATGTCTATTAATTTAAATTTTTATTTTTACCCTAAAAAGGTTGAAAACAAGATCCCGTTTTGTCTATAGTAGCAGACTCACAATGTTGTGCAATTTGCGATAACGAAATATACATTTTATTGACACATGTCTAGAAACAATCTGCATTCATAGCTCAAAGTACCCAGGGATTCTCCAACTGTGACAAAGATCTGCTCATCTCCAGAACCAGACAGGTGTCAAAGGCGAGAACTTCTGCTCAATGAGTCTATCACATCTCAGAGTCTCAGGAACTGCTGCTACAATCCTCAACCCTGCCTCTAAAGATCATTAGAATAATAAAACTGGTAACTCCTCACATCAATTCCTGGTTTATTGGATTATAAATGAGATAAAATGTTGAATTAAGGAGAAAGCAGTATATCAAAAGGATTATTCCAAAGAAATCACATTATACAAAAAGCAGGGAAAAATTTGACAGTCATGTACTTGCTCAGGTTTCAAAATACAAGGACTAGCATGAGAAGCTCTGCATAACAGAAGTTATTTGCAAAATTCAACTATCATTCATTAGTACCCACTCCCTATTCAACTCCCATGACTGGACAAACAGCATGACCCCACCACTAACTCCAAGACTTAATATACACAAATTTACCTCTCAGTATATTGTTTCCTGGAGATAAAGATCATTTTGATTAGTCTTTAAATTCACATTATTCTGCACATATCTGGCACATGCCAGCCAGCTGCCATGATCCATTCCCAGACTGAGCAACTGCTCCCACATTCTGCCCCACCAGGCACAGAGCAGAAGTTCCTCCAGGGCCATGCTCTGGCCTTCTCCACTCTGGAGGATGACAAAAGAGGACAGGGAAGCTTTGGCACCAAATGTTCTGTCAGATTCAAAGACAGACCACTTCTCTGTGGCCACCTCAGGACTATCGTTTAAGACAGTAATGATGATAAACTGGGTCACACTAAAATACTACACAATCAAATCCAAAAATTATGATCCCAAACAAATATATGCAGTACCTATATTATAGAAAAGCATAAGAAGACTAGAAAAACTCAGAACCAAATACTAACAATTATTTTCTCTGGATGATAGAATTACTTCCTTTTGTTTGGTTTTTATACTTCCTTTATTTATTTTATGGGTTTTCTATGGTGAAAGTGCATACTTACATAATTTAAAAATTATCATTTTAAAAAAACATGCATATAAGGGCTGAGTCTTGAGTTCAGTCTTTAATTAAGTATGTATGAGTCAGACTGGCTGTGGAAGATTTATATCTGTCTCAAAATGATTAAAAACAAAAAAAATAGAAAAAAGTTGACATGATAGAGACATCTTTTTCAAAAATAACCATCCCAGTTACTTAACAACATATGTGCTTTTCTCTAGATGCGTATGTATCTTTTAATATGCTTGCACTGTTATCGTCCCTCTAAGAAGTTCAGAGTTGCTCGATAATAATTGACCCAGTCACGATACTATCAAGACATTGCCAAGAAATGACTACTGAAAATCAAACTTCTTCCAAACATGCAACTCTCGATATCAGATTATTTCTTATAGTCCCTCCGACATGGATTTTTCCCTCTTCTTCCCAGAATGGATCACTAAATGCTTATGGGGGAAGAGGGTGAAGAGAACCAATACTTACTAAGAATCTAGTATGTACTATCTCTGTTCTAGTACTTTAGATACATCATCACAGTACTACTTAGAAGGACACAGGTGTAATGTCTTCTACAGGGAACTCCCTAAACAGCCAGCTCTACACTTCTATTCCCCTGTTCATTACAGTAGAATTTTTTTTTTAACCAACTGTGCCTGATTCTATGCCTAATGTCTTAGAAATACCAGCAGAAAAAAGGAAGGAAGGAAGGAAGGAAGGGCTGGCGGATAGGAAGATCAAGGAAGCAAGGGAAGAAGGTAGGACAGAGAGACAGACATGTGTGATGCCTGATTATGTATATATATAAATTCATGTATACATATATATATAATTATATCAGTTAAATGTCTCAGCTGTAAATGGATTTAATTGTTGTTCAGTTCTTTTTTTTTAACAAGGGTCAGAGGATGAAGGGACCCCTTCATTCTGAAAGGTCAGATAATAAAGGCCAATTTTAAAATGCAAACTAGGGTTCCTGGCCACCATTCTTGATAGAGTAACTGCCAAGCAGAAAAAATACTGGTAGTGTAATGTATTCCTGTTGAAACCTTCCACAATTCTTACCTGCAGTGATCACTTCCTTTTCTGAATTCCTATTAAGACCTAACTTATATTCCCTACTTAAGACCTAACTTATATTACTTAGTCATCAATTACATACTATTCCTGGCTTTCTTGTTCTTTATTATTTTCTCATGTTTTAATGTTCCCTTTCCTACAACAATATAAAGCCTTTGAAGACAGGGGCCACATCTTAGTATCTTCCATCATGTCCAGCTCCTAGGCATCAACTGAGGTATCCAATAAATTATTATATGAGCCCTGGCCTTATAACTGTCCCCTCCTGAATGCCCCATGGGCACTGTTTCCCCCACTGCCACATGTGTAACACTTCCTCTGTAAGCTGTTTGGCATTAGTCTGTCTGTTCTTGTTGCTTTAAATACCTGAAGGGCAGAGCCAGTGTTGTATTCATCTCTGCAACCTCCTCTGGGCTTCATAGTGCAACTGGTACATCATAAGTACTCAATATATATTGACTGGATTAAACAGATTAAGGATGGAATTCAGATACACCCCCAAGTCAGCTATGTACAGGCAAGTTTTTGTAAGGACTAAGGGGAGGTCAGGAGATTCACCACCCCGTCATGGGGGTTTTAAAACACTAATCACATATTTTACAAGGTCACATAGTTTAGCAAAGTACAAATGTTGGAGTCAGACAGCCCTAGTTGAAATCAGAGCTGCCACCATTTTTAATGTTTTCATTTTCTAATGTTCACTTTAGCACCAAAAGTCCTTTGTTGATCCTTAAAAGTTGTAATTACCCAAGCAACGCACGTATTGAAGATTTAAACAACATAAGGAATTACTGAAAAAAAATTGAAAATATCATCCTACTTTTCCTTCCCCCTGCCCAGCCACCTCAAATAACCTCCATTAGCCATCTAATGTGCTCAACTCTGGTGTCCTTCATCTGCACTTATGCACATGTGTCTGTGTGTGCATGCATGTGAATGTGTACATATATACAGTAAATATATAAATATATATATATTATCCACTTATTTTTGTATTTTATGTATTTCCACATTATATTCATATTGTTTTGTTTTATTTTCACTTAATTTTATCTCATTCAATATTCAACATCACATTATATGGTTTATCTCATGTTTTAGTAGCACCAGCACTTTGCAGTTATGTACCTTTGAGAAGGACATAATGCTCCGGTCCTCAGTTTCCTCATCAGTAATCTGAAAATAGTATCTGCTTCCGAGTTAGGGTAAAGTTTACATTAAAATAGGCATGGGAATAACCTAAATGATTGGTGCTGAATAAAATTGTTGTTGTTGTTATTTTTGAACCATAGAAGTTAGATTGTGAAATTTCTTGCTTCCTCTCAGGGCTGATCCATAATTGGATTGCAGAGAATCAACAGTGGAACAAGAACATTGAAAATACCCTCAGTGTTGTAATTCACTGATTGCAGGGGAATGCCATTCCCTCACTGATGAAACACAAGAAGTCACTGGGACTCAGATTTGCTCACAGTGCCTCTGCCCCTGTAGGTTACAGAGTGTAAGGGCAAGGAGAAATATCGCCTTCTTAATTGCCTTCTGGAATCAGCAGTGTGAGTTCACCTTTTCATTAACCAGAGCCAACTTTACAAAGACCTGCTCACAGCAGCAGCAATCGACATGAAATTGTGACAAAAACAATAGCCACTGGTGACTCCAGTCTCGACTGTTCTCGCATATTTGCCTTCTTGCTACCAGAATCTTTGTGCTGCGTGTCTATCAACTCTGTATTTAAGAGAGCATCTCAAAACACACATTTTAAATCAGACCTGAATTGCTGATCAAAACTGTTTGAAGTTTTCCAGATGCAAGTACATTCATCTTCAGCACTTCTGAAATAAGGGGGAGAAAAGCCCAGAGCCTGTCAGAATTAATTAGATTCATACAAAAAGCTTAGCAGTCCTATGCAATGTTTTTACTCCATTACATAGAAATGTACAATAATTCCGTGAACACTGGGTTTAATTGCTCCTAATATTTTAATTAAGGCTATACTTTGTATAAATAGCAACTCATCATCTACAGTGACTACAGTCCTATTTAAATGATGAAGTCAATTTGACAGTACATTCATGAAAGAGAGAGCCTTTTAAGAGTTTTGTTCTTATGTGGTCTAGAATACTAATTGACATTAATTGTCAAAACAAGCCTAATACAGACTTCAGAATTATCTTCACATTTTAGTGATAGAACGATGTAACCACATTTTTGTGTGACCTGCTAAACTAATACCATTAATAATATAATGGCCATTATACATCTCCATGTCTGCTTCTTGAATACCAGAGAGATCCTTTTTAATATTTACATTTTGTGGCTGCCCTTTAAACAGACACACTTTAACTACTGTATTTGCGATTCAGATGATCAGATAATTAGATGTGAGATGTGATGCGCCAGAAGAGATAGATGGCTGCCTCAATCAATCTTATAGTCTGTGCCTCTGCAAACGACCACTTGGTAACAGAAAATACCAAATTAAGTTTTGAGAGGCAGGGAAATTTCAAGTCTGTAGTCATTTTAATTCCATCTGAGGCAAGGATATAATTTATTACTGTATTCAGAACTCATGTTCTCTTTTTCGAAAACACCAATTTTAATTAGAGAACAGAGACCCAAAAGAACAGAAATAGGGCTCTCTTGTCCCCCCTCCTGGCATGAGCTCAATAAAATCCTCTGCCCTGGCTCTCCTACCTTGACTGTTTGCGAAATTCATTCTTTGACTCCACAAACAAGAACCCCGGCATCAGTGAGAGTGTGTAGAAAGAATGAAATGGGATTTCTGAGTTGTCTTGATTTTTAGCTATCATTTCCATATGATAAAACCACTGGTCATTCAGAGATTATATACTTAAAAGAAATTATGTGTACTAATACACAACAATGTAAGCCTGAAATGGATATACAACTTAATGGACATATAAAATGAGACATGAGTCAGATTTATGATCTTTGCTCAATAAAATAAAAATGCATTAAAAAAAAAGAGCAGAAATAGAGGGTAAAAAATGCCTTTGAGTGTGCCACAAGGATCGCTATCTACTCCTTCACAGACGATACCTGTTTTGAAGTCCGTGGCTGCCCTGGGTCAATATCAAAAGATTAGATAAAGTGAGTCTTTTCCTATCAAGTGGCCCTCACCACCTTCAAAAGAGCGATGAGGCATCTACCATCCAGAGACTGCTGTCTTCTCTTGGATGCTGGTTTTCATATTCAAATTTCACAAATCACTATGTCTTCCAAAACGATCTAGTAGTTTGTCTCATCAAATACAAGAAGATGCAAAAAAATCTTGTACTGCCAACTATATGTACTTTTTTATAAATAGAATTTTTAACAGAATAGAAACAGGACATAAAAATAGACCTAGAAACTAAAAAACAGATGGCAACAAAAGATACCAGTATTTATCCATGGGCGCTATTAAAAGGGAAGAGTAAAATAACCAGCCCATTTTGGATTCTGTTAAGAGTTTTAAATAAAGTGAATTCTTTTCATTTCTAATGAAGTCACAGGGCCTTTAAAGGTGGAGGTGGGGTGGGGGGTGTGTAAGTATTCTAGCTCACAGCTCCCAGATGTGAAATTCAAAGCTTGAATCCTATGCTAAAACTTTATTATGACAAATCCAACCCTAAAATCACTTGAAGGCTTCACTTAATCTAGGAATGCTGTATTTGAAAGTTGGGGTTAAGTTAATTTAAGAAGTCACTCCATTCATTCAACATAATTCAAAATATTTATGAAATACAGTAATGCTTTCAAAAAGAAGCATCTGCAAAGTAATTCCTAAGGGAAAAAAATCTCCATAAATAACAAGAAGGCAGGAATAACTTGTCATGAATTTATTTAATATTCCTCTGATCTCTGAAGATGAGGGTAACAACACATGGAGATATGCTAACATCTTCATGGATACCAGAAATAAAAATCTGATAATAGTAAACTGGAACCAGAAACAATGAGCTTGACCCCATTTATTACCCAATGCATAACAAAATTAGAGTACACTTTGCATATCTGCTTCTACATTTAGCTTCTGCAGGACAGAGGTTCTCAACCCATCATTTTCTTTTTTGCATTCACACAGCAGTTATATTATCTTTAACTGTGTGCTAATTATTTCATAAGCATGGATAGATCCTATTCCCCAAACTACATGGTGAGCATTTAAAGGGCAAGGGGATGTCCTTTCTGAGTTTTATTTCCCTGCACTACTTTACACTGCACAAAGCTAGGCATAAAGCCAAGGGTGTGTGTAACGGAGGAAGGAAGGATAGGAAGAAAGAAAAACAACTAGAAGAGGAGCAAACTTTGATTCCAAGGACTTACCAGCATCCTTTCCTGCTCTCTAGTCTCAATATTAGTCTCAATATTCTACCAATCATCCTACTGTTTTTGGTTCTATCTTAATTCTCCCTTAGCACCTACTCAGGTCTTTCTTCACAGTTTTTTACTCATGACTCCATCATTTTGGGTTCCTCAGTTGCTAACCTAGGACAAGCAGTCATTTCCCAAGCCTAGGCTAATGTAGTAACTGTCTAACTGGTCTGTCTGTCTCATGTCTTCCCCCAAGGTCATCGCCTAAAGCTCAAATGGTGCTCTTTCATCCTCACAATGCTTTGTGGCTTTCAGAAAGCACCACACATTACACATACAACTTCTGTGTGCTACCATCCACTGTTCTCTGGGCCTAGGATGCCCGCCTCCCTCTGCCTACACATCTCCAACAGTCAAAAAGTCCATCTCCCCTTCAAGGCCAAGCCCACATGTCATCCCTCCAGGGAAGTCTTGTATGTTCTTCTGTAGCCCAGCCTTGTTCCTGGCAGCTCTCTGCTCTTGTAGAAATGCCTCACATCTCTCAGAAAACCCTTATGGTATCTGTTACCGTCAAATCTCCCTTGAGACACTGCAAGTTCCTTTTAAAAAATGCATCACGTCTTGTTAAATTTTTTAGCCCTCCCACCTTATTCTACAATAGTTGCTTAGTAAACATTTGTTTAATGATACCCATATGCACTCCGAACCTCGTAACACACACTCAGCACCAGCCATCTCAACAATGATCAGAAAATTATAATTTAAGAATTGATTTGGGGAGAGCACTGATTTTATCCTTCAATCTGAAGACACATAAATATTTCAATCAATTAAGAGTCTGTCACTGTTTAATACTCTTCTAAGATAGTAATTCAAAATGTTTTAAATCAAGAGATTTACTTTTTATACATATTTTCCAGCCACCAAACCAAAACATTTCTACAAACACACAACTCTTTCCTATAAACATAGCAATCTCCCATTTTCTCTTTTTCTTTATTCTTTTTTCAGTGTGTTTTGCTTTTCTAGATCCTTCTGTGCCTCTCTTCTATTTTGATATGCATTAGCACCTCCACTCTGCCATTGTCTCTGAGATGATCTTTCGGAGTTTTTTTAGCCTAGGAGCGATTCTTGCTGTTCTTCTTACTTTCTCACGAGTCTCACAAATTCTTTATAGCCATGGCTTGTCTACTTCCTTCACATAACCTTTGCTGACAACTCTCTAAGGACTTACTGCAGTGCATTCAGAGGCCAGGTGTGCCTCCCACTCCCCCACCCCACTTTGAGGCCTGCACTGTCTCTCATGTAACCCTTTCCAATATTTAACAATCCTATCAGAATATTATGTCTTATATTGAAGTTAAATTTCTCATACTGCAGTTGAAGGACATTTTCCCCTCCTTTTCTAACCTTGGTGGATATGGAACACAGTAATTTTCTTCTGTATAATTAGAGGGAAAAAAACCTCAAGGTATATCCCAAGAAACTCTTGCTATTATTTTTTGCTCTTGGCTGATCCTGCTTTTTATATTTTTTATTCACTAGAAAGAAAGTATGTCAAATTTTCTATCTGCCAATGACATCCTATTTCTTTTATCCTGCTGCACAGTTATCTTGTCTGAGCTGCTGGATCCTGTTTTAAAAGTCTGTGAAGGATTGGAAGTTTCAGCATTAAGCTTGGTGAATTGTGGCTACCAGTCCAACCTCCACACCTCATGGCAGTGTGGCCAACTTCCCTTAAGGTATGCATGCTCTTAATGGAGAAACCAAAAGAGCTTATTAGCTTAGAGGATTTACATGTATTAGCAGCACACTTGAAGTGTCCAATTAACATTGTGTTCTTATATTACACACCAACCAAGCCTTAATAAAGAGTTCACTCAACTGAATCCAGCAGGTCTGCCACAGACAACCATGCACACTACTTGGGCCTCATGAAATACACACATAGATGGAGAGGTTACAGTGTGCACTCAGAGAAGTCTCTGAAAAGCACTGCGGAAGATCTATATAATCAAGTCTAGAAACCATCTTGCCTTACGTGCCTAGAACATGACATGGCTATGCAAGGGTCCTTTTAGAACAGTGGACTATTAAACTTTCTTTCCTCAATTTGAGGACCAAGGAAAAGTTAGCTAGGGCTGGAATTTTTCTCAAAGATTATTTAGAATACAGTCAGAAGAAACTTAACTGATGACACCCATAAATTTAAAAGGCAAACAAATGAATAGCAGAACTTACTGGGCAGTCAAAGATCTGCCTATAGCTCCTAAGATCCATTAAAATGGAGTACATGTTTTATTCACTTGCTGTGTCTTGATCAAACTAGCCCTCTGAGAATGAGCTCCTGTAACTGTCTATCCATCTTCTCAATAAGAACATTGCCAGTCTGGTAGACAAGCTCCTGAAAAATAATCTGATTCATCTTCTGCAACTAAGCAAAGAGATCACTCCCCAACTCAACGTCACTTTGACACATCAAACTGGCTACTCACCCCATTCGGAGTGTCCATTCAAGTTAGCCCTAATATTCATATCACCACTTCACATACTCCACCTGATTGGCACTTAAATCTAAAGTACAAACTCAACACTTACTTAGAAGTTTAACTCCCTTTCATTTTACAACCCACTCACACATAAGAAACCTCTGTAAATTTTTGTATTTTCATAACCAATCCCAGACATACTGCTTGTAATTTTATAAAAATACTAAGACATAAAGGTACAAAATTTCAAGATTTCTCTAAAGTTCATAAAGCAAAAGGTGTCTTAGTGAAGTAATTAAAGTTGATGTCCTTTTGTAGGACAATTTAAATATATATATTTAAATTATATAACACTAAAATACTGAGTACAATGATATCATATTTTATAATCAAAAAATTAGAAATAAATTCAAAATACCAATGATAGGGTAACATTAATAACTACAACTACAAGATAAAATACTTTGCAGCTCTGAAAGAGCATATTTTTAAATATTTGACATGGGAAAATGTTTACGATTAAAGTTAGGTAAAAGCAACAGATACAAGGCAGTGGTTAAATAGGATCCTGATTTAAAGAAAAGAAAGAAAGATGTATACTCTTTATTATGCATGAAGATTCTAGGTAGGAAGTCACCCAAGTATTAACAAACGTAATCTCTAAGAAGTACGTTTACAGGAGGTTTATATTTTCTTATTTATGTTTTTTACATTTTCTACTGGTCAACAGGAAATATGTTTTTTTATTAATTTTAACCAATGTCCATCTCCCTAACACTGTACACATGATAATTCTGGTACCTGTTTATAGCCAGACTTTGGAAGAGTATATATGAAGTCTTCCCAGTGATGCCGGGGTTCTTGTTCAAGAAGCCGAAGAATGAGCTTAGCAAACACCCAAGGTAGGAGAGCAAGGTACAGGCCTTTATTTAGAAATAAAGTGAAAGGACAGAGCTTCTGGCTTATGCCAGGAGGGGACAAGAGAGTCCGGTGTGGTGCGTTGTCTAGGGGGTTTTATAGGCAGGTGAGGATTTTTCAAGAACATGAAAAAAGTTTAGGGGTGTGTACTTATTAAGTGGTCCTAGAATATTTACAAGTAAGTTGATACAAGTAACCTCCTGCTCTGTTGATTTCTCCCTGAGATAACCAGCATCTTGGTCTGGGGGCAAATGAAACAAGGCCACCTGCTCAGCCAGACCCCAAGGTGGGCTGGGGCATCGTTTGCTAAAGAGTAAGTTAAGTGCAATCTTATCTTTAAGGCGGAATCCTTCTTGCCTTTTATTATGTTGTTTACAGCCAGGTCTGCATGCTAAATTAGTTGCCCAGTTTGCAAAACCACTCCATCAGATCTGAAAGAGGAAAGACAGCACATAGGCCTGGGCCTTTTAGCATGCTAAAGTCAATCTTACACATGATTACAGATGATTAGCATGATAAAAACATGCTACTCTTCTTTATCTGGGGAACATTAACTGATCTTACTGAAGAATGACCCTAGAGCTTAATGTTTAACACCGAGTTTTGGTAGGGGGTTTCTCCTTACATGTTAGTTATATTGCTCTGACTGTAAATATCCTGCCTTGCTTTTTCCAGAGGCCCTCACCCTATTCTGTCTAAGCCCATGGTCCCTGTCTCACCAGGAGAGTCCGTTCTATTTTCACTTACTCTTCTGTCATTAACCACTTCCATGCTCAAAAGTGTCCTGGTTTACATATAAATTAACAGTGACCTTACCCTAACTGAATTTGTAGGATTATGCATATAAAAGTTCAAAGAAAGTAAAGGACTCTAATATATGACCAGTCTTCCATCTAAAGGTATGGTAAAGCTCTATTCCAAGTGCAGAGGGTGTATTGAGAGAAAGGCCTCACCTCTATTTATCTAAATTTTGCCAATTCAGAACAGATTAAAGATAGCCTTTTATCTACCTTGAATTGTCTTAAACTGTAAAGACAGGAACTAGGCACACCCTAAGCTGCATGCTGTCAGTATAAACACCCAATCATTGATACTTATCCAAAACCTGCATTTTTATAACATTGGGAGAATGAGGGTTAGCAAAGCTGAACAAATCATATTTGGTGTATGGAGCCTGGCTGTGTTTTAGTGTCTTATGTGTATTATAATTAATGGGATGAATTAGATATATTCTCCACTTCCATAGAAATTAGAAAAATAATTATTTTCCTGTGTGCTAGTATATGGGTTAGTTTTCATTATCCTAGGTTGCTCCAGGAACCCTAGAATCCTAGATTGGTCTAGGAATATATACTTTGTTCTGTTTTCTAACCAAAGTCAAAAATAATAGTTTATGGATTAGTATTAATTACTCTACACCTCAAATTGGTATCTCCAGAAATTTTTCTTTGAAAGGCAATTGGAATGTATGTGTTTGTTTGTTTACCTATTTCCACACCCAGGGACCACACCGCACAACTAATTCTTTGGCTAGATCTTCAGAAAAGGTTCTTGTTAAAATAAACCAACCCATGAGAGTTTATTGTGGATGTTTTTATTGCCATAATGAGTAATTAGATCAAAATCACTTTGGCCTTTCAATATGATAGTAGTTTTCCAAATTTTGAAGTGGAATAATTTATTCTACTGTTTATCACATAGTCTTTTGCAGAACCCCAATATATAAAAATAAGTAAAGTTGAGCTGCTTAATCTTACCCCTCAAGCATTTCTCTTCCCTTATCTTCTCTTTCAAGTGCCCCAAGGCACCACTAATGAACTCAAAGTTTCAAGACTTGATGTAGGAACACATTATTATTTTCCTCAAAGAAGGTTGACTTTACTAGCTTTCTGGCTGATTTCCAAAGCACAGTTGTCCTAAAAACTCCCATCCTAAAATATTCTTCCTCCTGTCGCTTTTTGATCTAGAACCTGTTTTCCAGCTCCTCTCAAAATCTGGCTGAGAAAAGTAACCTTAAAGACCAGTATTGAAGGATATAAAGTAAATCTCTAAACTACACTTTGGATCAAGTCAGACCATATGAAGTTCATATACACAGACCAAACCAGCTTAGCCTTTCATAACAATGCTTTTACTAAACTGACACTTAATAATAACCTTCAGACTTTCTTCCTAAGGTTGCTTTAAAAAGAAAGAGCATTTGCTTAAAAAAATATTGTTGAAGGAGTTGCCTATTAAATCAGTGCTCATTATTTATGGCCTGTGGGTAAAACTACAATATTTCCAGAATCCCTTACCTGGCTTTAATTCATCTGCATATCAACGGTGTTTCCAAAGGGTAGAGAGAAGTAAGCCATCTCAGTATCATTAAGTATTTCAAAGGGTGGAGAGAAGTGGAAAATTTGACCCAGAAGATGCCCCAACTCGGCACTGGCAGCAACTCCCAGCCAATCATAGAGGCTTCTTCCTCCAAAAAGCTACAATCCAATCTAGCCATTCAAAAGTACACTTAGGTAGATAGACCTCAAGCCTGACTGATTATGCCCTATGCAAATGATGCATTGTACTTTCAGCCAATCAGGAGTGAGTTGTGATGTCATTAGTTCAGTTGTCTATTAGGTCCGCAGGGCATGGACTTCCTCCTTCCTAGAAACTTACAAACTCCTAGACCCAGCCTCTTCAGCAGCATCCTCTCTTGGAGCCCCTCCTGGCTAGCCGGAATTATTTCCTTTTCATTCCTCATTAAAAGCTTTGCTAGTTACTCTGTACTCTTGTCTGCTGGCTTGCTTCTTCATGGCCTCCAAGACATGACCCTGGGAAGTGCATCTCAGCTGGTAACACTATCATAATACATACACGTTATCTCAGTAATCTGAAAAGTAATTTTGAAAGTAATCTGAAATCTAAAATTGAAAGTGTCAAATTGGGGCTTTCTTGGTATCTCCTTAAGTCTTAAGATTCAGTTCCCTCTCAACTATTGTTCCATTGTTCTACCTTACCAGTCTGAAGATTGAAGATCATTCTCCTCTTTTAATGGTAAATATAATCTAATAAGAAAAATGTAGTATTTACTATGTACCAGGCCCTATTCTAAGTATCTTATATGTAATACTGCACTAAATTCTCATATCTCAGAGATAACTACAGCCAAATGGAGTTGACTATCTTATCCAGGGTCACACAGTTGTAAGCAACATAACCACAATTTGTATCCAGATAGTTTCACTCCAGACTTCATGCTCTTACCCACCATTTTATACTGCTTCTCCTAAAGGATATAAAATAACAAGCTTGAATTCTACTGTAAGAGATTAAGTAAAATATTAATAAGAAAGTTCGAATAGCATGACTTATATTTTTGAAGGATGATACCAAGAAAAGTTTTGGAAACAATTTTAATGGCTTCCAAAACCGGGCAGCATTTCATTTTCTTGAGCCGTCTTAAGTATTAGGCTGCCTAAAGATAAGAATGGGAAAGATATTCTAAAGGTTCCTTCTTGCTTGGTCACCCTAATTTTTACACTTTTGGATGAAAGAGTTTTATGAAAATACAATTCCCTAGTTGCTGTTTCTTCAGCTCTAGTCCTATGTAATTTTTGAAAATATGTAAGTATGGTTACTGTTGCAGAGTATGAAATATTATACTATTCAGATATCACTTTTGTGCAAGAGTGGGATGGCAATAAAAGGCAGCCAAATGGAGAAGGGACATTCTCAAGAGATAAAATTCTTCTGAACTTATTTTCTGCAACCAGGGAAAATACACCAGCACCCAAAGGAATATGGGAAACGTTACACTACATTTCAACACAAGCACATTTTCTACTTCTTAATTTAAAAAAGGAAAAGACAGCATTAAAATGTGCATACAAAATAAACAGGCCATTTATTTACTTCTACTAATTAACATCTCTTGAGATCTCCAGGGTCTCTTAACATCTCTAAGGCCTCTCTCAAAGGATGTTCTTGTAGCAGGAGAACCAGTGATTCAAAAATTTGCTGAGTCCAAAGAGAGAAAAGTCAGAGAAGAAAAGACACCCTAAAAACAAACATGTTAATTAAAAACATGAGATAAACACCAGCATCTTCCACCTCCATTCACTACCCCTGGGAGGCCAGGCAAAATAGTCTTTGTGCTTAAAACTTTTAAAAGGCCAAATTAGTATGAATTGTCCAGAAAAGAGTTAACATTTGCTCCACAAAGTCATTACCTCCAAGAAAGGCAACTCATAAAACGATTATAGCTAAAGAAAAGGAGTAAAAATTTCCAACTGCTAAGATTTAAAATATGTAAGAATCAATGACAGCCATCCCCAAAGAGGGTCTGGAAATCCCCATGACTATTTACAGTAGTCTGAAAAGGAATAAACTAAGACAGGCTGGAGTGATACAAGAGGTAATGCCAAGGTTGGGAGGAGACCAGTCAGGAAAGGAGGGTAGACTGTGTACGGCAGTAATTTAATTATGTACCAAAACACAGTCTTAGGTAGAAATATGATTCTTGCTGCTTAAAAGCCGAAAGCAATGGGATTCAGGGCACATTACCCCAAAATATGGTACATTGACATACTGAATATTATTTAAGTTGAAGGAGTCTGAGAAAACAGCAGAAGCAAGGTGATCTCTCTGACATTACCCCACACCTTCCCTTCTCCCTTAAAGCAAGTCATAAGATCTTCATGTGAGACATGCCCTCCCTGAACCCAGAGGAAAGGAGCATCATTATTTCCTGGATGAGGGACACCAAGGAGAAACCAAAAACACAGGACTTACTAAGTTTCTCCCAATTTACATTTAACTCATACTCTTTGTATATCGTATCTTTCCATAACTGTCCATGCCATCAAATCTAGCATAAAAATTCAGGTTTACCATTTCCTTCGGTCTTCACGTCCTTAAGAAGGCCCTCATGTCATGTAAAACTGATATTGAAGGAATGTATATGCTTTTCTCTTTTTATCTAATCTAATTTTCAGACCCAGCCATATACCTTAAGGGTGTCAAATAAAACATGTTCCTCTCTTACAAAAATATAAGGAAGGAGAAAAGACTAGAAAAGGACTGGAAAGGGAAATTAACTAATAAATCCCCTATATTTATTAGTTCCCCTTCCTGTGTTTTTCTAGGAAATTAACTCGAAGATAAATATACTTATGGTACCATTCTAGATTTCTCCTTAATTTTACACATATATATATATATTTTTTTTTTAATGTAAAAGCACTATTACAAGTTTATCATAATCTTAAAGGGATAGTTTTGGAGGCAGACAACCCTAAGATTAGGTCCATCCTCTTAGTAGCTATGTGAACTTGACAAGTTACTTAACTGCACTGAACCATGGTTTCCTCATCTGTAGCATGTTTATGATTGAAAAACGTTCCAGAACAAGTCTCCCCAAAATATGCATTTTGGCATGTGGACTATTTTGAGCTGAGAGCATTCAGGACACAGCCAACTCAAGAAAAACATCTACTTCTCCTTTAAACTACCTAAAAGGAATTATATAGGGAGCCTGGCCCAGTAAGAGAGCTATTACCAAGAAATCACTTTTTTATCTGAATGGCCAGTCTGTATGACAGGACAAACATCTAATTACTGAACATCTGCTCTTCTTATCATCTCATGAATCACCCTCCTCCACTCTGAAGCCGTAGGCCCTTATTCCACTTAACTCAAGAAGGCTTATTTGCCTTAACTGCCTAGGGTTCTGGGGTCTCATATACTTATGCCCCCCCACTTACATAATTAAATTTGGTTTTCTCCTATTAATCTGTTTCATATTAATTTGATTATTAGACCAGGCAAAGAACCTAAAAGGGTAGAAGGAAAAATTTTTCCTCCCCAACATTACTATTTTTCTGTAAATCTACTTTCAATACATATATATAACAAAAATACAATAGTAAGTGATCAACAATTTTATCTGCATAAAATAGCTCTTCACCTAGCATCATATCAAAGCACTTTCTGTGTTGCTAAGACCTCATAAGCATAAGTTTCAATGCCTACAAAAATTCTACCAAGTGGATACAGCACATCCTAAAAGGCTGCTTTCAGTTTCTTTTTGTTATAAATAAGGCAACCATGGCATCTTCATGCTATTGGTTTTTCTTCCTATTTTAGATGATTCCTTTAGAGAGAAGAGCTTCCCTGTAGAGGAGTGCTGACTCAACAAAGGACATGAACATTTCTTTTCACTTTTAACAAGAAGTAGAAATCTAGTTCTGTCTTACTAATTGAAAGTGACTAATTATGCCTATATTAATAATTACCATGATCTGTAACCAGTATTTCAGTTTACATCATTTTGTTGTATTTAAAGAGACTCCTATGCTCCTCAAAAATTACCTTAAAACAATTTCAGATTCCAGATCAACATTTAATTCCTGAACCCTCCCAGTACTCTCACCCCTACTTCACAGATATACTAGCACATACACAAAATGGAGTTTCTCCAGAGAGCTGTTTGCAGCCCCTATCTGCAATCACTAGGCTACCAATCAATATGAGGTGAAAAACTGCAACCCAGTGTATTCAGCCAAAATTCAACTATGAGATGTTTGTCCATGGCAACTTGTATATTATTTAACCGAGACCTATGGCAACTTTTTCCACTGTGGTTTGTCATAAATGCAATCAATCAGCAAATATACACAGATCGATCATCCACTCTGAATTGTCTGGAAACTTGATTAAGTACAAAGAAAAATAAGAAATATAATCAATGTAATTGGTGATGCTGGACGGAAATCAGATGTGGATGTTTTAAGTATGCAGGAGTAAGACATGACTCCCTATCTATTTTTTACTCCCTGCAGGCCTGCTATATTAACTTTAAGTCAAAAATTCACTTGGTATTTTATAAAGAAGCTGTCCCTTTTCATATCAATATCTGCTACTTCATATTACTAGTATTTATCTGCAGAGATTACATCTATCTCCTGTCAAATATAAATCTCATACAGACAGCTTCTTGTACAAATAACATTGGGAAGCATGTTACTCTGGGTTTAACCACAAACCTTCAAAAGGTCATGATATGCAAGAAAGATCTTTAAAAAAAGGATATAAAACCATTTTCTAAATTTATAAAGTAGTTGTGCCCATCTGGGTTTTGCATGAGATTATTTATTCTAAAGCACTTCAAATTACTAAGTGAGATAGAGTGGTATAATCCCATTTACAATTTAAAGAAAAATAAAATACACAGTGTGGCTTATCATGCATTAATTTAGAGTCTTATTAAATTATAAACCAGAGGATTAAAGATGGCGGCATGAGAGGTGATGCAGAGACGTCCTCCTAAAACGACATATAATATGAAAATATAACTAATACAACTAATCCTGAAAGAGCAACAGGAAAGAAAGCTATACCAGACAGCATACACCTGGAGAAAAGAACAGACCTCACAGAAGAAGATAACGTACCAAAGCTGTGACACTGCAGTACCCAAGCCCTTCCCACAACCCAGCTCACTGGTGGGAGGAAGAGAAACACAGCAGGGAGGGAGTGGAGACCTGTGACTGCCTAACACGTAGGCCTGGAGATCTGCTGTGGGAGCACGAACCTACATTGTATGGTGCTCTGGTGATTAGTGGGGTTTGAAAGCTAAGACAGGCAGAATACCTGGAGAGACAGAGATTCCAGCTGCTTGTGGAAAATGGATCCGTATCTGGCTGATCTAGGTGGGCAGTGTGAGAGACGTCCTAAAAGCAAGAGGGCTGTTAAAGGGACAAGGATTGCACAGAGCTTACTGCTCAGGAGAAAGGACAGGTAGACAAAATTGTCCAGGTGCACTCTGCCAAGCAGGTTGGGAACTTTCACGATCTTCAGGTGAACCAATCCCCCTGGCTGGCTACACAGCTCCAAGGACCCCACCATGATAGGCATTCTGCTGTGCCTTCCTCCCAGCCAGCCCACACTTGGCCCGCAAACCAGCAAACCATGCCCTGCCGTCAGGCCAGCCAGAGGGAAGCACTGCCTACAGCAGCTACAAATGCAAAGCATACACCTGTGTGCTCAGCCCACTGGTTCTGGTAGTGGAGACAGGCATAGCAGCCGGGAATCAGGAAACAGCTTTTTACCCACCACAGGCACAAGCACCACTCCCCTGTGAACACCAGTATAGCTCCAGGGGCTGAGCAGCTCCAGAGTAGAGCTTCGGGGCACTAGACGGTGCCACATATAACTATGAAACATAAAAGGAACGTGGTTCAAAGCAAAATCTCAACAACAACAGAAAAAGGATCGAGTGAGAATGAAATAATCAATTTTCCTGAAAGAGATTTCAAAATAAAAATCATAAACATGCTCATTGAGGTACAGAAAAATA
Source organism: Smutsia gigantea (assembly GCA_032199065.1). Classification (NCBI taxonomy): domain Eukaryota; kingdom Metazoa; phylum Chordata; class Mammalia; order Pholidota; family Manidae; genus Smutsia; species Smutsia gigantea. The sequence continues at coordinate 41,218 of JAVSCE010015425.1, forward strand.
TTTAAGAATGCAGGAACAAATTTAGGACAGAGAAGCAATCATTGAGGAACACAATTAAGGGTATTAGAAGCAGATTAGAAATGGTGGAGGAGACAATAAATGAAACAGAAATTAGAGAAGAGGAATACAAAGAAGCTGAGGCACAGAGAGAAAAAAGAATCTCTAGGAATGAAAGAATATTGAGAGAACTCTGTGACCAATCCAAATGGAACAATATTCATATAACAGGGGTACTAGAAGAAGATGAGAAAAAGGGTAGAAATGTCTTTGAGGAATAATTGCTGAAAACATCACCAGTCTTGGGAAGGAGATATTCTCTCAGGTCATGGAGGTGCACAGATCTCCCAACACAAGGGACCCAAGGAAGACAACACCAAAGATACAATTAAAATGAAAAAATCAAGCATAAGAACAGACAATTAAAAGCAGCCAGACAGAAAAAAAGATCACATACAAAGGAAAACCCATCAGGCCATCATCAGACTTCTCCACAGAAACCTTACAGGCCAGAAGGGAGTGGCATGATATATTTAATGCCATGAAGCAAAAGGGCCTCAGACCAAGAATACCCTATCCAGCAAGATTATCATTTAAATTTGAAGAAGGGATTAAACAATTTTCATATAAGCAAAAGCTGAGAGAATTTACGTCCCACAAACCATCTCTACAGTGTATTTCAGAGGGACTGCAATAGATGGAAGTGTCCCAAAGGTTAAAAAGCTGTCACCAGAGGTAATAAAAAGGGATAGACAAAGAGTACAGAATATGATACCTAATGTATAAAGAATAGAGGAATAAGAAGAGGAGGGGAAAAATACCCTTTAGATTGTATTTGTAATAGCATACTAAGTGACTGACGTTAGACTCTTAAATAGTAAGGCAGTTACACTTGAACCTTTGGTAAACATGAATCTAAAGCCTACAATGACAATAAGTACATACCTATTGATAATCAACCTAAATGTAAATGATCTGAATGCACCAATCAAAAGACAGAGTCACTGAATAGATAAAAAAACAAGACCCAACTATGTGCTCCCTACAAGAGACTCACTTCAAACCCAAAGACATACACAGACTAAAAGTGAAGGGATGGACAGATATTTCATGCAACTAATAGGGAGAAAAAAGCAGGAGTTACAGTGTTTGTATCAGACAAAATAGACTTTAAAACAAAGAAAGTCACAAGAGACAAAGAAGGACATCACATAATGACTAAGGCGTCAATCCCACAAGAGGATATAACCATTATAAATATCTACGCACCCAATACAGAAGCACCTACATATGTGAAACAAATACTAACAGAATTAAAAGGGGAAATAGAATGCAATGTATTTATTCTAGGAGACTTCAACACTCCACTCACTCCAAAGGACAGATCAACCAAACAGAAAATAAGTAAGGAGACAGAGGCATTGAACAACACATTAGAACAGATGGACCTAACAGACATCTATAGACCTCTACACCCAAAAGCAGCAGGATACACATATGCCTCAAGTGAACATGGAACATTTTTAAGAACAGACCACAGACTAGGCAAAAAAAAAAGCCTCAGTAAATTCAAAACGAATGAAATTGTACCAACCACTTTCTCAGACCACAAAGGTATGAAACTAGAAATAAATTACACAAAGAAAATGAAAAAACCCACAAACACATGGAGGCTTAACAACATGCTCCTTAATACCCAATGGCTCAATGACCAAATAAAAACAGAGATAAAGCAATATATGGAGACAAATAACAATAATTATTCAACACTGCAAAATCAGTGGGACGCAGCAAAGGCCATGCTAACAGGGAAGAATATTGCAATACAGGCCTACCTCAGGAAAGAAGAACAATCCCATATTAACAGTCTAAACTCACAATTGAAGAAACTAGAAAAAGAAGAATAAATGAGGCCCAAAGTCAGTAGAAGGAGAGACATAATAAAGATTAGAGCAGAAATAAATAAAATCGAGAAGAATAAAACAATAGAAAGAATCGTGAAAGCAGGAGCTGGAACTTTGAGAAAATAAACAAAATAAATAAACCCTAGCCAGAATTATCAAGAAAAAAGAGAGTATACACACATAAACAGAATCAGATATGGGAAAGGAAAAATCACCTCAGACACCACAGAAATACAAAGAATTATTAGAGAATACTATGAAAAATTAAATGCTAACAAACTGGATAACCTAGAAGAAATGGACAACTTTCTAGAAAAATACAACCTTCCAAGGCTGACCCAGGAAGAAACAGAAAATCTGAATAGACGAATTACCAGCAAGGAAATTGAACATGTAATGAGAAAACTACCTAAGAACAAATCCCTCGAGCAGATGGTTTCACTGCTGAATTTTATCAAACATTTAGTGAAGACCTAATAACCATCCCCCTTAAAGTTTTCCAAAAAGTAGAAGAGGAGGGAATACTCCCAAACTCATTCTATGAGGCCAGCATCACTCTAATACCAAAACTAGGCAAAGACACCACAAAAAAAGAAAATTACAGACCAATATCCCTGATGAACATAGACGCAAAAATACTCAGCAAAATATTAGCAAACCAAATTCAAAAATACATCAAAAACATCATCCATTATGATCAAGTAGAATTTATTACAGGGATACAAGGATGATACAACATTTGAAAATCCATCAACTTCATCAGCCACATCAACAAAAAGAAGGACAATAACCACATGATCATCTCCATAGATGCTGAGAAAGCATTTGACAAAATTCAACATCCATTCATGATAAAAACTCTCAACAAAATGGGTATAAAGGGCAAGTACCTCAACATAATAAAGGCCATATATGACAGACCCACAGCCAACATCCAGGAGCTGAAAGCCTTTCCTTTAAGATCGGAAACAAGACAAGGATGCCCACTCTCTCCACTTTTATTCAACATAGTTCTGGAGGTCTTCGCCATGGCACATGGCACACAAAGAAATAAAAGGCATCCATATTGGTAAAGAAGAAGTTAAACTGTCACTGTTTGCAAATGACATGATATTGTAGATATAAAACCCTAAAGAATCCACCCCAAAACAACTAGATCTAATATCTGAATTCAACAAAGTTGCAGGATACAGAATTAATACGCAGAAATCTGTGGCATTCCTATACACTAATGATGAACTAGCAGAAAGAGAAATCAGGAAAACAATTCCATTCACAATTGCATCAAAAAGAATAAAATACCTAGGAATAAACCTAACCAAGAAAGTGAAAGACCTATACTCCAAAAACTACAAGACACTCACAAGAGAAATTAAAGAAGATACCAATAAATGGAAACACATCCCTTGTTCATGGATAGGAAGAATTAATATTGTCAAAATGGCCATCCTGCCTAAAGCCATCTACAGATTCAATGCAATCCCTATTGAAATAACAACAGCATCTTCAGTGAACTGGAACAAATAGTTCTAAAATTCATATGGAACCACAAAAGACCCCAAATAGCCAAAGCAATCCTGAGAAGGAAGAATAAAGCTGGGGGGATTATGCTCCCCAACTTCAAGCTCTACTACAAAGCCACAGTAATCAAGACAATTTGGTACAGCCACAAGAACAGACCCACAGATCAATGGAACAGACTAGAGAGCCCAGATATAAACCCAACCATATATGGTCAATTAATAATGATAAATGAGCCATGGACATACAATAGGGAAATGATAGCCTCTTCAACAACTGGTGTTGGCAAAACTGGACAGCTACATGCAAGAGAATGAAACTGGATTATTGTCTATCCCCATACACAAAAGTATACTCAAAATGGATCAAAGACCTGAATGTAAGTCATGAAAGCATAAAACTCTTAGAAAACAACATAGGCAAAAATCTCTTGGATATAAACATGAGCAACTTTTTTCTAAATGCATCTCCTCAAGCAAGGGAAAAAAAGCAAACATGAACACATGGGACTACATCAAACTAAAAAGCTTCTGTACTGTAATGGACACCATCAACAGAACAAAAAGGCATCCTACAATATGGGAGAGTATATTTGTAAATGACATATCCAGCAAGGGGTTAACATCCAAAATATATAAAGAACTCACACGCCTCAACACCCAAAAAACAAATACCCTATTAAAAAATGGGCAGAGGATATGAACAGACAGTTCTCCAAAGAAGAAATTCAGATGGCCAACAGACACATGAAAAGACGCTCCACATCACTAATTATCAGGGAAATGCAAATAAAAAACACAATGAGATATCACCTCACACCAGTTAGGATTGCCAGTATTGAAAAAACTAAGAACAACAAATGTTGGCAAGAATGTGGAGAAAGGGGAACCCTCCTACACTGCTGGTGGGAATGTAAGCTACTTCAACCATTGTGGAAAAGAATATGGAGGTTCCTCAAAAAACTAAAAATAGAAATGCCATTTGACCCAGGAATTCCACTCTTAGGAATTTACCCAAAGAATATAATTTCTCAGGTTAAAAAAGACATATGCACACCTATGTTTATTGCAGCACTATTTACAATAGCCAAGATACGGAAGCAACCTAACTGTCCATCAGTAGATGACTGGATAAAGAAGATGTGGTACATATACACAATGGAATACTATTCAGCCATAAGAAAGAAACAAATCCTACCATTTGCAACATGGATGTAGCTGGAAGATATTATACTCAGTGAAATAAGCCAGGTGGGGAAAGACAAGTACCAAATGATTTCCCTGTTTTGTGGAGTATAACAACAAGGCAAAACTGAAGGAACAAAACAGCAGCAGACTCAGAGACTCCAAGAATGTACTAGCGGTTACCAAAGGGGAGGGGTGGGGAGGGCAGGTGAGGAGGGAGGGAGAAGGGGAATGAGGGGTATTATGATTGGCACACATGGTGTGTGTGGGGTCACAGGGAAGACAGTGTAGCACAGAGAAGGCAAATAGTGACTCTGGCACCTTACTACACTGATGGACAGTGACTGCAATGGGGTATGGGGGGGACATGATAATATGGGTTAAGGTAGTAACCACATTGTTTTTTCATGTGAAACCTTCATAAGAGTGTATATTAATAACACCTAATAAAAATTTTAAAAATTTAAAAATTAAAACCTAAATCATACACCAAAGAATCTTGGAAAAGGAAAAAGGAAAAAAAGGTATGAAACAAACAACATACAACTCATGTTCTCCATTCATGGTATCTGCAAAAATGATTTATGTATTGTTTGTTTTATACAGTTTTTTTTTCCTATTCCAGAAGTCAGAGTCCTGCATAGTCCAGTATTGTGGAAAGAACTTGGTATAGTGGACAACGTCCAGGATTTAGAATCAGAAGATCTTAGGTTTGTGCATAGACTCCATAATTTAACTGCGAGACCTGGTAAAGTTCACAGCTGTCCTAAGCTCTCTGAAAATTCCTCATCTGTAAAAATGGGATTACAACTCTACCTCACTGAGTTTTGTGATAACTAATGTTTGTGAAAGCACTTGGTCAATGATAAAGTAATCTATGGATTCTAATGTGAATCATGTTTCTTCAACTTTCTCCAACTGTCATCAGCATTTCCACTTTAGAAATCAATTTTTCCTGCAACTTTTCCAGTTCTGCACCGATGGTTCATGAGTAACACATAATTTTCCTTTGTCCCCAACCTTTGACAGTAAATTGTCCTCATCCTTGCAGAAGTGCCCAATGACTCTGGACTTTGGAAGCAAAAGGGTTCCAAAGGGTTACATTGTTTTTAGGAGAATCTCAGGGAAGCTGGTATCTATACTTACAGCCCCCTGACTTCCAAACCCCAGCATACAATATTCGGGTGGGGGGAGTAAAACTGTATATAATCAAACCATCAAAAGTCCCCCACGAAGTGATAAAAAGCAAGAGTGAGAGAGACAGAACCTACTTACCCTGTGACCACAGGAAAAGTTAATTTTTCATTAAAAAAGAGTAGAAGAAGGAAACTTTGAAAAGATCTGTAATAACATCAAAGTAACCTCCCACTTCCTCAGCATTTTAGTTACTTAGTGCCTATGGGAATGAGAAAGTGGAGACACACAATAAATGTGACAATGAGTGAATGAAATGTTACATCACATGCTCCACAATTCAACTAGCAAAGATATATGTTACACTTAATTTTGTAATATTAGATTAAAAGGATTCTATTATTTCCCCAAGATGAAGAAACACATACACACAGAGTGTTGTAGTCTCCAGGGACCTAAAATATACTAATTTTCAAAATTTGATAATCCAGTTCCCATAGCAACCCTAAGTCAGTCTCTTTAAGGACACATAGGAAGGATATTCTGGCTGGAAACAACATTCTTTGACCACCGAGAAAAATGAAACCAAAGCCAAATCATAGCAACCATGATGACGTCATTGTAAAGGTCCCAAGTTTCTTCTCTTTGACAGTATAAATGCTAAAGTAGGCGAGGCGTCTGCATGCGGAGGAAATGTTGAATTCCGCGGAGAGCGCCGGGCGCGCAGGGGCGCCGCCTGGCCGGCAGCCGGGAGCCTCCCCGCGGCGCCCGTGATTGCCTATCGATCTGAGCGCGGAGAGCAGGCCTCTGGTCCGCACTGGCAGGTCAGCAGTGCATCTGCACCAGGCTTTGGCTATGCTCTTTTGGACAATCCTATTTCCTAACGCAGCGCGGTGCATTTTCACAGCATCCTTCACTCTTTCAGAATTCCGACGCACATCAACAGAGCTAAATTTCCCCACACTACATTTCAAATGATTGCTAAAAACCTTCATGTAAGATTCTAGTCTTCCTAATTTGCTAGAAAACAACTCTGAGGAATGTGAATCCCTTCTTCTGTGTTACCCCAAACAGAATACTGGAAACTTCAAAAAAGTGTATTAGTAGTACAAACTGGCAATGAAAATGAAATAGACTAAATCAGTTCTAAGGCTGCTAGAAGACCCGCGACTATGACTTACCAGGTATGCTTCAGCCAGCCACAAACACCACTTTGGAGTTTAGTGTTAAGCATAAAATGTACCCAATGAACTGTATTGAAAAGAGCATTTATTAAAGGAAAGTTAAAATTCAGTCTAGTTGCTTAAACACTCCCTTCTAACATTACTTGACACAAATTTGTTGAGTTCTCTCTCTGGTGCTGTACCTTTTGTGTCTCTCCATTGGCTTTTCAGCCCCTGTCCCCTGCTCTGCCCGTTAATATTTCTCCCTTTGAAAATTCACTTCATTTTCACCATTTCATGGTGATTCTTCTCAAATGAGCACCTTTCCACAAATTTCCAAGGAACTGTTCTGCCCAGTATCTCCTGTGTTTTATTTAGCAAACTGGTTTCTTCTTCTAGCCCACTCCATTCTCCATTCATTTTACCAGCATGGTGGTCTCATCAACAGGTAACTTCCCAACACACCACTCTGATTCTAGTCTCTCCCTTGCCCTCCCTGCATCTTAACCCATCCTATTTATAGGTCTAAGTCATTTCCCTCACATCTGTTTTCATCTCTACCTTCTGAGAACAGCAGCCTACAGGGGCATCCTTCTGCCTGCTTCTGACCTTGAGGAGAAGATGGAAGATCAGAGTCACTGACATCCAGAATTACTGAGCTAGTCAGAGGGACAGGACTCTTCAGATTCTTGCCTAACCAAACGTTTTAGGTCTTAGGAACACCAGACCCTCATAACTCCATAGCCTCCACACATGCTTTTTCTCCCCACAAACTACCCTCCAGCTCAGCCTGCCATCACTTCCCCCAGGAAGATGCCCCGACCTCTCTGCAGAGTTGTAGACCTTTATTCTCCCTATGGGAGAATGATTGCTTGTTTACGTGCTGGTCTCCCTCACGGCAAAGCAAATTCTTTTTGTCAGGTACCCTATCTCTCCTGATTCCATTGTCATTCCAGCCCATAGCATACTGTCTGGCATATAATATGTGCTCAAGTAACATTTTTCAATGGATAAAATGAATGAAACAAGTTTTCTGTTTTCTAGTTTCATGTTCTTTCCAAAATACTATGTTATCTTTGGAAAAGAAAGTATTCAAATGAAAGGTGTCATCAGTGGTCACAGAGGGCACAGCTTGGTCAGCATGACTGCAGAGTAGCCAAGCTTGTAGGGAGCTTCCCTCACTCAGGAGGCTACCTGACTGTCTGACTGCAGAAACTACTGAGGTAAACTCATATACATCTGGTCAACACCATGCCTTGCCACTCATCCAGGGGTCTTACCACCCCTAACCCAGAACAGTACTCTCGGGAGAGTCTCAGCCATGAGGAGGCAGGGTCCCTCCTAATGCCTTACTTCACATTCAGCCAGAACACAAGCATGGAAGTTATGGCCATCTCCCTTCATGCGCAGACTCCAGCCCTAGTTCCTTGAAAGTTTACTCAGCCCATGACCCAGTGCCAGAAACAGGATATACTGAAGGAAATCTGATGAAAGAGGGGCTTTTTAAATTCAATGCTTGGTTCTCTCCTCTGTGCTGATGCTTTCCTCACTGATGTAATATGTTTCAGATTCACCCACCCTTGACAACAACCACAAGCAGTCACTCAACCTATGTCTTCCTCTGACTAGAGTCTTTGACTTCAATCAAGCCTCTTGAAAAAGTACCCTTCTAGCTCATTCCACTCACCCTGCTGTTCATTCCTCAGAGCACCGGATCAGGATCTGGGGCCCATCCCTCCAAAGCCACCAACAAACTCCTGTAACAAAAAACAAAGGACACTTTCTATTTCTTACTTGGCTTGTCCTTCCTGTTGATTTACCACAACCACCTACCTTCTGGCCTGATTTAATTTTTGACACCCCTCATAAATGTTCTCCTCTCCCTTTTTCACAATACTTATTCTGTATTCTTCACTGGCTCCTTTTTTTTGCCAAATTCCTCTTAGTCATTATAATATTAAAGCTAAATCTATTGAACTTTTATAATAAGCTATCCCTATTATACATGCCTTACTATATTAACTCATTTTATGGTTCACAACTACCCTATGACTCAAATACATGTCATCTCTGTATCAGGGATAAGGATATTGAAGGACAGAGAGAATAGGTAATTTGCCCTAGTAACTAGTGAACTAGAGTTTGAACCCAGACATGAGAGCATACCCTTAAGTACTATTCAATTTTATCCTTTAAATAATGGTGGTCTTCAAGGATCCCTCTGAATCCACAGATATTACCTGAGTGATCCTACCTTCCCTGGCTTCACAGTCGTATTCCCAGACAACACCCTACCTATTGTTCTAGTCCACTGCTTTCTCTCAGAACAAGGTCCACATATCCAACCACCTGCTGAACATGTCCAAAGCAAACTCATCGTCTTTGACCTGCCCTCTCAATCTGCTTTATTTGAGCATTCTTCACTTGCAGAAGATACCACCATGTATCCAGTCACCTAATTCAGAGATAATAATGTCATTTTCCCCCACCCACTCCTTTGCCTCCCACATTCAACAATCAGCAACTTCATCAGTTCAACTATATCCTCTCCAACACCTTAGTTCGGACCTTGATCATTTCTTACCACAATTTAGAACCTCTTCACACAGCTGCCAGAGTGATTTCTCAAAACCACAGCTGTTTCCCTCATGGCTCCACTGACAATATTTCCAATGACTCCTTGTTCCTTAGAGATAAAATTCTAACTCCTCAGCATGGCACATGGTGCTTCCTTGATAGGCCATGGCTACTTCTCAAACCCTGTTCCACCTTATACCCTAATCTCCAGGACCCTAACACAGCATCTCATGCTCAAGTCCCTAAAGCCTTTAGACATGCAAGCCCTCTTCTTGAAATATACTTCATCACCCTTCTTCCTTTTGCCACTCACCCAGCATCTTTGGCTCACTCTCGATCTGCTTTTCCACTCAGGCATCTAGAAGACCAAAGAGCTCTCTCTTCCAGGCTCCCATGTGCTCCCATAGCCTCCTAAATTCACTTCTTTTCCTCTGACCACCACACTGAATTGTCATTACTTTTTAAATCATTTTTATTTTTTATCATTAGACTAGACTTCTCTGAGTACATAGGGCACAGCCTAAACCTCTCTGTATTAAATAAGCATCTAACACAGGACCCACACAAAGTAGGTACTCAATAAATCTTTGTCAAATGAAATAGCAAATGGAAACACAGCACTTGGAGGCTGGTCCTGACCCTCCCCCTGAATTAAGTAGGCTGATGGATACAAAGTTAACTGCATTTCAAGTAAAAGAAGTAGATGGCTTTAAATCATGTTAGCTCCAGCCAGAAAATATATCCTTTTTTCCTTTCAAAACATCCTTAAATTATCACTCTCATTGTTGATCCTTTCTTCTTAAAAAAAAAAAAGTTACTTTAAAATGTTTAGTCTAACTAAAGGAGAAAAATGAGAGATCTAAGGCATGAAGATAATTAACCACAGTAGAACCTCATTGATACAGCATCTTTAATAAATGGACTAATTCACATAATTTTGTGGGTTAATATGCATTTTTTCCTTAAAGCATCAATATTTTAAATTCTTTCTGAAGAAGAGACATTCCCTAATATACACTTATCTACTTCTTTAATCAAAGAATATTTTAAAATATGCTCAATAGCATAGTAAGTGAACATGATTTTAAAAAGTAAAGTATGGCCCCATTTTGTAAAAACATAAACATACATATTTACACTTGCATTTATATTGTGTAGCTCTTCCAAAATGTCAACAATGGATATCTCTGGTTGTATGATTATGAGAGTGTTTTATTTAGTTATCTCATCTGTATATTCTAATCTTTGCATGATATAATGTATAAATTACATAATAAGAATAGAAATTTGTAAAAAAAATTAGTATTACATCAAATTTAACATTTTATTGACAAGATAAATCTACTTTGGTCAAGTTCCATGTTTACTCATTGATACACTTAGAAGCCAATAAAGTGAACAAGATGCTTTTACCTTGTCAGTCCAGAATATAATGCTTTTAGTATTCTTGGGAATATATTTCAGATTTTCCACTCCTCTCACTAACAGTCTACAGTCATATCTTCTTTTTGTTATCAATTTCTGCTTCTTTAAGTCCCCTTTACCTCTTTTCAGATGTGTTACTTGTAAATTTGCTAGTCATCTGAAAAATAGAGTAATCCTTTCTTGGGACCTTGAAGTCTAACATTTTTGAACACAGACTTTGGCATATGTTTGCACTTTTTATTTATAATAACAGTTAAGAGTATGTTTGGGGTTTGGAATGTAGTTCATCTTCCAGCTTCACAGCAACTAGCTATGACCTTGGACAAACTACTCTTCTGATTCTCAGTTTTCTCATCTCTAGGTAGGAAGAGCAGTAACAATTGCATATGTTTGTTATGAAAACTAAAGGAGAAAATGAGGTAAAGTACTCCACTGTGAGTTTAAACAACAGCAAGTACTCAATAAGTTAGCTATTGTTATTTATGTTACTAGTATTGTTTACTTCCTGATTCTCAGTTATTTTCCAGGTACATAAACTGCCAGATAATTGAGTTCTGGGTAAGCAAAATATTTCTATATGTAAGCCACTGGATACAGAAGTCACCTAAAAAGCCAAATCATGTTCATTTCACTCTTACAAGTAGAAAAATGGTGATAAACTTGTTAAAGTATTTAGCAATTTTCAGCATATCTAACATCCAGTAAATTAAACTCAAGACTGTGACTCTGAATCACCAACTATAGGTCTGAAAAAGCCATATCTACTGCCTACTTCTTCCTGAATATGTTTATGTCATTTAACTTGGAGCGAGGTTAGAAGATTAGAGCTCATGTGGTAAAAGACCAGCTAGTCCCCCTTGCTCTGAGATGCTTCAAGAGCTTTTAAACAGAGGAAATTGCCTTTATTTTTATTTTTTTTGACCATCACTGGAATCAATAATAGCAACCCAAATACAGAGTACACAATGACACATTTTTCTGAAATACAAATGAACATGGGGTTCTTACCAGAAATAAAGTTGGGTGGCACTGGTGGCCTCAACACGGTCTTACAAAGTTGTCTTCAAGTAGCTCTAGTCAGTAATACATTACAGGTCAGAAAACTATTTCAGAAGGAAATAGAATTTTTTTAAGTATTTTTTTAAGAAAAAGTTTTAGATGTTCATTATAGAGAAGTTGGCAAAAACTGAGAACTGTAGATGAGAAAATTATCCATAATTCACCACCAGGAGATAAACACTCTTAAAACATTTTGATGTGTTTCCCTCCTTTTATGCTTATTATCTTTATATTTATATATTTATATATAAAACCATGCTGTTATAGGCATTTGTATCCTGCTTCTTTTTTGACTTATTATAATACAAGCATTTTATAGAGCACTAAAATTCTTTGTAAACATCGTTTTTAATAGCTGCATAAATGTTCCACTGTAAGGATATACCACAATTTACCCGTTTCCTAATTAAATAAGGACATATATGCTGTTTACAATTTTGTTGCTAACACAAAGAAATATTAAATATGGTTTCAAAAGAAAACAAGTTTTGTTTCATAACAAATGAAGTATACAATGAAACAGTGATATGTTAGTATAATAGATTCACTGCTAGCCTCAAGTTCAATCAGAGTAGGCATTTATCTTTCCTTCAAGCAATAATTCATTTTAATTCAGATTCTCCATTCTTAGCTGCCTCCTCACAGTATGTTTTCCATCTCACACAATTGCAAAGACACAGCCTTATAAAGCTCACTTTTTGACAGGTGGCATTTAATTTGCGTCTAGGTCAAAAGCCCAACTATCTCTTGTTGCCACACTTAACAGAGGAAGGAAGCCTGACTTACAGTCCTGCTCAAGTATAACTCTCTTCCTTTGTGAAAATACCTACCTCTTCTTCAAGTTCAGTTCTTGGCCAGTCTATCAGATGGAAAAAATGCCTTCCTTGGGCTTCTGGGGTGCTTTAGAATTAACTTTTCTTCCCAGGCCTTTAAGCTGTCTTGAAGTGTCTCTCCATGGGGACCAGAACTCCCTATCAAGGGACGCTACCCGCCTTAAGAATACCCCTATTTCCTTAAGAACAGGTCTCTTCCTGCTATGGTAGAAAGTCATGCCAGAAACATAAATGCCCCACCTATGCCACCAAATGAAGAGCTTACAGTTTGAGATAATTAAAGCAGTCACAGCAAGAATCAAAGCATTGGAACGGCCATTAATAATGCAACATGCGGTCATGCGGACTTCACATACAAGAGAATATTATAAGCATATTTAATATGAACTGCAGGAACAACAGCAAACTGAGTTAGGCATTTCAGTTGACTCTACTTGGAAATTAATTCCTTAGCAGAGTCTAAACAGCTATAGACTTATCAGAATGCAATCTAAAAAATGTAACAGCTTATTGTGGTCAAAATAAGAACTTCACAAACAAAATAAAATTTATGAAAAAGATGAAAAAATAAAGTTTTTGAGGTACAGAAGAGCAAAATACTTCAAAGTCCATTTCTATTAATATTGAATCTGTACTAGGGCATCCAGCAGACTGCTCCTAACCAGAGCACCTTACCCTTCAAAAGACTAGCACACCCTCTGGAATTACACATAATAACAAGGAGCCAAGGGTTGGACCAATGAAGCTTTACCCTCACCACACAAAAATGAAATCAGAATGAATAAAATATAAAAATTGTAGAGAATCAGGTTTTTTCCCCTTTTATCACTATCCCTAAGTAAGGATTTTTCAACATCGGAAGCATAGTACAATTGCAGTGTTTGTTGTTCAGATTAAATAAAATAAAGTAATATAAAAATCCCTTGCCATGTTGCCTTGCATGGAGTCCCTGTTCAACAGATGTCAAATTGATTTTTTTTCTATACAGAAGCAATGGGCTTAATGGAATGACAACAGAACTTGTTTCTATGCATTACCCTTAATGGATAATCTCATCTCCATGTTCTGATCATTAAGATGGGACATTTTTAAATGATAAAATCTGATAACTTTTCTTTTTTTTACTTTTGGCAAGGTATGTTATAAAATGTTGGGATTTTGGTTTTCAAAAATCCATTAATATTCTGATAAGCATTTTTTTTGAGAACACAAGAAACTGAATCTTCCTCCTTTTACACTAACCAACTCCCAGAATTTAAACAAAAACAGGTGGGTATTTCTTTGCTTAATAGCAATATCTCATTTTATAAAATCATTCCATTCAAATAAGCAAACTTTAAGAAATTTAAATTACTCTTTGAAAATGCATGTGTTCTTTAATAGTAAATTTACAAATACACATTAGAAGTATCTGAATGCCTTGGGGCCAAATTGTTTTGGACTTCAGAATTCTTCAGATTTTAGAAAAGCAATTAAGGTGCATTGGTGCCCAAAGGCATCTAGAGAATCACATCCTAATCAAACACATTTATGTTTCTTCAGGGAAACTTAATGATTTTCATATTGAATAAAATAAATAAATCCTATAATTAGACATCGACTCTGTGAAGGTTTTGCCACCAAATTTCTTTGTGACAAATAACAGCAACAAAAATAAACCTACCAGTGTTTAGAGCTTTTATGGATAAAGAATTATGAAACTATTTTTGATTTGAACATACTTTCAGGTAAACCAGTTTACCATGTAAATTTAAGAAGGGTAAATAACTTAATAAAGGACAGCTTATATGCTGATATGTAGACAAAACACTACTGGAAATGAAATAACTTTTATGGAAATTACAAGACAAAAAAAGAGCTGGTGAAACTGAAATATATATCCCTTAAAAGGATTTCAACAGCCTCTAGTGCATATCTGACCTATGCACCATCTTGGAGTAATATACCTTAAAATCTACTCTGATCATTATTTACTAGCACTAACCAAAATCTTCTGGCTATCAGTCCAAAGCCACATTTTTTGAAGTCAAAATAAAGTACTTGGAAATTGAATACACAGTGTGGGCAAAACCCATCAGAGGCACTTCCAGAAACTGACAACCATACAAGCATACTTATCTCATTTTCGTGTTTATAAAATCACAGAAATCACATGGTTAAAAGGATACGTAAACACATGCTTCCAGTTACTACTGCTTTTGTATGATCTGCATCTTATTATCACTGCCAAGTCCCAGGGTTAAGAATAGATCCTTAGCACCCAAAAAACAATTTATAGTAACATGGTCCTGGGTCTTCCTGGTTTTAAATGCACGTTGATGGTGTAAGGCTTTTGGACCATTTTTATGATAGTCTTTACCTTTCTCCACCTCAGTTTTTCCTTAGAAAACCAACTATTTTCTCTCTATAAATGAATGAGAGGGTTTCATTTATTATCAATCAGAAATGGTCTTTAGAGAAAAAAGGTCCTTTAACAGCACCTTTATCAGGGAGGGTTTAACATAGACTGGAGCCAAACAGAAAAACTGTTGTCTTAGACAGACATTCTCCTACATTTACATGCTCACCGTTAAGTAATTGTATATAACAAGTCACATCAGGGACATATTTTAAGGCTTGTCAATCTTTGAAGCACAAGTATCTCCTGGAACATATACCAAAGTTTTAACAGACAAGTGAGAAACTAAAGACTGGAGAGGATACAATCTCACCCAACTAATCTATAGGACAGCCAGAACAAGAACTCCCAATGCTTTTGAATAATTTAAGTTCAAGGTATAATTTTTATTGGAGGAGACAATATAGGAGGCAAGAAACATGAGTTAAAGGTAATTATCAATGATTAGTTTGAATCCAACAATTATTGGGCTCATACTTTGACCTCAGTGAAAGTAGAATTTAGCTGTAGTGTTAACACCGGCAACTAAATAAAAGTTGGCAGGAAAATGTTCAACAGGACTTTGGGACACCCTAGGATTCAGGTGAAGAAGAGGGGGAGAGTTCTTTGTTGAGACTGAAATGGAGCGATGCAACAATTTACCTGGGAACATGCTTAGTCACTACAAAGAATCCCTCAGTTGTTGAGTGAGCCAAAATATATTTAGAACCTTTGCAACATCACTATGAACAACCTGGTCTTTAAATTTTAATGAACCTGAGTCCTTTGAAGGCGGCGCTGAGAGCAACTTCAGCTGTGAAATGATTAAAATGTTAATGGCATTTCTACTGTAAATGGATTTATGAAAAGAGAATGCTGACTGAGTTGTTTCCTACCTGCCTTGTTACTGTCAGTCGAATTCAAGGAAGATGTGCTCTATGAGAGATGTAAGGCATACCTTTTAATGGCTGCTGCCTATTGCATTTCTTATTTCAAAATTCACTCAGTATTGTACATAACATGCCTAAAAGCCCAATATAAATACTATTGTTACCACAAAATGGGCCAGTGTGTATGGCTGTGTCTCGAATTTCTACTGATTTTATTTTACATGTGGTATTCCAGTACACTGAAAGGAAACCCGTGTTCATTTCTGTTCATCCTGATCCAGAGTTCAAAAGTTCAAAAGATAAGAAGTGGTTCTCAGCATGAGTAAACCATGAAATGCATTGGAAAATAAATTTTTGATGTCAAGATACATTCCCAGTTTATTCACACTGAGAACAGGTTTTTATCTTTCAGTTTTTAAATTGGGATAGCCAAAATTTGTTTAAACTCCAAAATAAAGAAGCAATACAACTTGACTTTTATCACCACATAGTTTTTGTCTATAAACCAAAACCTTCACCGTATAACAAAAATCTGGAAGTACTACAAACAAATATTAGTACTCTGAACTCCAGAAAGGACAACTATTCAAAATTAGGTGCCCTTTTCCTGGTTGGGATCTATTACACTAAACCAAGGATAAGGTTTTCTTAATTCGGAGAAACCAAACCTCAAGTCTCCTAGGATTGCCTCTTCCCTCAAAATGAAAAGCCACACAAGTTCAGAATTACTGTCAATTCTTAATTAATCCTATCAGTGAGGAGGAACACTAAACACCACTGAAAACTGTCCACTGAAGAGTAACAGAAAGCATTTCCCAGATCATGAGTGGACAAGCCACTTAATTTATATACGAGGAGCTGATTTACAAAGAGTCAGCCTTACAAATTCTAATCATGTCCCCATCATTATCACATAGTTATCAAATAGATTTCTTTAAAGAAACTAGAGATCTCCAGACACCTGAGTCAAATAAAAATATCAGTTAAGATTGCTGAGGCAGACAGACATGCAATTAATCCTATCTGAGGGACCTGGAATTATTTGTGAAATAGATGAGTTTTGTGCTGGGTCTTAGAGATTGGCCTGGAAGAGATGGAAGAGCAGGAAGTTCATTGAGAGCAAAAGCCCTACTGCAAGTGTGGAGTATACTGGGGGACCCTGGGATATCCTGATGAGGGTAGGGCTGCAGCAACTGCATGGAGACAATAATGGCGATGCCAGCTAACCGCAGTGTATGTCATCCCCAGAAGATAATCTGCTCTTCCAACAGCCTCCAAGGTCTTTCTGTACTCTTCACTCTTCCTTTAATTAATATTCTTCTGCTCCTAATTCTACCTCACCTTCAAATACCATCACATCCATGAAGCTTTCCATGACTTCTCATGAATTTGGTTTCTCATTCCTTTTTCATTACACTAATACTTTGGACTAAGTGGGACTTAATTATCCTGCAGCAAAGAATACAATACTTGATCATAAGCTCCCTGGAGGTGAGACTTTATCTCACCAATCTTTACTCTCTCTGCAAAATCTAGGAAAATGCCTTGATGATTATGAGTTGATCTTAAATTGTGCTCCATTTGTAATTAATTTTGCTGGAGTAGCATAGCAGGAAGTTCTTCCTCCTCTCATTTCTGACAATGGGATTAATGAAGCTGAGAATGTTAGCAGATATGTGATAAATGTTTAGTCACACAAGAATGCAGACTGCCCACACAGGCAGCCACTCTATAAGAATTCTCTCTTCTTGTCATCATGACCGAAAGTGAGGGCTGCTAGAGTTAAGTTCTCAACTAAAACACGGTTCTTCTAAAGACCACTGGGTCTTTTTAGGTTAACTCTAAGTCGATTATATTTTCAATACTGGCACTGTTTAGGTTAACTCTAAGTCGATTATATTTTCAATACTGGCACTGTCCACTTTCCAAATTTCTACTTTATTTAGCTTTCCTGAGGCTTTCCATAGCATTTACTTCTCCCTCTTTCCTTAATCTCCTCCTTAGGTACTTTTTCATCCTCCTCCTCTCATATATTAAGATTTCTCACATTTCCTCTTCAATAATCTTTTCTCCCCCATTTTCATGTAAACTTGTCTGTTGCCACTTCAACATCCAAACGTAGCTCTAGCCCAGACTACTCTCCTGGCCTCAGACCCGTATGTGGAGCTTCTGCGGACCGTCTACACCTGAGCTGCCAGAGACACATGTGCGCACACGGTCACTGCTGAACTCACCCTCTTCTTCCCTAAAGCTCCCCCTTTTCCTGTGTTTCCATTTTCTCCATTACCCAGAGGCCATCCTCAAGTCATTGCTCTCTTACGCCTTCACTTTTGCTCATTTATCAATTCTTCTTGGTATTAACCTTTTGAATCTGCCCTTTTCATCACCACCACTCTTCCCTTATTAGACTCACACCACGTCTCCCTCTACTGCTGAAAGAACCTCTAACTGGGCTCCCTGCCTCGGGCTTCTTCCTTCTCCAGCCCATTCTTCATTCAAAAACACAAATCTGATTAGGTGGCTCTCCCCTGCTTTCAGTTGGCCACTTCCTGGCTCCTTACTGGTCAGTGCAAAGTCCAGTGTTCTCAACTAGGTCTCCCAAACCCTTTCTGAGCCATCCTCTCTCAGCTGCCCTCAATGCGTCATCTCCTCTGGCTCCTGTCATATTCTTCCCTCCAGACATGCCCTTAAGAATAGATTGTATGGTGTTTCCTAAAAGGGAGATCTTGCCTCTTTCTTCTCACACACGCTCTTCTCACCAACTGAAACCCATCACCACCATCAACACTTTTACCACCCACCAAACCTCTACTCAAAGACGAGGCTTCAGAAAAATAAACTCTGAAAAACCTCCACTGAGGCCTTGGATTCTCTCTTCTCTCCAGTGAGATAACTTGTTCATCTTCCCAACTTGTTTTTGGTAGGTTCTGCTCTGTTCCACCCAGGTCTCTGCGTCAGCTCAAGGGCAGCGGACCATCTTATCCTCTGTGCACTCCCAAAGCCTAGCATACTCCTTGACACTGAATAAACATCTGTTGAGTGGAACTAACAAAAAAAAAGGGAATCAGCCACATACCAAGCAACTGAATTAGTGATTTCATTTCAGCTTCAATGGAGAAAAGACAGATATTTGGGATTTGAACACAACCCCTTGGGTCAGCTCACTAAACCCCTTTGTTCATCCAGTTCTAGAGTCTTCCCTCCTATTGAAAAAGAGTGGGAAAATCAACAGCTGGTTTCAGTGAAAGAGCGTGAAGCTCTGCCCATGCTGCTGAAATCAGACAGAACGATGTTAAGGTGTTCAGAGACAATTCTTCAGGGTCTCTCTTACTTCTACATATATTGTGAAGAAGCTCTGATGACCTTTGTCCTGGAAAGATGTTTGCCTAGCAAAGAGCACTGGAAGATTCAGAGTGTCTCCTGCCAGGGCTAAGGGCAGACTGTTGCCTGAACAGGATAGTAACGATGATGTTTCCCTCTAAGGGCTAAAGTTGAGCAGGTTTGCTAGCAGCCCCCTCATAATATTAGGGATATTTTAAGGCCTGAGCTCCTCAGCAGTGACATAAATCCACTGTGTTCACAGTATCCATTTGGGTCACTGATCGTTACCCCCACGGATCTCGGTGGACAGAGGCAAGGCAGAGCAACGTGGAGCTCATGCTGCCTGCTGCGGTGTGACTAGTTCTGTCCGATCCAGCAGCCTCATGTCTTCTGTCGGCAGCTCTGAACTGTGGCAGACTAACATTTTACCTTGCTCCTAGGGTAAAAGCCTAGATACTTCATAGTTCTTGACCAGAGGGAACTAAAGACAAATTTTTAAGAAGCACTCAATAAATGTTGATACAATTGAATAATGCCAAAAAGATGAGATCTTGAATTATACCATAGTAGATAAGATCACAGATTCTAGAGCCAAACAGCCTAAGTTCACGTCCTACCTTTACAATTACAATCACTAATCACATAAACTCTCCTGAGCTTCACACTCTTCTATGCAATTTTTTCAGAAAACCTTAACTTCCTGGGTCTCAATTTCCTTATCATGCTATATGAATATTACCTTCTGATAGGGTTGTTATGAAGATTAAATGAATTAAAATATGTAAAGTACTTAAATTGTTCCTGGCATACAATTAGTACTATTTAATAATAATATTCTGATGCTTAAATTTTATTCCATGGCTAATTGAAGGTTTTAAGAAAGAAAATGATGTTAGCAGGTCTTTGTTATAGAAACCAACTTTGATGAAATCATGTGGTTTATAATAAAAATAAAGACAATTAAGAGAATATGAAAAGGACCCAGCCAAGAAACAACTGCAACAGCCTAGGAGTTAGAACAGCATGGCTGGGCTTGAGTGTTGGCATCGGGAAAGAGAACTAATTCAAGAGATACCTCATTGCTGGTGTTTACAGGATTTGGCAACTGATAGAAATATAAATATTAACTTATAATTATCTAAATCATCACATACAAAGACCTTTTCACAATCATTTCACCTAAAGCTCGTAATATAACTACAAGATAAACTGGGAGAAAAGAGACAATAAACGATTTCAGAAATGAAAGAAGAGGGAGATGAGCAACGTGCCTAAGAAGAAGAAAATGTAGGAGACTGGAGAGAATTTATGGCCGTTTTGAGTCTGAAACACATGGAGATGATAAATTTAGTTGAAAATGCAAGGGTGTAGTCTGAAGAGCTTGGGGCTAGATATACAGAGCTGGGTCTCATGGGAATAGAGGACCTGATGGAAGCCAGTGGAAAGCAAGCAAGCAAGGAGATAAAGTGTAAAGAATGAAGAGAATGAAGATAGAAGGTGGGAGAATGCAGGGGTTAGTGAAGGAGCAAAGCTACAGATGATACTAAGTGGACAAATGAAGAGCACAGGTGAACAGGTGGAGAAGTAGCAAACAGGAATAGTCTGTCATATCACTTGCTCCAGAAAAATGAGTGTAGTGAATTCTGAAAAGAAGACCACCTCTGAGAAGAAATTTTAGCAGAGGTCAGACTGCAATGGGCTAAGTGACCAATGTCAAGAAAGAAAGCAGCATCAAAGAGCTGTTCTTGAGAAACTGATGGTGAAAGAGAGAAGAGGAAGGTCAAGACAGATGCATATATAGATGCAGACATACCATAAACGTGGAATAGAAGCAGAAAGGGGAACTTGGATACACTGAAGAGAAGGAAAAAAGAGAGTAGGAAGGAAAGACTTGACAATGAAAAAAAGAAAAGAGATGATAGAGAAAATGTTTTAAAGAGGGGATTTGGGACATTCAGGAAAGGGATTACCTTGAAAAAAGAGTGGGAATTATTCCCATGAGATACCGAAGAAAGAAAAGAAATAAAGATAGAGAAAAAAATATTGAGGGCAAGGATAGGGAGCCTGACAAAGTTCATATAATGTCAATTTTATCAAAACAATGTATGGATTGAAGTTGACTGCTGAAACTACATGGCAAAGGTGAGGTATAGGTCTACTTGGGGCAATAGAGAAACATATTCAACTGTTGAATATATGTAAACAGACCCAGACTACTAGAAAGAACAAGGAGGTTGGTAATTTGAGAGCCTGGGAAGGGGAGGTCAAAGGCAGAGGGATCCCCACAGAGAACAGTGATAGGAACAAGTCTCTGGAGTTAGAATCTGAGTCCAACACCCATTCCACCACTTCTTAGTTATGAAACTTCAGGCAAGCTAATTAACCTCACTCTGTCTCAGCATCCTCATCTGAAAACTATAAATGATAATGTTATATACCTCATATGATTATTGTAAGGATTAAAGATATTAGTAAATACAAACTGCTGGAAATAATGCCTTGCCCATAGCACACAGAGCCTTCTCTAGTTCACTCTCTGCTCATTTGGTGTGGCTGATCTCAAAACATTTTGGACTAATTTACACTAATGAGTAAATGACAGGCATCAGGCCTTGCTTAAATTATTTGTAAATTTAAAAGTGGACTATTATTAGCCCAGATATCTGTAATTGGCTCAGTTTCAGGTTTTATCGTAAGAAAAGTGGAAAAACAAAACCAAAACAAAATAAAACAAATTCCAACATGGTGTGCAGTACAAGAAACAACTTCGTCAATTCCCCCTCACAATTCTGGATTATTATAGCTCCTTGACTTTCCCTACTTTTAAATTTAGCAATGCTTAAAAAAATCTAAATCTCTCAAAGGTGAAACAGTTCTTTATACTAAATGTTAGGGGTAGGGGTGGGATAGATAAACAGTATCATAACAGGCATACATTGAATTTGTATGTCAAACTGCCTGAATCAGATGCCTGCATTAAGGAATAGACAGTTTAGGAGACCGCTGAGTCACAAAGTGACCTTTAAAAAATTTCCCCTCAGGTATCATAGTAATTCAAATATCTCAAATCCCAGGACCTTAAGGTACTGGGTCCACCTTTATGCACTTCTGCCTGCAAGATATCTGCAACACTTACATGTTCACTATTTTTCAACATGTTGTACACAATAATTATGCAAGTGTTCACAGAGAGCATTGCAAAGGATAAATTTTGATAGAATGTGTTGCAGCCATTTTCCTTTGATGGCTCAAAGATCTGAAGTAGAGTTTATTTCTTTCTATTTAATCCTTTAGAAAACATTTGCAGAGTACCATTAACATAAGTAAACTCTTCAATATCCCTTTATCAAAATGCCATTACCAGTTACAACTCTCCAATTCATAATGCACTTGCCAAGAATAGCTTTCCCCATTCCACAACTCCCAGTTTAAACCTATCGTTTTAGTGCTTAAACCCCTACAGCCACGTGAGAACAGAATTTCTTGTAGTCTATAAGGAGGAGAGAAGTCAGATATTCCTTGTGAGGGGCTCTGACCCACTGCAGGACAGTTAGCATCCCAATTCCACTCCATACCAGCCCAAATGCCAACAGAACTCTGCAGCTTTTACAGCAATCAAAAAAGCCCCCACAGATTTCTCAATACACACTACGTAGAAGGTACCAGCTGCACTCCCATTGAGAACCCTTAACAGTGATGAAAAGAACTTAAAAACAGAAATTGGGCCTGGGCATTCTGAAATGGACCATATTTGTTAAGAATTCCAGTGTTGGAATTCATACTACATGGATCCAAATCTTGTGAATTCTTGGAGTGTGAACTTAACCTTATTGTGTCTCTTTATTCATCATAAAATGGAAATGATAATATTGCTTACCTTGTAGAGTTATTTCCAGGATTAAAATGAAATAATACATGTAAAGGAGCCAGAAATATACTTGGCATTTAAGTAAGAATTCAAACAATCAATTATAACCTGTGATTTCCAGTGTCTACTTAGATAGTAACTTAGGCACTCTGTAGAACACCGATTTTATTATGAATTGGCCTTAGTTATCAGCCAAGATTTCCTAAATAAGATAAGACAAGGTCAGACAGATCAATTATCATTAGGGTTGGAATATCCATTTGTCATACATCTTTTTCTTCATTAATAAAATTTCCTTTGAAAATGAGCTTACCTGTGGAAGAATGTACCATAAATACAATGCATTAAAAATAAGCTGACCAATAGCCAAGACATGGAAGCAAAGCAAAAAAAATAAAATAGGCTGACCATTATTTAACTGCATAATCATTTCCTCTTTTCATTTGTCACCCCAGCTCCAAAATCTGCTCAAGTGTAAGATCAGTGCAAAAACTGTTCCCTTTGTTAATGACCTATAAGGGCTAGCCAGTAAGATGACCCATTCTCATTAATGGTCCTCTCCTTATTAGAAGCCGGTTCTCACTGATAATGGACCTCAGAAGTGAATAAAAATCTCAGAAAGAATTCTCTTTAATAAATGGACAGGTGTCTGTAAGCCAAGTGCTATGTACGTGGTTGCATCCCACATGCCTACAACAATTGCAAAGACATCAGCAGAAACCTACCACTAAATCCCAACGTGGTTCCTGCTGAAGAAACTATAGCTCAAATACCAGGGAGGACTAAATACAAATTGGATTGGATTTTTTTTTCCCTATCCAGATTTCAGAAAGTACTAAGAGTCATCAGAGTGACCTCAATAACTCTCCAGAAAGAGCATCTCTATTAAACACTCAAGAATTTATATTGGCTTTAATATCGGATGTTGCCTCACCTGATAAATAAATGAGCTCCAATAGCAGTGTCCTTTAAAAGCAAAATGCAATGTCATCCTTCCAGCCTTTTCAACAAAAGGGTCAATATTGAAACATAAGGTAAAACAGTTAAGCCATGTGGTATTTCTATTATTTCTCAGTGCTCCCCAAAGGAATTATTCAGCCTTGTTTTGCATGGGTGGCTATGTAGCTACCTAATGAGCTAACCCAGGAGCCACTTACTAATGGCACTTTCAAAGGTTTAAGAGTGTGGCTAGCTAGCAAGTTTGCTAAATAAAAAGCAGTTTCTAGTGAGGGCTTATGCATGCACAAGCTATCCAAAGTAAGATGTGTTTTCTGAGATAAACTGGAGAGGAAAAGTCTAAATCAACCTCTTCGAAATAAACAAGATACATCTTATCAACACAAGAGAAAGCACCTAACCGGAAACTCCTGGCATTTCCGCCAAATAGGTATTTACAAACTATGTAGGCAAGAAGTTATTCTGATGCCACCCACACCTGGGCCATGTCTCAAGATTTATAGTTAGGGAGACATTAGCAGTAAGCAAGTAGCAAATGGAATCTCACAAGAGAAGGATGAAACATGGAAGTGTAAAGTGAACACCAAAACAGTATTTTTCTTACAGAAAAAAAGTAAAGCCTCGAAAAGATATAGATGGCTTTGTGTACTTATCAAAACCATTTTTCTATTATAAAATATTCACATTGTAGAAAAGTAGAGATGAAGCAAAGTAGCAATGATGTTTAAATGTTGGAAATACTCTGTTGTTTATTCATAACCGCTCAAGAGCAGAAAGGAAAAGCAGAATTAGATCGGCTCCTCTCTCAGGCTGCTCCATGATGGCCTTCCTGATGCTACAGAATTCAGCGAAAACCTCTCCAGCCAGGGAGGGGCGACCCCCCTGAGCTTCTTGCTATGCTTGACACAACAACCAAAATTAATATCTCCCAGCCTTCAGCACTTCTAACCTAGAAATGAAACCACGCCCCATCCTCCGACGGTGCGTCGCAGGCATCTTCCCATTCTTCAGTTCTCTCGGAAGGAGACCAGCGTCTAAGTGGCCGCGCACTCGGTCCCTGACCATACTCGTCTCCCCAGCTCCTCACTCCGGCAGACGAGCGGAGTTCGCCTTTCATCAAACCTGTGGAATAACCCACTCTTTTGGACTCGGAGATACTTCTCCCCTCAAAAAAAAAAAAACACCTTACAAGAACTCTTTGGTCTCTATTAAGAACATGTTAAGAAACTCTCTGCCCGACACGATTTCATTCAAAACGCTTCCAGAAAGTGCAACTTGTCATTAGCTAGTTACTCTTCCAAACAGGAAATTAACTGAAACACACTCACACTCACCATGCACACACCCAAATCTGGGGGCCATTTCTGTCGGGTCCTGAGAAAGTGTCCGTCAGGTGGAAAGGCACAGAACCCCTGGTCCCAGTTTCTGGAGACAGCGTTCCCGCCGCGCTCCGCCTGGGACAACTCCCAAGATCCCGGCCGGCAGCTCGCGCTTCCCATCCCTTCGCGGAGGGAAAGGCTCCGGCCGCGCTGAGCGCTCGGGTCCGCGCGGGGCGGAGGGGCACAGGGCCCACTCCCCCCAGCGTCCCGGAGCGCGCGGGCGCCACTTACATGCCCGGCCGGAGCTGTAGGGCGCTGCCTGGCGGCCAGCCGGCGACCACCCAGGCGCCGAAGCACCAGAGCCACCGTCGCGAGGTCGTCTCTGCTGGGCGGAGCGGCTTCGGCCGCCACCCGGACTGCGCGCCGTGCGCAGCTCCGGCTCCGCAAGTCCGAGGCCCGCGCACAAGTTGGGCTCGCCGGGCAGAAGTTGGTGTGCGGGGCTCGCGGGGCCGGCGAGGTGCGTCTCCCTGAGGAGGGCGCGGCAGCAGCTCGGTGGCACCAGGCAGCACAGGCTACGGGGATCGAGGGAGGAGCGGCTGGGCGGGCCCCCGAGGCGCAGTGGCCGCCGAGCTGCGCGCCCCTGCTCCGCCGGGAGCTACTGGAAACCGAGCGAGCACCGCGGCCCCGCGGCCCCCGCAGCCCCGGTGCCATGGAAACGCGCTCGCCGCTCTCCCGCCTCGGCCCCTCCGGAGCGCTTAAAGAGACAGCCGCGCCGCCACCGCGAGCTCCACGAGCCTCAGAGCGTCCCCACCCTCCGCACTCTCCTCACCCCTCCTCTCCGCCGGGTGCCGCAGGGAGGAGGCGCGCGGAGGACCAGACGCTGGGGGCTGGAGAGGCAGCAGAGACGCAGAATAAGAGGTTTCGCCCAATACTCCCGCTTAACTCTGCTCCCCACCCGCCAGCCCCACACACCCAAACCCCGCCGCAGGGGTGAAGTGGCTCTGGCTTTCCTCCTCGTACACCAACCTGCTCAGAACCCAACCAGCTGTGCATCTGCCACAAGCAGAGACCAAATGAAGGCTGACTTTTGATTCTCTCCTCCTCCGCTCGATCCCAGCTCGAGTCCCAGGAGTTAGTCAGAACACAGGCTAGGGGAAGGCGTGTCTGAAGTGGGAACCAAATGGCAACTGATTGAGTCAAGTCGGCTGCCAAATCGGTAGGCTCATCCAAAAATCCTTGTCACTCAAAATGAGAAAATCTCTCATTTTATTTGGCCACCATCTCACCCCTTTCAGGCGCCAGTTAGGAGGAGGAGCCAACCCTTTTACAAACCCACTCCCTCCTTTCCTTCAAACCAGCGCATCTTCCCCGCAATCTCCGGAAGAGCAGCCAGTGGCGGGCCCCCGCGGCCCTTGCAGAGGAGCGTCTGCTCTGAAAGGGAAGTTCTGGCCGCCGTGCTGGCCAGACTGCCTGGGACGCACAGCCAAGCGCGGCGCGGTCGCCAGCAGGTCCGACCCGAGGCTGGGCCTCTGCCCGACGCCAGCTGCCGTCTGGAAGGCCACAAACCTCTGGAGTCTGTCCCGTGAAAATAAAAACCTGTGGTGCATCATGCCCTCCAACAAGGACAGCCCGGGCTCCGATGCCATAATCTGCGGAAAAGGGATCATTCTGTAGTGGCACAACTTTTTTTTTTTTGATTCCTAAACTTACCAAAAGTGGCTCTCCACTGACTCATTCATTCACAGTCAGATACTTAAAGTGGTACCACCTAATTTCCTCAGTCTTAAGAGCCCTACAATGATCTTCCCCACATGGTGTTGGGGGCTCCCTTTTGCCCTTCATAGTTAAATTAACCATCTGGCTTTTGGTTTCAGTCTTCAGAGCCTTTGTTCTCCTTTCTTTTCTTTCTGCTTTTTCTGCAACTAAAGAAGAAATTGGGCATTTAAAGGAGGGACTGAAGAGCAAACTTTTGGGGTTTCTCTGAAGAGAGAAAAAAAATGACGGTGAGATAGAACCACACTTGAATTCCGCAGCTTTCTATGACTTTGTCCTCCTGGATTGGTGGAGTTGGAATTTACACCACCCTGCAGTGTACGGAAGTTTAACTTAAGGTGAAAAATCGTAAATATAAAAGTACGTATCTCTATCTGCTGCCAAATATCTTTAACAAAGAAAATTTTAGAGGCATTTGCAATATAGAAATCACTAGTTGAATACTCTTATTTCATAAATGAGGGATTCATTCATTCTTCTTTTTCTAAACACCATTTACACCTGAACCAGGCCTTCTCCAATCCCAGAGAGTGGACTTGGGGACAGTGCTGATATCTGTCATAGAAATGCATTGTCACGTGGCTAACTCTTAATTAGTTGTGATAATGGCAATCAGCTATAACACACTGATAATTTTTAAATCTATTTTTAACTCAGTTTTAACTTCTAAACCTCTTTACCACCTTTGTTAACATGGGACTAAGTTGATTACTTAATTTCACCTCCTCTTCTTTTTTCTCTCCTTCTTCAGGTGAGGTGCTAATGAACAGTGAAATGACCAAACGCAGGCAGTGCACTGTGGAGGAGAAAAGGAACAAAAGGAACCTGGGAAATTAATTCACCGTAGTGGTGATCCTAACCTGAGTCTACTGACTACAGAAGGTGGGGCTGTTTCTCCTTCTAAGTGTAAATTTAGGAGAAAAGATGAATCCTCCCATGGATTTTCAATTTCTAGTTTGTCTTTTGGATCAAACCTAAAGACTCCAGGTTATTTCAATACAGTTTGATCTTAATTACTGCCATGAAAATTTGTAGCATACCTAAAGAGGACAGTATAGATTAACTGTGCCCTGAAATTTCCTGTGACTTGGTAAGTCTTTCTTTGCTTCTGGACTAGTTTTTACCCCACAAGGCTCTATCTTAAACTAATCTCATTCCCTCCTGGAGTGTGGAAAGTTTCTAATCATTTTCTTACTTTATAATACAGAAAACCTTGCATAAATAATAGACCTCCATTATTACAAGGCTAAATTTTATATCAGCCACAGCTGAAACTCAGAACTAAAATTTTAAGAGCTAAAGAATAATGGGAAAATCCTAAAATATATGTAAATTATCCGATTGCACGGTTAATCAGTAAAAGATAGCTTAGGTACACAGGAAATGAATCAGTAAATTGAAAATCACAAATCAGAAAATTTTTCTTTTATGTACCTTATTTTAAAAGCTTGTTACTGTAGATGAACATTTAAATCACTTTTGATGTGGCAAACTAAATGTGATTAGTGTGTATTTAATAAAATGGGGCTGATTTCAAGTTATTCTAGCATAGGTAATAATATGAAAGCAATGCCACATAAGCATTATCATTAAAACATAGTCTTCCAGCATAAGGATCTAAAATGTTGCTGTGGGCTGGGAAACCCTATTTTGAATGCAGCTCTCCTTTGAGTCTATTCATACAATTTAAACATAATCGGTAATTGGTTTGACTGTTTGGTTATGCCATATCTCTAAAACAGGGAAGCATTATGAAACCTGTTAGTTACTGTCTTACATATTAAAAGAGCAATACAGTGTGGTGGTTTGGGGATGTTATGAACACACAAAATGAAGCCAGATACAGACTAAACAATTCATTCAACATTTATTGCCTAAAGTGAAACAAATTTTTAAATTAACAAAGGAAGAGAATGAGCCAGAAACACAAAGAAACAATTTTTTTAATTAAGAGAGAGGCAAGTTTTGTGTTGATGGCCTCTTTTCCTCAGACATAAATTTCTTGAGGGAGAAAAACAGAAACATCATGAATTGGGCTTTATTTTTGTGATTGGTCTTTCACACTCCAAACCAGACAGGCTCTTAAAATGGATTTGGTATAGCAGACAAATGTTCTCTGTGAAAGGAGTCCAAAGGATTTGGGGGGACCTCCAGTGGGAATGCCACATGCTACCTCATTCTCTCCAGACCTTCATCAAAGGAGTAATAAATCTAACCAGCTTTTCCCTTTGCAGAACAAGGCAGGGTAAGCCAATTTCATGCTTTAGGTATGCTCATTGTAAAAAAGGAATGCTTACCTAAAAAGAAATAGATTCCGACCAGATGTTCTCAAAATCTTCCTCAGCTGCTGCTTGAAGCTTTACAGTCACTGCATACTTTATTTTCTCATCTATCTTCTTCTAATTGAGAAATTGTTGATACATGCAGTTCGACAGGCAGGCTGCTGCATAAACCTTCCTGCCAACGCTTTTCAGCCCTGCTCTCCTTTTGCACACAAAAACTTCAGTGTCCGTATGTGGCTAAGAAAAGAGAGCAGGCCACTTGATTCCACAGGTGGTGTGGTTTGCAAGAGGGGGAGGTCAGAAAGCAGTTCGTCAAAGGACAGTCTCTGTCACCTGAAAGTGTAATAAATTGACATTATAGAAATGCCTGCAAGTACTAATGAGCCATGTATATTGAAATCTTGATGTCAGTCAAAAGAGAATGAAATTCACCCAGGAACCAACTGGGATTGCCAAATCAAGATGTGTGTAATCATTCTCACTTTGGTTTTATATGCCACTAGGATTTTGTCCCTGCAAACCAATAGCTCTCTTTCTTTTTAAGGAAAATAATAAATTCAGCATAAAACTCCTAAGATACCTGTCCAGTGATTTACACATAATTTCTCAGTACTGCGCATGCATTGGCCATAAAGATTTGACAAATCAGATGTGAGTTAAAACCGAAATACCAACTCCAGAATTATATATGTTTATTAGAACATAATTAGAAGATTAGTCCAGATACACATAGACTTGTACACTTTTGGAAAGTGTACCTTGCAAAGCTAATTCTTATGTGTGTGTATGTGTGTGTGTGTTTAAAAAAACGTGTAATATTAAATTTAGTGTTATAACCATTTTTAAGTGTACAGTTCAGAAACGTTAGGTATATTCATTGTTGTGCAATACATCTCTAGAACTTTTTCAACTTGCAACACTGAAACTCTAGTCTTATTAAACACTAATTCCTCCTCCCTCTCTCTGCCAGCCACTGGCAAACACCTTTCTAATTTCTGTTTCTATGATTTTGACTACTTTAGATACTCATGAGTAGAATCATACAGTTATTTGTTCTTTTATGACTGGTTTCTTTAGCTTAGCACATCCACAGGGTTTTTCCATGCTGTAACATGTGATGGGATGTCCTTTTTTAAGGATGCATAATATTCCATTGTATGTATACCCCACATTTTACTTATCTATTCATCTGTGAATGGATATTTGGGTTGTTTCCACCTGTTGGCTTTGTGAATAAATTTGCAATGAACATGGGTATGCATATTATCTCTTCCATATCCTGCTTTGAATTTTTTTGGATATACACCCACAAGTGGGATTGCTGGATCATATGGTAATTCTATATTTTATACTGGGGGAATACTGTTTTCAATAATTAGTGCACCATTTTATATTCCCACCAACAGTGCACAAAGATTCCAATGTCCCTGTATTTTGCCAACACTTGTTGTTTTCTGTTCTTTTTGTATTGGCTATCTTAATGGGTATGAGATGATATCTCATAGTGCTTTCCCTTATGATTAGTGCTGTTAAGTATCTTTTCACATATTTGTTGGCATTTGCATATCTTCTTTAGAGAATTATGTATTAAATTCATTTTCCCATTGTTTGAGCTGTTTTTTGTTGTTATAGAAGTTCCTTCTAATTGTAGATATAAGCCCCTTATCAGATGTATAATTTAAAAATATTTTCTCCCACTCCATCGGTACTGTTTCCCTCTGTTGATACTTCCCTTTGATACACAGAAGCTCTTAAGTTTGGTGTATCCCATTTGTCCATTTTTATTTTGTTGCCTTTGCTTTTGGTGTCATCTCCAATAAATCATTACCAAATCCAATGTCCTGAAGATTGTCCCCTTTGTTTTCTTCTAAAGGTTTTATAGTTTTAGGTTTTATGTTTATGTCTTTAATCCATTTTGAGTTAATTTTGGTATATGGTGTAAGGTAAGGGTCTAACTTCAGTCTTTTTTATGTAGATGTCGTTTTATTACTACCATTTATTGAAGAGACTATCCTTTCTCCATTGTGTAGTCATGGCACCCTTGTCAAAAATTTTCAGCCATATATGCAAGGTTTATTTCTGGGTTTTCTATTCAGTTCTATTGGTGTGCCAGCACCAGACAATTTTGATTATATTGCTTTACAGTATGTATTGAAATCAATAACTGTGATGCCTCCAACTTTATTTTTCAAGATTGTTGTGGCTATTTGGAGCCCCTTAAAACCAATTCTTATGTGCAAAGAAGATCCTCACTATTATTTGAATAAGACCAGCTTTTTCTAAGAGTCTTTTCTGTCAAAGAGGAAAAATTTAACACCAAAATCCAATACAACTGGGCTTCTCAAAAGAAACACCAAGTGATATAGAATAGGAGAGCAATAACCTCAAAGTTTTGAGGGAAAATAGTTTCAAGCTTGAATTCTATACTCAGCTGAACTATCAATCAGGTATGAGAGAAAGGTCCTTTAATATGTTTAGGAGCTATAAAATTTATTTCTAGGCATTAGAATTTTTGGAGAGAAAAATAACTACTAATAAATGATAAACACAAAATAATTATCAGTTATAGAAAAAAATGGAATTCATATAAGAAACATCCAAAGATATTATTTGGCTTAGCTGTAAACAATATGCCAAATACAAAAAACAATTAATTTTCAGGCAGGTTTGTAGTATAACTACTGAGAACCTAAAGGAAAGGAAGATTTGGGAAGTCGGGAGTGATCAGGGAGGCAAATGGCTCCAAAACAGAAAGGAAGTCAACAAATACAGTCTACTGGGATAAATGAAGAAATAGCAGAATGGGCTATTCTGTCAGATAGTGGTACATATATGGAAAAATAAATGAACATGATAGGATAGAAAGAGAAAAGCAATGCACACTGTTTTGAATATCTGATGAATCCAGTCATTCCAAATCTGGGGGACCAATAGTCCAGGCAAACATACTAGCAAGGGCTAAGATTTTGAAGAAGAATAAACTTAGTGTGTGCTAAAAAGCAAGAAGACCAGTAACCATTGAGGAAAGTCAGCAACATGTGGAGCAGTACAAGAGACATATCCAAATGGGAGGGAAAGCCTTGGAGCTTCAAGACTGTGCTACATCCAGGAAGATTCCATGAGTCAAAGAAAAACAGAGTAATATCACATCTGTTTATTTCATGGATTTCTCCTGGCCTGCATTATTCTATCCTACCTTCTTTACCATTTTAGTACCATAACCATTAACAAACACCACAGGACCCTGTATTGAAGTAAACAGAGAAAAGTTCTTTTGGCTAATACATATGAATATTTTGTATGTCTGGGAGTTAGTCTATTACCCCATAAATCATGCCCCCTCCTTTTCTATCTACTCTGCTCCATTTTTCATTTCTCAATGTAATCTTCAACCCCGTTTCCTCTTCACATTTTAAATAGTAGTAACCTAACAAGATTTTACAATTTCAGAAAAATACAAGACCCTTGGGTAGAAATTATAATTAGGCTGGCTGGGCAATGTTCTATTATTAGTAAGAATTGTGATTTTTTAGAGTTGTGGGTTAATTGCTAATAACCGTATGCAGTGTTTTCCCTCAAGATCTTTTCTATTACAGTAATTAACTGAGCAGCTGGGAGAGCAGACATTAACCATTTGTCTTCACAGTAGCCCTCACAGGGGACTCTCCCTAAACCTTTGCACATGGCTTTATTTGCTATTTGATGGGTAGTGTAAGAGGGAAGCATAAAAGATATAGGATGTGGTTATCCAATTTAAAACAATTCATTTTGTGTTGCAAGGTTTCTTTCTCACTCATGTGATAAATAGATTATGAGACACATAGAATGTCTTTTAGATATATGGACTTACTTGACTAGTCTTTATGTGCATATTCCTCTTCGTATTCTCACATACCGAAATTTGGTCACAGTAATTGTGTCAGAAGCCTGAGCTACCCTGAAGACACCACTGGTTTATCTGTTTACAAATTAGGTTGGACTGATTGAAAAAAATATGCTCAGTAAGACTTTAGGAGCCATCTCACCTGGTAGCCCTATTCTTTTTCATGATACCTGAATTCCCATTTGAATACTAACGCAGGTCTTCCCCTTGATCGTAGTGTTCCCTTGTGTGAATTCCTGTTTACTGTCTGACATGGCCCCACACTGGGACTCTAGGCAAAACCTAATATTTGACCCCAGGTTCTCTACACCAACTCTGCTGTTGCCTGGACTCCATCTCTGTCAGGTTCTTCCCTACAGTATGTCTTTCATTAGCGCAAAGGCATTCTTTTTTTGTTTTTAAAGAAAGGACATTTTATTTGACATATTTTTTAATGAACTATTCTGAAACACAACTATAAACTAAATACAAAATTTAATAATAATAAAGTTAAGCGGATTAAATATGGCGATGTGAGAGGTGAGACAGAGGCTTCCTCCTAAAACCGCATGTAATATGAAAATATAATTAATACAACTAATCCTGACAGAGCAACAGGAAAGAGGACTACGCCAAACTGCATACACCTGGAGAAAAGAAAAAAACTCAAGGAACAGGGTAATGTACAAAAGCCATGGCCCAGCAGGACCCAAGCACTTCCCCAGCCACAGCTCACCAGTGGGAGGAAGAGAAACAGAGCAGGGAAGGAGTGTATGCCTGGGAACACTGAATACCTAACTCCAGATATTTGATCTGGGAGCACAAGCCTACATTTCATGGTATTTTCATGGTACTCTTGTGATTAGCGGGTTGGAAAGCTAAAACAGGCAGAATACCTGGAGAGACTGAGATACCAGCCGCTTGTGGAAAGCAGGGATCCATATCTGGGACAAAAGAAAGGTGGGCAGTTTGAGAGACTTCCTAACAGCAAGAGGGCTGCTAAAGAGGCAAGGATTGCACAGAGCTTACTGCTGAGGAGAAAGGACAGGTTGACAAAATTGTCCGGGTGCACTCTGCCCAGTAGGTTGGAACTTTACGATCTTCAGGTGCTCCAGCTCCCTGGCTGCCGACAGAGCTCCAAGGACCCCCTCCGTGATATGCAGCCTACTGCGCCTTTCTCCCAGCCAGCCCCACCTGGCTCGCAAACTGGCAAACCCTACCCTGGTGTTAGGCCAGCCAGAGGGAAGCCCCATCCACAACAACTATAAACGCAAAGCATAGAGGCTTAGTCCTGTGTGCCGGCCCACTGGTTCTGGCAGTGGAGACAGACATAGCAGCCGGGAAGCAGGAAACAGCTCTATCTTACCCCAGGGCACCAATACCGCTTCCTTATGACTCCTGACATTGCTTCAGGAACTGAGCAGCTCCAGAGAGAAAAGCTTCTGGGCACTAGAGGGCATTATATACAAATATGAAATGCCAAAGGAACCTGGTTCAAAGTAAAATAATGAATACAACCCCTGAGAAACATTCAAATGAAATTGACCTCAGATGTGCCTGAAAGGGAGTTCAAAATAAAAAAAATTAATGTGCTCATGCAGGTACAGAAAAATACTCAGGAACTCAGGAAAGAATTCCAGTAAGAGATCAAATCATTATAGAACACAGTATCAGAAATGAAACATACAATGGAAAGTTTTCAAAGCAGATTAGATATGGTGGAGATGATAAATGAAATAGAAATTATAGAAGAGGAATACAAAGAAGGCACAGAGAGAAAAAAGGATCTCTAAGAATGAAAGAATATTGAGAGAACAGTGTGACCAATCTAAATGAAACAATATTCACATTATAGGGGTAAGAGAAGAAGAAGAAGAGAGAAAAAGGGATAGAAAGTGTCTTTGAGGAGGTAATGGCTGAAAACTTCCCCAATCTGGGGAAGGAGATAGTCTCTCAGGCCATGGAGGTGCACAGATCTCCCAAAACAAGGGACCCAAGGAAGACAACACCAAGACATATAGTAATTAAAATGGCAAAGATCAAGGATAAGGACAAACTATTAAAAGCAGCCAGAGAGAGAAATAAGATCACATAAAAAGGAAAGCCCACCAGGTTTACATCAGACTTCTCAGTAGAAACATTACAGGCCAGAAGGGAGTGGCATGATGTATTTAATGCAATGAGACAGAAGGTCCTTGAACGAAGAATACTTTATCCAGCAAGATTATCATTTAAATTTGAAGGAGGGATTAAACACTTTCCAGATAAGCAAAAGCTGAGAGAATTTACCTCCAACAAACCATCTCTACAGTGTATTTTGGAGGGACTGCAATAGATGGAAGTGTCCCTAAAGTTTAATAGCTGTCACCACAGGTAATAAAACCACAGTAAAGAAAGTAGAACAGTTAACTACAAAGCAAATGCAAAATTAAATCAACTATCTCCAAATTCAATCAAGGGATAGACAAAGATTACAGAATATGATACCTAATATATAAAGAATGAAGGAGGAAGAAAAAGGAGGACAAAAAAAGAACCTTTAGACTGTGTTTGTAACAGCACATTAAGTGAGTTAAGTTAGACTCTTAGATAGTAAGGAAATTCATCTTGAAGCTTTGATAACCACGAATCTAAAGCCTGCAATGGCAATAAGTACATACCTATCGATAACCACCCTAAATGTAAATGGTCTGAATGCACCAATCAAAAGATGTAGAGTCACTGAATGGATAAAGAAACAAGACCAATCTATATGCTGCCTACAAGAGACTCACTTTAAACCCAAAGACATACACAGACTAAAAGTTAAGGGATGGAAAAAGATTTTTCATGCAACTAATAGGGAGAAAATGGGCGGAGGATATGAAGAGACAATTCTCCAAAGAAGAAATTCAGATGACCAACAGACACATGAAAGGATGCTCCACATCACTAATCATCAGGGAAATGCAAATTAAAACAACAATGAGATATCACCTCACATCAGTAGTTGAAAAGAATAAGAACAACAAATGCTGGCAAGGATGCGGAGAAAGGGGAACCCTCCTACACTGCTAGTGGGAAAGTAAGCAAGTTCAACCATTGTGGAAAGCAATATGGAGGTTCCTCATATAATATAAATAGAAATATCATTTGACCCGGGAATCCCACTACTTGGAATTTAACCAAAGAATACAACTTCTCAGATTCAACAAGACATATGCACCCCTATGTTTATTGCAGCACTATTTACAATAGCCAATATATGGAAGCAACCTAAGTGTCCATCAGTAGATGAATGGATAAAGAAGAAGTGGTACAATATATAATGGAATACTATTCAGTCATAAGAAAGAAACAAATCCTACCATCTGCAACAACGTGGATGGAGCTGGAGTATATTATGCTCAGTGAAATAAGTTAGGTGGAGAAAGACAAGTGCCAAATGATTTCCCTCATTTGTGGAGTATAACAACGCAGCAAAATTGAAGGAAAAAAATAGCAGCAGACTCACAGACTCCAAGAAGGGACTAGTCATTACCAAAGGGGAGGGGTGTGGGAAGGCAGGTGGGGAGGGAGGAGAAGGGGATTGAGGGGCATTATGTTTAGTGCACATGGTGTGGGTGGTCATGGGGAAAACAGTGTAGCACAGAGAAGGCAGTGAATCTGTGGCATCTTAATTATACTGATGGACAGTGAGTGCATTGAGGTATGGGGGGGACTCGATAACATGGGTAAAAGTAGTAACCACATTGTTTTTTCATATGAAACCTTCAGAAGAGTGTATATCAATAATACCTTCATAAATAAATAAATAAATAAATAATAAAGCTAAGCTTTTAGAAAACTGTTAGGTATATAAAACTTCTTTATTTTTCATCTTGTTGAATAAAATAATAAATTT
The DNA here is from genome assembly GCA_032199065.1 of Smutsia gigantea. Taxonomy (NCBI): domain Eukaryota; kingdom Metazoa; phylum Chordata; class Mammalia; order Pholidota; family Manidae; genus Smutsia; species Smutsia gigantea. Next base: position 78,547 of record JAVSCE010015425.1, read on the forward strand.
ACTAATGTTCAGATCCTATTGCTTTCTTTACCTTGTTTTGCCAGAGGTGAGAACTTTATTTTGTTAAAGTTATTCCTTTTCTTTAAACCCAGAAAAGCTCTGGGTTTGTTGAGTATTTGGCCGTGAGAGCCTCAATAGAAAGAATGCTGTCTGATTTACACTGATTCCATAGAAACCATACAAGCAAGAGCATGCCAAGACCATTAGAGAATGGGCAAGCCACAGCTGTCCTTCCCCCTCCGGAAAGATACCGGACTCTGATTCACTATGCTGAGGTTGGTAGTGGCTCAGCATGACTCCTTGGGGCCACCTGCTCAGTGTCAGTGCTTAAAAGGGAAAGTCACCCACTAGAGACCATGCACCCACATCTAAACTTTGCAAGTCTCAAAGGCCCACCTTACATTGAAGCGTGTCATATAACAAAGGGTATGAGAGCAAATGAGGCAGTAGTATAATTAATGTGAGGGAAACCCTTCATACAGAAATTTCCATCCTCAAAATGTTACCAAGAGCCTGGGCCACTAGCTGGAACAACCCTGCAAACAAGTTGACAAGACAGTGTCAGGTGGAACCTAGAGTCCAATGTAGATACATTCAAGAGGACAAGTTTCAACACAGTTAAAGCTAAGATATCAGGCGGAAATGGGTGAAGACTGTGGTCATAAGATCAGTGAGAGCTTCAAGCAAAGGTAGAGCAGTAATTTTGCCCTCATGGGAGAAAAGCTGCTTCCATCACTTGGGTGTAGATGAAGGGGCTCTGAGTCAGTCACCCTGCCTCTTCCTCTAGAAAACCTTGACTTGATGGGCTCACTCCTTGCACAACATTCAGACCTAAATGATGCTATCTGCTTAATTTTTTATAAACAGTGTCTTGCAGGGAAATGCTTTAATCAATCCCTTTTGATTTACTGGTTGGTTGAACCAATGTTGGAAAGCCCTGCAAAGCATGAATTAAAATACAAATTGAATTTAGAAAATATCAGCTTGTATATTTCAAAGGAAGATAAGCTCTTCTTAACTCCCATCACAATTTTTCCTCATGGCAAACCTCTTTCCAATACACCCCTAACAATAACTAATACTGGAAGGCCAAACAAACAAAAATCCAAATTTTCTGTCTACTTAAAATGAATTTCATATGATAAAGTCTAAGTTGATTGTTTCAAATTAATATCCAAATGTTTTAATTTTCCTGTCCACTTTCTCCATTTATTTAAATTTATTTCCAGTTCTTTAACATGGAAAATATGTTTTATACTTATTTATATCACTTCAAGGACCAGAGTGTTTTGGGTGAGGTTATGTTGAATGATTGAAATGTTTTAATTAAAGTTCAAATTTTCTTAAGGCCAGCCTAGACAACTGTTTAACAAAGGAGCTGACACATACTGTCATTATTGCCTTTATTAGCAGGAAAAAAGGAAACATAGATAATAGAAACGCCTCTTTTGGCTAAAATACAAACACCATCCAACTTCAGAAATGAGAACCAAGAACAAAAGTCTTGACATTTGGTGAATCCTTCATAAGATAAGAAGCACACAAGGGTTTGCTATAATTCGAGAGGCATTCTTGTCAGTGCTTTAAAGATGGTAGAAATTAAGCTATATTAAAGCTTGTCTCAGCCCAATTATAGAATGAAAGTGAGGCGTGTATGGAATGATTCCAGGATAGGTTTCAAATCAGTTTGAATCCAGCTATTTGGTCCTTATTAGGACTTCAGGGGACAGCCAAGAATTACATTTAATGCATTATCTTGTTCTGAAAGCACTGCAATGGCTGCTACACAAATTGAAAGCAGCATTTACACAAGCTAATACCTATGGTATCTTTCCAATTTATCTTTTGGGCATTATCACCTCCCAGTATACCTCCTTGAAAGTTCAACCTGTGGCCTGAATTCTCATTTTGTAGGATGATAGCTATTCACCCTGAAGAGAACATTGAAGAAAACAGTCCCACATTAAAGGGCTAAGAATGCTACCTGAAGTACATTTTAAAATACTTAAAAATAGCTACAGCCCTGTGGTAGAAATTGTGTTATATATAAACTTGCCTTCTAGGCAGTCCATTCTTTCTGGATTGAAGCTGCAGTATTATTGACTTCATTCCTTGCTGTTTGACTCACTCCCAGCAATCTGGTGTATTCACCATAGAATTATTGTCCACCTTTGTGAAACATTCAAGACCCCTGATTTTTATTTTCCATTGTTCTTAAAAAGTGAGAAAACTTTAACAATATGTTTATCTTTGTAATGTGAAAGTAAATCCACCTGTTGAAATTCAAGATAGGAAAATGTTCCCTTAGGAAACCAGGAGGATGATTCAGGAAGAAATGTTGCCCACATACAGAGTGATTTCTAATACTTCATTGATCTTCCTGTTTAGTGTCCCCTTTTAGAATGTGCATTAACAAAAACCCTGTATGGATATTAAATTGACAGTATAATCCTAGAGTGTTTTATGTAACTAGACACTAGCAGGAACAAATAATGTATTGACTCCTAGATTTCAGGCAATGTCACTCCAAGAGACTGGTATTAATGCTTTGTATTGATATAAAACCTTTCTTCAAAAAAGAACAAAAAACTTCTCTAAAATTGCCTTATTGGGTTTTGTAACAAGTCAGCAATGCACAGTCTCTGAGACCACAGTGTGTTGAACTGAGATAATACCTTAAATTTCCTGATTCCTATTCTACCATTTCAAACATTTAATCTAATGAGTTGTCCTTTCAGTTTCCAAAAATACCAAAAATTATCCATTCTATATAAGACTTCAAAAAGGTTATATTTTAGGGAAGATTCTTTTAGAGTCCACAAGCCATTAAGTAAAACTTTCAAAATCAATTGTGTAAGAATTCAAGTGATGTTTTTCCAGCTAAGTCTACTTAAGCCTATTATTCTATACCAAAGAAGAATTGCATAAATGTTAAAGAAAGATCAACAAAGTAGATATTTTCCAGTAATGATACAAAATATTCCAAAAGTTAAGTACAGTCTTTACTAGTTCAAAATGCTTGGCTTATCTTTTAACTACAGGAAATTTTCACCAGACTTTAAAAAAAAAACTAAGGATTAGGCATATTAGAAAATATTTAGTATCATTTTGATACAGATATCAGAAGAAAGGATAATTATTTCTTTTGGACAGTAATTACGTCTCACTTTTTTATAATATTATTTTTAGTCCCTGACTGAACAACATGCAGTGTTTAAATAACAAAATCTGCCACTAGATATAACGAATGCATCTAGAAATAAACATTAACAGATAAAACTCTATACAGGCACAAGGTAAAGGGAGAGTCTTGTAGTCCAAAAGCAAGGCTTACAAGTCAAGGCCTCAACCATTAAGCTGCTTTCCTAATTTTGAGTTTAATACAATGAGCCAAAGCTTAACCCAAGGTATTGTCCACTGTTTTTAAAACACATCTTCCCCTCTTTGTTAATCAGTTGGTCATTTGAAGATATTTATAGCAGTGGGAGGGAAAAACCCTTGCCTAAAGCTAGCAGTTGACAGCATCTCATTGAAGTTTCACAAGGGGGAAGCGTGTTCTTTTCTCTTCAGTTTTGATGAGACGCATGATAGCTTTACCAACCCCTGCCATTCCAATTTTTTTTGCCCTTTGCATTAAAACACAACCAAGGAGAAAAATGTGTACATTTCACTTAGCCCTCACACTAGCAAAATCATGCGCCATCTTTGCTTTTTCTAGATTCCTTGTCTTTTCTCTTTCATTTGGAGCAGCAGTGTGTTTGGTTAATAACCTCACCGTTTTCTGCTGGTAAGGGAACTCAAGTGCCATTAACACATATTAAAGCACCATTGATTCCATTAGTGCTGACAAGCACTAAATCCCAATGTCTTTTTAAATAAGCATTAAAACAAATGCAGATGTCCTTTATTAACAAGTAACATGCAGAGCAACACTTATTGCAATAGTTTAATATATGAGAGATGTCTTAAAGACCAAGTTAGAAACTTAAGGAGCTGAAATGCTAGAACTTGGGTACAGTGAAGGCACACATATAAATTTTCTAAAATAGTCTCACAGAGAAGATAATTATGCACCTGGACATTGGGCCTATTTAAAATATGTGACCATTCTAGGGACCTTTTTTATACCAGAAGAATGATTTCAGCATAAATCTTACAGCAAAATTTACAGCACAAATGCATTTCATCTTTTTGTATTAATCTTATCCCTAAGCACTGTTATATTTCTTCACCCTGTCCTTTTCTTTTTTTACCTGTTTCTTGTACAAATTATGATAGTTGTATGTATTCCTTGAAATCTGCTTTTAATAGATGAAGATAGACAAAAGTGAGAGATACTAGCTTGTTTTGTTTGCTACCTCATTTACAGAACGTGGAATAGTGCCTAATACATAGGAGGCACTCAACAAATATTTGTTGAATAAAAAAAAAATGGTAGATGACAGATAAGTACATGGAGGTTGATAGGTCATAAGTAGATAGATAGTAATACCTGTAGGAAGCTGGGAAGGGAGGAAAGAAATGCCTGTCTGTTAAGGCAGATGTCCAGTCTCACATCTGTGGGGATTTTACTCTACTTAAATAAGATTGACAGGGTGGAAGAGGGCTAGAAGCAGTAGAACACTGACTGAAATAACCATTAAGCTAATAAGTAGCTTTCTACAGTTACATGAATGCGAACAAAACACAAACAACCTTTGTCAGAGACAAAAAACTATTAACTCACAGCAAAAGTATCAGCTTATTTTTGTTGGTTCCATAAGCTCCAAGTTCCACAGGGCTATACAGAGAGCCAGATAGAACATGACCATGGCGTGGAGCATGCCCCAGAAGCACAGCTTAGGGAATCTGCCACTTCTATAACGAATGCTTTTACATGGTCTGGAAGGAGAAATGTGCTGTAGGACCTGTGAATCATTACCTTGCTTTCCAGGATAGCCACCTTTAGGATTCCCAATCCAGGAAGACGAGTAAAAAGGGCAAAGACATACAGAGAATACATCTGCTATAGCATGTAGTTTCAGATATAAAACTGTGTTGAGCTGCAGTATCTGATGAAGAGATGAAGCTGTGATTGCATGGGCCATAGGAGTTCGTGAGCACACCGGGAGGTGGCTGGCCAAGTGGAAGCACGAGAGCAGAAAGTCATCCTCACTCTCACAACACAGCATAGCCTTAGACAACGTGAAGTGCCCTGTAATGTCCCCACCCAAATATGCATCAGGCATAGAGGCCATTGGAGTGTTATACAGAGTGTGACCAGAAGTATTGGCCTTGAGTTACTGGTGGGGTGGGAAGTGTCTGGGAGTATGACTGATAAGCTACTTCTTTGAAAAACACTGGAGCTGAAGCTGAGTTGATTTTCTGGTTGTTCAAAGGAATGTTCCTGTCGAAAAAGGATGGGGGAGCAGAGGTAAAGGCTTGGCATCTACATGCACAATGTAATGTTCTCTAACCAAACCTCTCCAGTGGCTTGTGCATGCATCCTTCAGGAGGGTCTCTGCTAAGCCCATCCCTGGCCACTCACTGCAAGACCTCAATGTTGTCACATTCTTCCTCCGTTCTTACAGAGCCTTTGAAAACATTTTGAGCATATTCTCTTTAGGGGAAAAGATGTGGCTCATTATGATTGGACTTTACATGTAGCTACCTTCTGAAGGATTTTGGACGGCAGGGAGGTTGGAAACAGAGAGCCACTAATGACATATAAATAGAACATCTTAGTATCTTAGGGTTTTAGCAAAGTTGGTTACTTGTTTATCTCCTGAAATTCTAACTTCTTTTCAATGTAGAAATCTTAATTTCAATTCATTGCAATATCAAAAGCAAAACAGAGCATGCTCTTTCAGATGAGGAATATGCAGCTGGCTATGTGAACTCCTCTGCATGCTTCCTAGAAGCGTAGTGGTCTGTAGTTAATAATTTGTCATTCGTTTTACTAAAAAAAAAAAAAGCAACTCAAAAAAACTACAGCTTCACACAGTAATACCGGTGGACTAACCAAAGACATTTGCTATGAACCTCCTAGGTTTGCTTCCCTGCTGAGGTATTTCCAGGCCCAGGACATTTCTGTCAGCGCATGTTTTTGCTTCCACAGAGTGGCCAGCATCATTCCCATCACTCTGTAGGTTCGGGAGGACATCCTCAATGAGTTTCAAGGGCCTCTTCTGCGCTGTGCCTTCTGTTTATTGCTGCCAGCAGGGTATTAGGATTGTCGGAACTGAGCAGTTGGTTTGGTTGGCATTTTAGGATAACATTAATACAAATCTCCAAGACATTCCACAGATACAGTTTGATAAATATATCCACATTTGTTTACATATGTTAGACAACTTTGCTCATTTACTGTAAATAAATTAATCTAATAGAGAAATTCCAAAAAGAAGCAAACAGGAACCTAAGTATTAGGAGCATGAAATAAGCCTCTTTATTTCACTCAGATATTTGCTTTTCTCTTGGATTGAGCTCAAATTATCCTTGAATGTCTAAACATTGCTGCAGTCCCAGTGATAATTCTATTTGGCATTGCTTTGCTACTTAGCCAAAAGCCACAAGGTCTTGAATTACCTTAACTTGTTTAAGTTTCAGAGCATCTTCTTCAAGTTGTCCTCCGACTGGGACACCTGGAGTGGAATGTCTTAGACGACAGAGAGAACACTTTCAAACAATGAATAACATAAGAAAGGAGTGACACTGCAAATATTTTCCATTTATATATTTTTTGTATGATTACTGTTAAATAACAAGTTCAGAGAATAACTATAATAAATCATGTGAAAGTTTGCTCCACACTTTAGGACAAAAAATTCTATAAGAAGGAAACAAACAAACAAAAAAGAAAACACATCCAGTTCTCTCCACACTGGTCAGTGGACAGAGTGACGAAAATTAAAGTGAAAAAAAAGTCTTTCATTTCCTTGCATAGGACAGACAAGTTTACCTAGGTGTGAGATAAAGAAGTTGATCTCTAGTGACCGTGAAGGGCCATTTTGACCATGGAAGATTATAGAGATAATGCATATGTATTAGAGAAGATGGTTGTGATATTATTTGTTCCTATTCATTTCATATGTTTGAGGAGATTGGTTGATATTTATGATCAAGTTTTACCCACCCAGTATTTATCACCTTTGTCTGCAGGAAGTATATTTGTAATCATAGTGACGTCTTATGGCATGCCTGGGGTAACTGTTTACTCACCTAGTTGAAAATAATGTCAAGTCTTTCAAATTGTCAATATTATTCAAAGGGATCCAGGGTTTTGATGAGAGTAAAATTTGGAAAGAGGAGAGGTCCTTACTTTGGCCACAGAACACTAGGCTTAAAATATTTCATCCAATAGGTATGAATATTGCAGTCAGCACATCTGAATCTCTACAGGACACCTCATATTCACCTGATAGAATCAGATTGTTAAGTTTTGCTACAATAAATTAGAAACAGGTCTTTCTTATTCTCAAAAGCTCACTTGACTGCAGGTAGAATTAAAAGAAGTTTCAGCTTTAAAGGACAGCCCTGCCAGTACAGACGACATTGGCTCCTGGCACCCAAGAGGCAAAGAAATGAGACCAGACGGCAAAAGAGATGAAAGGTAACCAATCATAAAATCAGTCTTCTCTTTACAATTTTTCCAAGGGTGGAGTCGGCTTCCATTCCTCATTATTTTTACCTGGAGACTCAGTACTATATATGTAAGATTAGATTGGGAATGTTTTCTCCCTGGGAGATGAACCAAAGATGGCTATTCAGCTCTAACTGTAAAAGATTTTAAAGGAAGCTAATGTTAGTCTCAGTACTCTCTAGTGACCAAGACAAATAAAATTATCCTAAGGGAAAAAAGAAATACTGATCTTCCTCCACAAAGTGGGCAGTGTATCTATGTGGACTGACTGCTGTAATTGTTTACACAGGCATGCATACTAACCGATTAACAATATAAGCCCCAGTTTCAGTGGCACACAGGTCTGTATGCTAATTGAGCTGCCTAATATATGTCTCATGCATTTATCATCATGAAGAGAAATACTGCCAAATGTACGAGAGTGAGGAAACAGGGCCATTGTAAACTCCGAGAGCGAGTTGGAAAGGCACTGAGATCTGGCCTATTGCTGGCTTCATAACAAGTCCTTTGCCACATTTTTTTACTGCTCTGTCTCCCAACCCCTACCCCATGTGTCCAGGGGGAAGTAGAAAATTGGTAAAGGACTTCTTATGAGGCTTGTATGTTTGTCCCCCCAGGGGCAAAACCCCCTTCCAGTGCCCACCCCCATCACTGAGAACAACCGACAGCTACCCTTTCCAGGGTTTGCAGTTCCCTCGCTTTGCTCCTCCAGCCTAAGAGTCATACCACACCCTTCACAGCTAACACTGCAGTGCGTCTCTATCCCTGGTTCCCTTTGCTTTTGGGAACAGCTTCTGTACTAAAACTCGCCTCAGTTGTCTCAGTTAATGTGTTACATGTTTGCTATTGGGACATTAACAAATACACTCTCCACCCTCTCCCAAACCCACTAACCTGTTTACTGTTCACCATTTAAAATATGTTCACTTTCTTTGAGTCCTTACACAAGTCCTGCTTCTAAGAGAAATGGAGGCAGCATTACTTGAAAGCCCACCGTGTGTCAAATGCGGTGCGGGTGCTCACATGTTGTGGTAAATATTAGCGGTTTGTTGTCTCACCACCACCCATTTTCTCTTTTCAAAAATACCCTAACTGGGTTCAGGTATCCATGCCTCCCACCCACAACCCACATGCTGCCGGCAGAGCTGACCCATTGCTAGCTTCAGAGACTGACCATTCTAAGGATAATCCTATCGTCCTGCCAACTGTTGGGTACAGAAACCCAGGCTGGAGCCATTCAGTGAAAAGAATTCATTACAACTTTGGCTCACAAATGAGCATGTGTTAACAGTTTGGTCAAATGAGACATGAAGAGAAGGTTGGTGGGAAAGTTTTGGGGAAGACATTTTCTCCAAAGAGAAGGTTACTAAACTGGCTTCTTTGTCTATGAGCTGTCTTTTGAATCATGAAGTCTAGTACTCCTGAAGCCATCTTAGTGCTGGTATGAGGAAAAGTCAACACAGATAGGAAGGCAGTTAGATCATCACAAAGAATCCAGATTATCGCCAACCTTCTCGACTTCCTTAATTGTATATCACCTAGTATATTTCTTCATTTGGAAGAGGGTTTGAATTGGGATTTATGCCACTTGTAGCTAAAAGCTTCCTAGCTGAGCCTTCATTACATTCATTCCGCAATTCCTTATTTTGTGCTTACTATAAACAAGGTCCTATTTTAGGCTCTGGAGCTCCTGCAATGGCCCAAAGAGACCAACACTGATGAACAGAATTATGTAGTTAATTTTCACATCATTTTAAGATGTAAGTGTCTGATGCTAAGAGAAGAATTCTCAGCTGAAAAACGTTAAGTGACTTATTTAAGACCAAACTAGGAAGTGTTGGAACTGGACTAGGTCTGTCTGCCCACCCTCCTCAGTGAGAATCAGCAGTATTGAATCTTTTAGCCACTGACTTAAGCTGCCTAGTGTGCACATGGAAGAGACACAGGTAGGTAAGGCTTGCTGAGAAGGAAGCACCAGGACAGCCCAGGAGTCCGCAATGGCTGCCATGAGTTTCAGGGAGAACTGACATGGGCACGGTGTTGTCAGCCGCTGGTGGCTTGGCCCGACCTTGGCTCCTGCAGATTGTGCAGAGCCTCCTGGGTCGCCTGCCTTCTTCACCTCACAGCCTCAGGGCAGGCCAGGGACCCTCAACCCTTTGCCTCCCTGTGGGGAACAAGGAACATCGGCATCTTTCCATGTCACATGGAACTTTTGCACCATTATGTCCCATTTCTTCTTCTATGCTATCCCTGCATTTCTGTGGGAGGCTAGTGTATAGCTCTGCTTTTAGATTTCTTCTCAGAATAACTACCACTCTCCCAGATGCCCTTCCGCATTTCCAATTCAGAGCAAGGAAGGCATGCAATCATGTCTGACCAGTTGCCTCCCTTCATTTCTTAGCCTTTCCTCCTTCCCACTCCCACACAGGATGCAAGTGGCAGTCTTCACGCTTCTGCGGATTTGTCAAGTGTTTGCCCTATAGGTTGGATTGGGTGTGCAGAGAAAGGCTACTTTTTTGATAATGTTCCTCAGGAAGCATCCCAAAAATATTTCCCCCATCTCATTACAAATGCCAGCCCACTGACCAGGTGGAACTTCTTGGAGAATAAAATGAGATTGTATAAAAGCTGTTGAAAAAATGTCACAGAAATGTAAGATATAATACTCTTATTAAGTCATAAAGGAAACAATCCATTTAGCCCTATATTCCAATTCCAAAATACTTCTCTACTGGAAACAAATTAAAGAATTAAAAGATGCCAACTGTATACTGTTATAATATAGAGCAGGAAACCACTCAATAGATGCGATCAGTAAATTGTTAATAAATCTTTGACTAATCAAATAACATTTTAGAATGAGACGTCTTGCAGATTCTTAATCAGTGATTCTTAGCCCGATTGTACAATAGATTCACGTGGGAAGAATTGAAATAATACAGGTAAGCCCAGGCCCTACCTTCAAACCAACTAAATTAGAATTACAGGCTACATCTTGAGAATAATAACACTGCATGAAAGAAATAAAAGAAGCTAAGAGTTATTTTAATTTTTAAAATTAGAGCTCCTGTGGAAAAATCAGACCTCCACATATATGAATAAAGTAAAGTGCCCTGAGATCACTCAGTCAGGCTATAATCTTGCTTTCAGGACTGGAAAAATAAGAAGTGATTCTATCTAGGCGTATTTCATTTTTGGAGAGGGAAGCATAAAGACTTTGCTGGGTTTGTCCAAAGGTTTCCTCCATAGCCCACATTCTAAGACCCCTAAATTCCACTAGACCTCTCAGAGATGGTGAGGGTGCTCCGTCACCCCCCCAGACCCCTGCCTTTGGATGCCGGCATTTAGGCATCCGCACGCACTTCTCTGTCACTTGGCCAAATGAAAGCATGACTTCAGAGAAATGTGAAGTAGTTCCAGTTCCTCCTCACATTTAGATCGGCCTGAAACACCAGCTGATCAGAAGCACAGATGCTGGAGATAGAAATAGTCCTGTCTTCCTGGCTCCCAGGCCCAGGAGAGAAATGGGGTGGAGGCCAAAGCAGCGAAGGAGGTGTGGGTGCCGCCAGCATTCCTGCAGCGGAGTGAGTCATCGCTGCCACCCAAAGTGTGGCCGAGAGAAACGGAGCTTAGGGGGAGAGGAAGTGGGGTTTCTATCCTGTGACTCTGCTGAGATGGTGGTGACAACAGCTGTGCTTCCTCTGTAAGAAAGTCATCTCATCGTTAGATTTCCCTAAGGAGGAAGCAGATGGAGGGAGGGAAGCCTGACTTGCACATATGTGGCTGCTGCTGGCTTTCTTTCTGCTGCTATTGACCCTGGATCATACAGCGAAATGGGGCTTTGCCGGAGGAAGCAGATGGTGATTCCCAAGACTCTTTTCAGACCTGCTGACCTAAAGCCCCAAGGGTACATTAATATTAGGGGTTAACTGTGTCCTTTGAAATTCTTCCAAAGTTGGTGGAGATAGGCTATCATTTTGTGTAAAGTAATCATGCTTCCTGGTTCCCTAGTAAACATGACAGGCATGACAGGTGTAAGAGGCAAGTGAGCCGGAGGCTGAGCTGCACAGAGTCCCTGGCCACAGGGAGGTTACGGTCAAGTGTCCAAGCAGCATGATGAATTGAGTCATAGCCTATGTTTTGGCATAATAGCCAATATATTTTATTTCTGCAGACAGAGTACTTCTTACCCTCCCACCATCCTGCAGTAAACACCCAGTCTGTGCAGGGCATAATACCCAGGGGAAAGATATGATTGGTGAAAAAGCAAAGAAGGGGGGGAAAAAGCCTTGTGTTTCCCAACTTTGCCTCCAAAGATTTAAGCCTTGAGGACATAGTGAACTCCTATAAGGGATAAAACATTTACTTGAAAGATAAAGATTCTCCTTTTCTGAAGCAGGGAGGAGAGATGACAGGGGAGAGGATGAGGCAGAGAGTTTGATGAGAATGGCAAGAGAGGGCCCAACCCATGACAGCCGTGTAAACTGAAAAATACTTTCAGCAAAGGAACCATGACATTGTTCTGGCATCCAGGGGGTGAATGGGAGCTGAACTGTCATCCCCAGACTACCAGGCCTGCAGGACACTACATGCTCCCAAGATAACCTGGCAGTTCCTGCCCCAAGCCACTGCATCCATGGAGGGTTTCCCTTCACCAGCAACCAGCACTGTGTCAAGTAGGTGCTGCAGCTGACATGTGTCCCAAATCGGAGACTGTTTTCCCTCTTCTTGTGCATCTCACATAGACATGCCTTTGCTGCATCCCAGGGAATGAGGGTGGACACTGTACCTCACAGGGAGGTAACAGATCACAGGAAGTCGTCAGACCTACTGTTTAACAGTACTTAGTTGAACAAAACAAAACCTGGTCAAAATTCTCCCTGCGCAAGTATATCCCATTACGGGTGTTATGGAGGGAATGATATCCTAAGTAGAATAGAAAGAGAAATGAAAAGAAAGGGTCATGCATGTTTCTGAGACTAGAAAATGAACCATTTCCTTGAGGCAGCGACACTGGACCACAGTCTAGAAAGATAAGTGCTTTGGTAGAGGCCTTCCAGGTGGAGAGTGCTCGAAGAGCAGAGCATCCAGAGAAGTAGAAGGACTAGAAAGTGGGTGACATAAAACTCAAAGAAGAGGGAAAGAGAAGCAGTGGTCAATCACATCACATGTATAGGAAACTTCCAAAGAATCTAATGCATATGAAAAGAAGGGTCCTTTAGATTTAGCCAGTGGCTTTAGGCATAGGAGAGCACAGGTGACTCGGGTCAGAGCAGTGTTGGTGGATGGCAGGGGAGGAAGACAGACTGTGCTGTACTGAAAAGTGAACTAGAGGAGAGAAAATAAACAGTGCACATAGAGCCGTGCTTCTCCAAATATCCGCAGCAGCCCCAGTGTCACCTGGGAACTTGTTAGAAATGCAAATCCTCACACATACACTCATATCCCTAAACCATCAATCTGGGTTTTCACAAGTCCCCTAGATGACTCTGATGCTTGCTAGAGTTTGAGAACCACTAGTTCTTGTGATGAATTTGAGGTATTTATGTAATAATGAAGAGGAATTCATACAAAGTCTTTCCCTTGAATGGGGAGGAAACATTATGAACATCTTGGTAACTCGTGAAATATTTCTTAATGATTTTTGGTAATGGTTAAGGAAGCTCGCACACTAAATGAGATCCATAATAGGTATATTAACCAGGAAAATTCCTAAGAACAGGTGACTTAGGGGGTCTAGAGACCCACCCTAAATCCAGACAAGATGTCTAAGGGAAATTTCAAAATTGCAGGCTTAAAATTTGCTTGATTAAATGTAATCAATCGTTGTCTCTTCTGGAAACAAGAATTTGACCCTGTATATAAAGTCTAGGCAGAGTGGAAGGGCAGGAGAGTAAGGGGGAGTGGGAATTACTGGTAAGGAGGTGGGAGGGAGGCAGCAATCAAGAACGGTGGGGATGGGGTAGTGAAGGGAAATTAAATGGTGACGAAGCCAAAATAGCAAAGACAGAGCAGCTGAAGCCCTAATCAGTGTCAGAAGGGGTCACACACTGGGGTCTGAGTCAAGGTCACAAGCCAACAGACATCCAGTCTGGGCAGCCCAGCTGGCTCCAGCACCATGTTCTGGGTGCTAAGAACCCGGGAACACCAGAGTTTCCAGCACAAATGGCTCCCTGTCTGCCCACCAAATCTATGCTGGCTGTTCCGTGAGTTTCACCTTCCAAAGGCAGGCAGAGGAGTGGCTGCTGGGGGGCTGTTTGCTGGTGGTATGGATTGAATTTGCGCTGTGCAGGCTGAGGTGTTCACAGCATGGATGTGAGACACTTGGCAGGAGAGGGAAAGAGCCAGGGATGAAAGAGATGGGGCAGAGGCTGAAGAGCACAGACACGGAGGCCGGGAGCCATGCATCTGGCTGCTCCTCGCAAGGGAAGTGGAGAGCTCTAATCTAAATCTAGCCTTTAGATTATAATAAAGGGATATTTGCAAGGTAGGAAGACAGAACATATTTTAATCAATAAAAAATTAATTGATTACTTATAAACATTTGGATGGTATGCGGTCCTTAATCTGTACTCTTGCCCCAAGGCCCACACAAGTTAGGCCAATCATAAATATTCTAGTCATGAAAGAAAATATTTTCTATTGTAAATTAGTATATTGGTCTTATTTATAAATGTGGATAAAGTGGGGTTCCTATGGCCAGGATCCTCACTGAACTTAAATGTAACTGGCCTGTTGCTATGCTACCGCTTCCACACCTTTAGGCAATAAGACATTATTGTGTTAATGTAAGGAGTTCCGCCCAGTGCTTGGCGAGAGACTGGGTGGCGGGGCTGCAAGGCTGTGGGAGAGCAGAGAGGAGGCTGGAGTGGCTGCCAAGGACAGAGGCCCGGAGGACGGCTCTGCGGGACGGCTGTGCAGAGAGGCCCAGAGGTAGAGACCGGCTTGCTGCATCCGAAGCAGCAGTGATAACACAGACTCGCTCTGAGTGAACGGGATTTTAGTGACTGACCTGCCACCTGGAAATAAAGTTGGGTATAACTTTTCACCCCAAGAACCCTTTGCTGTAAATTTCTTTGGTCACGGTGAATCTATAGTGAACTTGCCTGGAGCTGAAACTTATTTGCAAGACAATAAATAAGTCTCTTGTGGGTTTTCTGATTGCAAACCACTTCCTCAACATCCAATCAATTGTGTTCCCTTGTCGTGTGCACTTGAGAACTATAGTCAAACCCTACTGACCATCTGAAGACAATGGCACCGCATGCTTGGCCTACATGCTGGCAGGCATCCTGGATGACAGCGATCTTGTCTATAAGAAGGGTAAGAAGGAAGAGCAGAAAAGAGGGTTAAACTAAAGGAGAGATGAAGGCAGATATAAAGAACTCTTCTTTCTAATACATAAAGAAGAAAAATGCCACCTGTTATTCAGCTTCATTTTAAAGATTTAGAATTAATGGCAAAAAAGCAAAAGTTCTCAGGCATCAACTTGGAAAAAGCTGTTATCAAGTACTAAGTGTCCCTTAAGTAAAATTATGGAAAATTGGAGTAGAAACTCAGTATACTGTGTAAATAGAAAAGTATGTAGAAGGCATAAAAGGAATGTGTTAGAATCAACCTAAGCTCTAAAAATTAGGAATACCCTACTGAAACCATTTCTTTCCTACTTACTGGAGACCACTTAAAGTGACTAAACCTGACAATGTCTGTGGGAACTGTGGGGCCTTTCAGGCCAACTGCATCCGGAATGGCCCCAGGGCCTGAGGCAGCCGGTAATGGAGATCAGCCACAACACCCACCATCCAAGGTGGATAATCCGCATTCTTCTCCTCTGGGGACTCTATGAACTGAGGTGGTGCTTCACGAGAATTCTTTGTTGTAAAGGTAGACAATTTTAATACTTTTCAAAGCTGAAAGAAAGCAATTAGAAGACCTTGTAACATGTCCAAATAGTATGCTTGTCTCTGGCATACACAGCTGGAAAACACAATTTTTCCATTTGATCTAAAAATCACAAAGAATATTTTAGACTATGGCTCAATTTCTTACAGATAAATATTTGAGCACTAGTGGCTACAGACTGAAGGAATAGCACCCATATTTGTCAACTCAAATTTTTAGAAAGATCCCAAATTTCATCTAAGGGACTAAGCAGAGAGTAGGAAAGAAAAAAGTAACAAGTCAAAAAGGGGGAAAAAAGTACAGACAATGTGGTAACACTGGTAATATCTCACACTTGGTATAACACTTCCCTATTTAAGATATTTTTACATAATTCTGTTATTTGCTTGTTAAAACCAGCATAAGAGATTGGTATTACTACATTCATTTTACTGAAAAAAAATCTGAGCCCAGGGTTAAATGACTTGTCCAAGATCACAAAGAACAGCTGTGTGAACACTGGGCCAGAATCAATTAAATAACTCCCAGTCCTGCAATCATAAGGTTAATAATAACATTTAACATATTTTGATGGATTGTTGTGTGTTGGGCATTAGCACAGTTATGGGATAGGAATTGTCTCAATTTCACAGATGTGGGGTAGAAGCTATGCATCTTGGCTGAGTCACCCAGGTAGCAAAGCGTGAAGAAGCCAGAACTGGCTGGTTCTACCACCCTTTTGCTCTTCATCATAACGGCCCCATGTGCAGTACACAGTTATAATTTGCCTGCCCATATTTGGTTTTCAAAAATTATGAAGGAACAAGCCCTGGGTATCTTTCTATTCCTTCACTTTAGTACTTTCCTGCTCTTCTTACATTCCACACAAGTCAACCTCAAACAGTTTTAAAATAAATAATAGCTTTCTTGGTGAACTTGGGCCAAACCAACCTCTCCACATGCCCAACTAGAATTTTCGACCATCCCTCCATTGGTCTACATTTCTCTCCAATATATTTTCTTTATACACTAAACAATTAGTTACTGGATTATTTTTTAAAATGCATTTTCGTATTCCACTGGACATGCAGTCTGTGAGATGTCTGTGGGATCAAGTCTGCCAGTTACTAACCAGTATCTAGTCTCTCCTTCTTTCATACAAAGAGAACATTGATTTTGTGACCTGCTAAAGCTCTATTTCCTTACATTCTCAAGGTAGGGTGGTCATCAGGCACAGTTTTGGCTAACACCATGTAAGCCATGACTGGAGATATCTGGGACAGTGTTGCTTTCCTGATAAGGACACCACCTTTTCTCCCCGTTGCTTTCTTCTTTTTCTACCTGTAGTGTTCAGAGAAGGACAGAGATTAAACATCTGGGATTCATGAAGTGGTCATTTGGATGAAAGTCATATGCCAAAAATGGAGGAGCAGAAAGAGAGAAAGCATCTAGTTTCTGATGTCACCAAGAGCTACTGTAACTGTCCTAGATGGCTGATCCCAGGTCTATTTTCTATGAGAGGAAAATAAACCCTTATTTGGATAATTGACTATGATCTATTTTATGCAGCTGGAACACTCGGACACAGTGTCTTAAAGCTGAGATAACAGTATAACCACACTGGTACAACAACAAGAAGAACAAATCTAATAGCAACAAAATCAACAGCAATTATATCGAAGGGTACATGCTGTGGTTTCAGGGGTATGCGTTTATGCTCCAAAAATGAGACATCAAAGAGACATCTATTGACAAGAGATAGAATCAGTAGAGAAAACAAAGTGATATTAAATGAAAACACAAGTGTAAAAGGTGATGCAAAACACACATTTATTTTACTCATATGTAATTGTCTATGCATGCTTAACTCCATATAAGCTAAATTTTCTGTGCTGAACTCTACTTAATAGCAAAATTATGAATTTTGGAAATGCTTTCACTGGTGCTCCTATGTTTTGCTCCTTCCTTTCTGATTTCCAGTATTAGCAGCCACCTCCAAAACCTCATGACTTCTGCTGTAGTGCTTTATATACGTGTCCTCTGGCTCAGTCAAGGTCAACACCCAAAACTCATTTGCCCTGTTTTCCAAATCTTCAGGCCCCTGCACTTGACGACAAAGGACATAGATATGCTAAAGCACGCTCATATGTTACTTAGAAAATATTCCCACACTGATTATATAGAATATCCACATATGTTTCTAGTAGGCTTTTAAGGCATGACTAATCAAAGAGTTTCAGGCACCATGACACCCCAATGAGCCTTCCAGCTCCCTTTAAATGACCCTCCATAGGGAGCTGCCTATTCGTCTTTGCAGAGCCAGCCCTGTTGCCAGGAGGAGAAGCTATCACACAGCAGGTGGTTTGACAGAACAGCAGTTACCACTGACCCCTTTCCTACAGACAAACTCCTTCAGGATATCCCAAGGGTGCTCTTGCCTGCACATTTCCTGCTGAGCTCTTTGTGGTTCTCTGGTGGGCACTCTGTAACTTCAAAACTATCTTACTTAGGTTTTATAACATCTGATCACAAGCTTAGAAACCCAGCAATTTCTATAATTTAATTCACCGTTTTCCTTCACTAACTTTTGCATCGTGTTATTACACTTGTTTGTTGAATCCCTTAGGATATATATGGATTAAAATGGCTATTAGAGGAACTTTCATTTCTATTTAATTGAAAGTTACTGGTCAGACAAGTATTCTATATAATTGTTCACATGGGATGGTAAAAAAAAATCTATACTGTATTTTCCCAGACCTAAGCAGATCTGTATGATTTTCTTTACCTTTGATATGCACTTCTTTTCCAAACAAACCCTGAACTGAATGACCTCACCAGTCTAGTTAGAGTTCTAACTGGGAAAAGAGTTTTTTGCTCTTGAGATTCTTTTGTGACTCCAGCTTTTATTTTTTCAATTGATTAGTGGATGACAAATTTGAACGTTCATTTAAAGTCTCTATGATGGGTGATTTAAAAAAATCAAATAATTCTAATTCTGTATGGTTCTTCTTAACGACTTTTTATAACTGCAGCTATTTTATCCATTGTTCCCACTTCTTCCTCTCTTCAGAGGATAAAATTCAGCATTTGCTAAAATGAAATATCCAGTGAACAATTACACTTAATGTGTATTTTCTCTTTTTCTGTCTCATAGTGTTTTGAAGTTATGGATTCAGACAGAATCTCTTTGCAAATGTGGACAGCAGACCGCACTCTGTCTTTCCATGCTGTCATATTCCTTTGTTGATATCTCTGTTTTAAGATGAGTTTGCCCCATGCATCAACAATTGTCTTTTGTTTTCACGCTGCAGGGAAGCCTGGGCTAATCCATATGTCACTATGAAACTTCAGGCCTCTCTGTTTGACAGGGAGCAAGCCTGACAGCAATCTATTGAAAATACATTTTAGACAGAAATCTATTGAAAATGCATTTTATACTATCATTTTTCCAGTCTAATTTACTCTTAATAAAATGATGTGGAAGACAAGGGGTCCATTCTGTGTTGGTTTGCTTCTTTCAGGTAATTGCATTTTGAGAAAGACACATTGACACTTTTCACAAATACAAAAATGATGAAATTCTCTTGGGAATCAAGTAAGATAGCTTCACAATAAATAACGTCTTTTAGCCTAAGTGATCCCACAGCACTTTGGGAACTGTGTGGACATTCAGATGACTCCCCATGGTAGGGAAGCAGCCAGACATTCATCCAAGCTCTAAAGCAAGATTCATTTTATTTTGTGCAGTGGAAAAACATGGCACCCACCCCCCTATGCACACACCTTTGCAAAACAAGGAATACTTATGTTCTCTAGGTATATGTATGTGCATGTTACAATCGCCAGCAGACTTTTACAAAAGGATACCTACAAAATATTATAAAAGTATATGCACAAAAGTAATAGCATCAAATTATTTGTTAACAGTACTTCATTTTAAAATTCATGCTGTGCATTTACTCATAGACCATTTCTTCCCACTCCAAAGGAGAATAAAAATAATGGAAGTTCATATCTACCATCCCTTTACCCATTTCCTGTCACCCCAGCAAAGTCATTACTCACTTAGGGCTAAGATCTCCAAATTTGAAAGAATGATCCTTTATAGATTTTCCACAGGCTATTTTGAGTAAATTTTGCCAAATGGACACTTGATCAACCAGTAAAAAGTGTTAATTTATAAAATGTGTGGTATTTTTTGAGCCCCTGAAATATAACTAAAAAAAAATACATTTCTTAAACTGTATGCTCAACAACATAACTTTTAGAAAAAAAAACTATATAGTATGGTTAGAACACAATACCAATAATATGTATCTTAGTTCATTTTATTAACTGTTTTAATAATTTAAATCCAAGCCATTTTTGCTGTATCAATGATCATTTTGAAATTGAAGAAAAATAATTACATTTTAATTTTGGAGAAAATGGTTAATTTTACTCTTCTGTTAGGTAGGATGTTGGATACATAGATTTGTTTTCATTTGTCTTTATTATTATTTTGATAAGAGGGAGCTCTTCATTGTATTTCTATTCTCACAGACATGTGGTTCTAACAAGGACAGCTTTAGCACTGAGAAAAGGACAGTGAAGCAAACACTAAGTGAAAATGACAGGGTCCCTGGGGGTATTCATGCTCCTCATTGAGTAACCTCCATCATAGTCTTTTGGCCAGAATCTGAAGAAGTAAAAATAAAGATCTTTTTCTCTCTCTCTCTCTCTCTCTCTCTCTCTCTCTCTCTCTCTCTCTCTGTCTCTCTGTCTCTCTCTCTCTCTCTCTCTCTCTCTCTCAAGATAAAATCCAACATCAAATATCCTGGTAAATTGAAATGGGGATTTTAATTTCTTTTTGGTTTCTACCTGGGGCTTGGAAAGTCTGGGTTCTCCCTAAAGACGTAGAGGGTTTAATGCTTGAAATATAATGTTTTGGTGCCATCCGGTGGATCATTTTCACATTAGCAGCTTCACTTAACTAAAAATACGTTGCTGAGGGAAGGAAGGAAGGGCCAGAGAGAGGAAGGAAGAAGTTACTAATCTTCCCAAGTCATAAATAGTGTAGAGACCGCCATAAGACATGCTGGGAATTACTAGTAAGGAGGTGGAGGGGAGGCAACAGTTGATATGGGGGCGGTGCTGGGGTGGTGACGACCCAAGGGTGATGAAGCTGAACTAGCAAAAGCTGAAGCAAGAAAAGAACAGCTGGAGTTCTCGTCAGTGCAGGAGGCGTCCCACACTGGGCTCTGAGTCAAGGCCACAAGCCTGAAGCACTGAGCCAACTGATGTCCACTCCAGACAGCCGGGCGGTTCTGGGATCTGCAGGAGAGGTCAAATCCGAGAGGCTGAAGGGCATGTCCAGTGTGTGGCCCTGGTGCCAGCATCTGATTGTCAGTCTGTGAAGACCAAATTTTCCCATAGGACGAGGACTGTGCCAGGAATGGGGAAATTAGAGGTGGGATGTTGCAGGAACTGAATTGAAAAGTCAAAGCTAAAACTACATTACCAAAAATCTTTGAGATCCCAAAGGTGTCTTAATTCAAAATTCATTGTCCTCTCTGCCACTGTCAACCCAATCCTTATGGAAAACACATCATTTCAAGCTCTCCTTTTTCTGTGATGGCAGATCATCCAGTTTCCCAGGCAGAATCATAGAATCTGCTTGCTGCCACCCCTATTTCTCCCCCCTCCCACACTCAGTCGGTTCCAAAGTCCTGCTGATTTCACTAAGTATTCTTGAATTTGCCCATCTCTCTCTGTCCCTGCCACCACCTGGTTCAAGCAGCTACTGTCTCACCTGGCTGGCCAGTTAACCCCTTAACGCTTCCATGTCCTTCCACTCCTCTCATTTCCAGTCTGCTCTCCACAGTGCACTTAGGGCTGTACTTTCAAAACGTAAACTGACCATGAAGCCACTCCCACTTAAAATACTTCCACCAGAACCCCTTGCCTTTAGAATGAAGATGAAACTTTTAACATGTACTGCAAGACTCTTGAGTGGCCAGGCCCTTTCCTTTCTGGTCTTAACTCTGAATCCTGCACTGCTTTGGTGTGCTAAGCATTAACCACTTCAGCTTTCTTTACAGCCCACTCTTCTTACCACAGGACCTTTGCATATACTGTTCTTGCTGCCTGGGCACCCCTCTCTTCTTGCTTCATCCTGTTCACTCTTATTCATTTTTCAGACCCAGTTCTAGTTCACTTATTCTACTCTGGCCTTTTAAATCGAAAAAGCCCCTCATCTTAAGCTCCTAACAGATCTAAATTCCTCTTATTTGGGTAAAAATCACTTGGAGTTTTACTCTTAGAATTTGAATATCTATCTCCCTTATTAGAATATAATTCTTCCCATGAAGGCAGAGACTGCATTTTTTGGTTTGCCATTGCATATCCTAGGACTATATCACAGGCCCTGGATTAGTACGGGACAAAGGAAGAAAGAAGAGAGGAAGGAAGAAATGGCAGGAAAGTATAAAAATGGTTACTGTAGTAAAAACTACAAGTTTTACTAAGATTTAAGTATATTATTAAAATTTGACTTCACCAGACCCTCCTTACCCTCCTTCATGACCCACTGTATTTTGTGAATGCCTCCCATAATCCCTAACAACTAAGGGCCCTGTGTGATGTAGTAGTTAGGCCTCATGCGCTCGGGTCAGACAGCAGAAGGCGCACAGCAGCTGGGAGACCTCAGGCGACTTCACTTCCAGAAGGCTCAATTTCTTTCAACCTAAGAGGAGAAGAGTACCCGCCTCACAGAGCTGAGAAGAATAAATCAGGGAGTTCACATGAATCGCTCAGTAAATCCTCAATCAACAGTAGCTTTTATCATCACTCATGACTGAACTCAGCTGTGACACACTGTCACCTGTGGGTGGCAGCTCCAGACACACACTTCCTTTGCTTCTACTTTACGGTTTCTTCCCCCTCCCTGCCGCCTGGGCCTGTCCTGGCAAAGCCGTCCTCACTTTCAAAGGCCTAATTCAAGTGCTGCCTCCTTTAAAGTCTATGCTCCTTTCATAAAAATCCACACATATCTGAAGTACCTGTGTTGGCGCATTCACACTTCGTAAACTCATGTATGGTACTTACAACAGGTACATGGGAAAAGCACCAGATGGTCAAATTTTAATTTGAAAAAAAAGACCCACTTAAAGTATATCTATCATACAAGGTGCCTTATTTGGAACTAAATAAATATGTCTTCTTGTGCAATCTCTTGTCAACCCTGTTATTTCAAACTATAGTAATGAAAGCAGGAGAGGGCACCAGGGGTCACTGGAAGCAGAAAGGGAACAGGGACAGAGGGAAGTGGTGGCTGGAGGACAATGCACTGCTTGCACCCCGCAGGATTCTCAGTGGGGCCCCTGAGAGGCATAGAGGGATGGCCAAGGAATAGTCCATATCTAAGCACCTGCCAGGCCCAGCGAAGTAATGTCCTCTCACAGCAGCAGCAAACAAGCAAGAGCTTTCCACCCCTGCCTTCCCATCTTGCAGATGAGAGAGAAAAGGTTTAACTTTAAATCCAATCTGGCGTTTTCACTGTCCTATGGGATCACACCATTTTCAGAATTGAGGTAGTTTTACAATCTTGAGTATCCGAAATACTTCTTAGTATCTACAGTGAAGCAGAAAATTCAGTGATCAGCCTGTGTTTTTGACTAGCAGCAGAGGAAGTACTTTCCTGCTTATTCAACATATCCTAGCTCTTATTCAACAAGAGAAAGAAAATTTGTTGCTGTCTGAAATGGCGTCTGTACGAAGGGCTGTGGAAATAGTAAAGGGTGTCGTGGTGGCCGGAGAGAAAGCAGCCCGAGAAGGAGCAGCGGCCCGAGAAGGGGCGGCCCGAGAAGCAGCAGCATGAGAGTGCGGGCTGCCAGGTGCCGTGGGGCAGGGGAAGCCGTCAGCCCCAGAAATGGAGGAGCAGAGATTTGATAAACAGGTGGGGGTGGAAGCCCTGCTGGTGCCGGAGGCATCAGCCCCTCCTCCATTGAAACCCCACCTGGGTGAGATCAGGTAGAGAGCCCGGAGGACTCGGCAACCGTGGGTTCGTCCAGGAGAGGTGCAGCCCCTCCTCAGGTTGTGGAGCACCCCATGCTCTGCTTCTATCCTCAGGCTAAGCACAAAAAGAAACACGGCCTGTTTCTCAAAAGAATTTAAAGGGCTCCGTGAAGGTCATGAGGATGGGTCCTCATGTGGGTTGATTTGAAAAGGCAGGAGCAGACAGAAAGAAATTGGATGACTGGAGCTGCGGCAAGAACTGAGACCGGAGCAGTGGTTCCGGCAGCTGAGGATGAAGCAGAAGGCAGAGATAAAGCCACAAGATCAGCCTGTGTGTCTGCAAGACTTTCTGCTGGAGAGGCCGGAGAAGGTGTGTATTGTAAAGCCCACCCATGGTTCTTTTACAATATTCCAGCTTCCTTGCACAGGGACCATTGCAGAGGATTGAGGGCACATCGATTGAGAGGCAAGAATCCTGGAGGGGTGGAGTGGGGATAAAGCAAAGGTTCCTGTGGCCAGGATTCTCACCTGGCCCTGGTCGGCTAGCTCACTACCCTCGTGTGGGCAATATGTTGTTACTGAGTCTATATAAAGAGCTCCGCCCAGTGCTCTGGGCAACATGGTGGCACAGGGGCAGAGCTTCAGGAGAGCAGAGAGGAGGCACTGAGGACAGAGATTGAGATGGCTGCGGGGGCAGAGAGGCCCAGAGGCAGAGACCGGCTTACTGCATGCAGACTGGCTCTGAGTGAACTGGATTCTAGTGATTGACCTACCGCCATGGAAATAAAGTTGGGTATAACCCTTTCTCCCCAAGAATGTTTTCCTGTCATTTCTGTGGTCACATTGAATCCATAGTGAACTTGCTCAGAGTTGGAACCCATTGGCAAGACAGTAGGTAAGGAAGGAATTTATTAAAGCGAGAGTAGCAGGAAATGACAACTGCCTTGCAGGCTACTGAGAACAAAAAAGTGCAGATGGAAAGAGAGAAAGTTTGCTGAACATTTTCTTGGTATAGGGCAAACTCCCTTGCTATCTCTTAAAGCCAGGGTCACTTGGTGTCCCATGTCCACTTGGATCTGCACTGTGTGGGGACTAGCCTCTACTACCCCAGGATTTGGGGGAGCTGCAGAGCACAGGATTGAGTGAGGTTACGTTCTGAGAACTTCCCAAAGAAAGGAGATTTTCAGGCAGGCTCTTGAAGCTGCAGTTCCCCGGGTCACCCAGGCGACAGTAACTTACAGGCCCGAATTGGAGCTCTCAGCAGCCTCTTCCTACTTACCAGGAGTAAAGTGGAGGCTAAGTGAAGACTTGGAAATAAAATGAAATAACAAAGAAACAAAGGCACAAGGTGCACAGAGACAAATACAGTAAGAAAGCTTTATTTAAAGGTACGCACTTGAAGTGAGAAAAAGTGAGGGTGTCCTCAGAGAGGAAGCACGTTAGAAGGTTGGGGGTTCCCTCTTTTAAGGATTTTTCAAAGGGCCAGGGGGGTATAAATTCGTAAGGTATTCTCAAAATGTTTATCTCTGGGGAGGACATTAAGTTTCCAGGTAATTCTACAAAATTAACTTAACACAAGAAATTTACTGATCCGGTTCCTCCCCAGGATAGCAGCTTCCCTCTGGGAACATATCAGTCAAGACCGCCTGCCCTGCCCCCACGGTGGGCTGAGTTATTGTCTGTTTGCTAAAGAATATGTTAGGAATCTTACTCCCTAACTTTCTGGTTTTTAAAATGGAATCTTAGCTTTAAGACAGAATCTTTCCTGTTCTTACTAAACTGTTTATATCTCAGCTTTTTTCATCATAGGCAGGAAAATTAACCGTGATAACCCCAGGTCCCTGCCCTATATCACAATGACTTGCATTTTATAAAGATGGGATCAGAGCTCAAAAAGGTGAAGTGAATGTTTGTTCCAAGTCACACCGTCATTGAATTATGAGTTAAAAGGATTCCATCTGCTTTTGGCCCAATTCACAATGTACCCCTAAACCCAAGGCCTTGCTGTGCCTTTAAAACGCACTAGGGAGGCCCAGAGATGGGTCATGGCATTATGACTTTTAATTAAGGGGTAGGATGCTGTGCTCTTGTACTTGCTTGAGGGAAAAAATGCAAAAAAATCTGAAATGCAAGATCCTGAGGATCCCTCACAAAATAAGCACTTGGAGTGGGAGGTAACGCTATCATCCCCCAAAGTTAGCCTGTTAGCCTCAAGCCACACTCTCCGCTGTGGATGACTATGCACACAGGTGTTATCGTTTAATCATTTAAAATACTTAATTAGCATCTCTTAAAAATACTTAATCTCCTAATGATTAATGATTTCATTTAATCATTTAAAATACTTAAGTAGCATCTCCTACACAGCAACCCTCTGAGGTACATTTCATTATTAGCCCCATTTTACTGATAAAGAAGCTAGGAAATAGAGAAGTTAATAACTTGTGCATGATCACACAGCCCAAGGAATTGTACAGCCTGGACTCAAATCCAGTCCTGATTTTAGCCTTAAGACAAACTTCCTCCTAAAAATAACTTCTCCCTCTTCTATATCTCATTGAGCCATACATCACTGTTGAAATTCCACCAATTCTTCTGGGGAGAGAGGGCTTGCTAATAAAACTTCAGAATTCTCCCTTTATATTAAAACACTGCAGGGGCTATCACCTGTCAGTCCTTACTTTGCTGTCTCACCTGAGGGGGATTTCAGCTCCAGGGAAGTTCACTCTGGATTCAGTGGGACCAAATAACCACAATGAAACGTTGGGAGTAAAAGGGTTTACACCAAGCTTTATTCTCATGATGGCAGGTCAAGTGCTAGAATCATGTCTGCCTCTGGCAAGTTCACAAAATACCTCTGTCTCTGCCTCCAGATCTCTCTGCTTCCATGCAACCCCCTGGGGAGAGCACTGGGTGGAACTCTGTATATAGCAATACAGACAGCTATGGCTCACCATCAATAGTTGTGCAAGCATGCACCTGTGAGAATCGTGCATGTGCAATGGGCAATGGGGATGCCAGCCCTGAATGGCCTGTCATGTGATATACTGTAACTGTTCTAGTCTAACCAGATGCCCGTAAGTCTTGCCACAATTCTTGCCCCCAAAGGGGTTGGTGACCAACCAACCAGCTGTCATGGTACCATGTCGATGGCCACAGAGTCAAGCCCTGATAGATGGCCCAGCTGTCAGTGCAGACAACTAGTGGGGAGGGCTTCTGGGTGAAGTCCTGAAACTCTGCCCATTGATTGCTTTTCCCCTCACCGTCTTCCATCCATATTGTCTCAGTCTTAGAATGGAAAGCTATGGCCCTCCATTTCAGGGTCTGTCCATGGCTGGAGCCATCTGTATACCATTCATCTTCAGGTATAGGGGCTCTTCCATCCCAATAAGAGCTCTCTGCTACTGATGACTCTAAAGTAAATTAAGTAAATTCTTCCTACTTTTTACTGGTATATTTCACTGGCCCAAGTAAGCATTGGAGTTCTCCACTCAAGGGGCTAATAGAGAGGGTGCTACACTGCTGTAGGTCTGTGCTCCATTTAGCCAGTGGGTGTCTGTGCCATGCCACTTTGTGGCTTTTGGATCCAGTCTTGTACCCACCCAACAATGGGATAGGTGGTTTTTACCTTTATTGGGGCCATTCCCATGATGGGCTCCATAGCCAGCAAGGCCTGGTGCATGGCAGCCAATTGTTTCTCTATTAAGGTGTACCATACCTCTACTCCTTTCCAGAGTTGTGACCAGAATCTAATAGGTTGGCAATTCTTTCAAACCACTGCCAGAGACCCCAGCCATAACTGTCTTCAGTCACATAAACACTAGCTCACAGAGCGTTGATGGGTCTATCACACCTGCATGGCCTTGACTGCCTGCTTTGCTGAGGCGAAGGTAAATGCACATGTTTCATCCTTGTCTCAAACGGTGTAAGGGATTCATACCAAACAGTATAAGGGCTTCAGAATTTGTGCCAAGTGTGGGATAAACACACTCCAGTAGCCTAAAAAACCCAAAAACTCTTACAATAGCGTGAGGGTCATGAGGACAGGAAAAGTTTGAACTTTATCTATGACTGCTTGCTTCTGGTATAACTTTAGTCTTACCTAACCAGACAACCCTCAAGAATTGATGGGGAAACCAGGTCCCTGAACCTTGGTGCTGTTCACGGCCCATCCTTCCTCCTGTAGATGCTGCAGGAGTCTAGGTGCTGCACCTTTTAGGTCTGAAAGAAAATCAGATGTTGAGCATGATATCATCAATATAATGGTACAGCCACACCATTGGCATTTTCTCCCATGCTGCCAAGTCCTGGGCTACAAGTCCATGACAGATGGTGGGGCTGTGGAGGTACCCTTATGGAAGGACAATGAAAGTCCATTGCAGTCCTTCCCATGTGAAGGCAAATTGTTCCTGACTTTACTGTGCTATGTCAATAGAAAAGAAGGCATTAGCAAGGTCCACAACATAATGATATGCCTCTAGTCCATGATTAAAGGTATCCATGAGGCCTGCAACAGAAAGGACAGCAGCATGCAGAGGGGGTGTGACTTTATTTGGTTTTCTGTAATCCACGGTCATACACCAGGAGCTGTACAGGCCACACTGGGGAATTAAAAGGACTATGGGTGGGCTTTATAATACCCATCCCTCTTCAGTTCCTGGAGGGTTTCTACAATTTCTTTATGCCCTCCAGGCATTTGTATTGCTTGGTATGAGTCACCCACCAAGGCACAGGCAAAGTTATAGATGGATACACAGCATGTGTCCTCAGAACTGCCTTCATCACACATATCCTCTGTCTGAACTCACCTGCAGTGGTCTGTAACCACAGGCTCTGCAGGATATCTATCCCCCAAATATATTCAGGGATGAGAGGGATATATACAGTATACTCCTTTGGGGTAGATGCTCTGTTCCTAATGGGATTCTATCTTTTTTCACTCTGAAAGCCTTTCTCCTGTATCCATCTATCCCAGGAAATGGCTCAGGGTTGCCATAAATCAGTGAGCATTCAGCTCCTGTGTCTACCAGAGGCAGAGCACATTGTACATTTACTGTGGACCAATAAACTGATAATTCAATATGTGGCCCCTTTTCCCCACCTGGTCCCCCAAGGCGGGTCCCCTCAGTCAAACCACATCACCCAATCGTCTTCCTGTGAGGGTCTGGGTGAGGTCGGGAAGTCCTACAAGCACACAATCCAGCCTTGTGGCTTTGTCTCTGGCTTCTGTTTCTTGGTCCTCAATGGCTGAAACCATTGTTCTGGCTTCATTTGTTGCCACAGTTCCTAAAATTCTCTTTGACTTCCCATGAAATTTCTCTTTGTCTTCTCTTGCCTTTATCAGATCAACCCACATCTTGGTCCTCATGGCCTTCATGGGGCCCTTTAAGCCCTTTGTCTGAGTGGTGAGCTGTACTCCATTCTGTGCCCATATCACTCAACCTCTCCCAAATCTGCCACAGTATAGGTGAACCCATTTATGGGATGCCCTAAATGAGGGGCAAGAATGGCCACTAATGGCCAAAGAGTAACAGGGGAGCCATTTGCCAGACCATATCCCTCATCTCTCCCATAAATAACTCCTTGTCCAGGCCATAATATACTGGGTTATAAATGGAACTTTTCATGCCCAACTCCCTTAACACCTGTTGGAGCTTGCCATATGCCTGCTACTTAGCAGAGGAAGATGGCAAGCCACCCTGCTTGGGCCATCCACTGTGAACCAGCATAAATTATCCACTAGAAAAGTGAATGATTCTCTGGAGTCTGGTGTGAATTCTGCAGTTGCTGTTGCAAGGCAAGATGAGTTGTTGGGGAAGATGGCTTTCCCATCTCTGATCCAGACAGAATGATCCCACCCACCACTACATCCCAAAAGTGCAAAAGCCAGGATGACATGAACTCCAAGGGATTCTGCTGAAACCAGGAGCCCACATCCACCAGTCCTGCCTGGGTATAAGGGTAGAACATGGTATGCTCCATAATCTGGGGAGGGGATTGCCCCTCTCCCCAAGGAACCCGCCATTACTGCATCTTTATTTTCTTGACTACAATCAGATGGACTTTCAATAGAAGAGGGGATGGTGCCTCCCGCACAAACCCCACAGCCTCGTCCTTCTCTGAGGTGTCCTCTACGACTTCCAGAGCTGACAGCAGTTTCATCGCCACTCCCCCAAGTGCCTCCACTGCTACATCCTTTACCTCCTCCACAGTGCCTCACAGCAGCACTACTCAGTCTTCAACAACTCTCTTACTTTCTCCTCAAGAACTCACAGCTGGCATTCTCATGCTGCTGCTTCTCATGCTTCTCATAGGAGCACATCCTCCTCCTTCATGGCCTTTACCTTTTCCTCAGTGCTTTGCTATGACTCCTTCTCGTTCTCCAACAAATCTTTTTCCTCCTCCATAGCACCTCGCAACTTGCATTCTCATGCTGACTCTTCTCATGCTTCTTGCAGTTCTGCCTTTCCCTTGCTGGCCTTTCTTAACACTGTAAAAAACCAACCCAAGGTTCCCACCACCTTACAGGCACTCTGTTTCTCTGAGGATCTCCCAATTTTGTGGAGGTCCCACATCATTCCCTCAAGTGTCACCTCTACCTCCCACCAGTTGAGGGGAGAGGCCCACTCTTTCAGGAAGAAAGCACCTCAGTCCACATGTCAACTGGGGACTCCTAAATTCCTCCTCATTCATAAGGAGTTCCTGCAGTATTTCCCAGACATAAAGGTAGCCCCCTGAAGCACCCCTCCCATGAGGGCAGCTTGTCCTGTTTTTCAGTCTGCAGCAAATCCTTCCAGCTACTCCAAATGTCTTGCCTGACAGACATTTCAGCTCTGGCAAGTTCACTCTGGATTCAATGAGACCGAATAACAACGTTGGAATGTTGAGGGTAAAAGGGTTTATACCAAGCTTTATTCTTGTGACAGCAGGTCAAGTGCTAGAATCATGTCTGCCTCTGGCAAATTCATAGTTCATCTCTCACTCTGCCTCCAGACCCCTCCACCTCCTCATAACCCCCTAAGGAGAGCACTGGGCAGAGCTCCTTACATAGCAACACAGACAACTATAGTTCACTGCCAACGGGTGTGCAAGCATGCACCTGCTAGCACTGCACATGCACATGTGTGAATAGATTATGGCCAGGTGAGGATTAGGGTCAGGTGAGGACCCTGGCTATGGTAACTTCCATTTTCTCTACATGTGCCCAAGGATCATCACTGGGTTCGGCACCACTTGCTGAACTAGATGAAAGGAAAGTGCCTTGACAGGGCAGAGGATGGAGGTGTGGGTGACGAGCATTGACGTCAAACTGGTGAGACTGGGTGGACTGGCAAAGTAATGCTTTCATGCTCCCGAGTAAAGTTTGAAGGTCCTGAGTTCTTGGGATATAGGGAAGCAGGGCTACTCAGAGATGAGAATGTTAATCTGTAAATATGCCCATTGTGATTTGCCCAGAGTTGGTCTCAGTTGTATCTGTGTTTTACTTCCAAACATATGTTTAAAGAACTTGGGCTTAAGGCCTAGTTCTTTATATTCTAGGTGGGTAAAGTTGGCCAAATCTGTCCCTATTGTTGGAACTCAATGGGGAGTCATGCTTTTTAAGGTCTGGGGCTGTTGTCAACAGCTTTAGGAAAGCACATGGCCCTGTAATATATGATACCACAGGAGGAAGTAGACTGGCCCTATTTTACGCCTGACTCTAAAAAGAAACTTTCACTAAGATTTTATTGATGGAAACCTATCTGGCATTTAAATATTATCTTGTATAGCCTAATTTTACCTGCCCTGTGTCCCTGCCATATCCTACTCCCAAAAATGAACACCAGTAAGTAGAAGCTTCTGGTATTTGCCTTATCATAGCCTCATCTTCCTAACCTCCAAAGTGTATAACGTTACCAAAAACAAACAAAATGGAAAATTCAAACATAGCCTACGATCAATCTCATTTTTTTCAAATTATGTAGTTTTTATATAAAATACAGGAAACTTGGTTCTCTATAAGGGCCATAAAACAATAAACTCAGGAAAATGTACTATTATTATTCTAAATAATTAGTGAAGAACATAGAGAAGTTCAGGTGTTAGGTTCAGATGGCCTGAACTGAACCCTGCTTAGCTATTTATTAGATGTATTATTTGGGTAAATTAACATCTCAAAGCCTCAGTTTCCCCATCTGAGTTAGATGCCCACCACTTAGAATATTGTGATGATTAAATATGCTAACATGCATTAAAACATTTCTTTTTATAAAGCCTACCATATAGCAAAAACACAACAGATGGTGGCTAATATTATTAAGAAAAATAAGTCAAAGGGCAAACACTGATATTTCTTTCTTTCATCCCTCCTAGTGTTAATTATCTTTACACACTTACTAGGAAGAATTATAGAGTAGTCATAATAGTCTCATTTCTCTACAATGTCTTCTTATGAGACCTTGGGTAATAAAATGATTCATTTCAAATAAATGAGAGAATAGGAAGAAAATTATCCTAGCCAGCTCACCTAATCTTTCTCAGGTTCCTTCTCCATAAAAAAGAGCAAGAACATCTATCAGTGTTGTGTGGAAAAACTTAGTTCATATATGTAGAAATAGTTCATAAGTTACATGATGCAGTCTAAGTTTAAGATTTTTTTTCTTGTTTGAGATAGATGTCATTGAAGATAAGGAAGTATTTTTAAATACGAGAAGAAAGAATACTGAATAAATGCCTCATGGAAGAGCAACATTTTCTGCTAATTTTGTCCTTATTACTCAAGGTTAACCCATATCACGTTTTTTTTAACATCAATGGCAATGATAAATTATGAGATTAAAAAGATATTAACTACAGGGAAAGAAGAAGCCATTATTTTCACAGTGCCTCGTTTCTTCATATTATAGATTCCTAAGTATGTTAAATGAAGAGAAAACCCCTTAAACTGCCCAAGGGGCTTACTTGCCAAGCCCCTAGAGTCAGCCTTCTGGAACGGATCTGGACTCACATCCTTCCTCCACAAGAAACAACAGTGCCTGCTGTGTATTCTACAATGAGCATGCTAAAATAACTTGGGCCTTTGTTTAGCTTTTTATCTTGGATGGAAACAGTTCTGTCTAAGAGGTATTTCACTAGCATCAACTTGAAATTTTTTTTATTTAAATATGTTTCACATATATAATGAAACCTGGCAAAGTGAGCATTTCTACAGAAGAATGGGTTGTAATCATATGTTTTATCAAAAAAAACAACAAAACAAAACTCCTAAGGCTCCTTCCAAAGAGGCTGTTTTAGTCTAAGTGTAGATCCCAGGTGGTTTCCCTGAGTGGGTCTCAGGTAGGACTCACTTTGGCAGGCTGATGAGACTGGTATAGCCTGTACGTAAGACCTGAATGTTTATGTATCACAGTTTAGTTCTTGAAGTAATAAAAGATTTTAAAACTCTCACTCTCTCTTTATGGCGGGGGGAGGGGGGGACAATTTCCCTTGGAGAGAAAGAATATTATTAGTATGAAAATTAAAATGTGTGATGACTTAAAAACAACACAGTGTAAAAAGAGCAAGTTCTAGAGTTTTATTGCCTGGGTCTGAATCAGGCTCTGCATGTAGTAGCTGTGTGGCTTTAGGCAAGTTTCTTAACTACTCTGTGCCTCAGCTTTCTCATCTTTAAACTCTTGTTGCATATACACACAAAGCCTTGTAGCATGTGGCAGATTTAAGCCTTAAACTGAAAGATTAAAGATAAAGAACACCAAGGGCAATAATGAGATCCAGTAGAAGAATTTAGGTATGTGCATGAATTCCTTGTGCAACCAATTCCACACTGTATTTTTCCTTTCTAGCAATAAGGCAATAGCTTATTCAACTTTGCTTAATGTAGACATTTCAATTAGTGTCTAATTTTAGTCCTAGAATAATTTCTTTTAGGAGTGAAGCTAAAGTTATTAACTTGTGGCAGCATGTTTTAGTGCGCCTGTGTAAACATTTATATATGTTGTTAAAAAAGAAACAACAAGACCACATGGAGTTATTTGCTCCAGAACTTAGACTTAATTACAGTTTCAACATATTCCAGGAATGTGACCCTTTAACATTTAACCAGGAATTCTCTGGTCAGAGCCACGGAGGTAATCAGTCACATGGGTCCTCTCAGCTTCCCAAGCTGCGAGGTGATCTGCATGAGGTCCCCTGCTTCCTGCTGTGGGACGGTGACCTTGCCTAAAGCAATCTTTCTTTTCTTTTGTTAGTAACTTCTTGCCCTACCCTTCTTTCTATAAATATAAACCTTCTATTTTGTACAATTCCTTTGAGCATTTCCCTACTTGCTAGATGGGATGCTGCCTGATTGATGAATCGCTTAACAAAGCCAATTAGATCTTCAAATTTACACAGTTGTTTATAAACTGGGCAAGGGAACTCATTACTTTCATTTCAGAAAGAGTTCTAAGGTGGTGGAAAGGAGAATAAGTTTATATAGTAAAAAGAGGAAACTTTTTTAACAGCATAGTGGTTATTGCTACAAGTTAACTTGACAAATTCTTGTCTTCCTGTTGGTTTCCATACTCAGTGAAATATGAACATATATATATCATCTTCTGTGTGTCCTGAACTACCTGAGAATTATGTTTCCATTTTGCAGGTAATCCTTCCTTCAAGGTAATAACAGCCTAGTTCAGAGGCCGGTGAATACCCGCTCAGGGTCAAATCAAGCTCACTGCCTCTTTTTATATAGCCTATGAGTTAAGAATGGTTTTGATTAAATAGGTAGAAAAAAATCTAGAGAGAAATAATATTTCATGATACATGAAAATTATATGAAATTAAAATTTCACTACCCATAAAAAAGTGTTATTGGAACACAGCCATACTCATTCTTTTACATATTGTCTATTGTCGTAGCTGCTTTTGTGCCACACCAGCAGAGTTGAGTAGTTAGGACACAAGTCATGGCCCACAAAGCCTAAAATATTTTGTAGCTAGTCCTTTAAGAAAACATTGCCAACTCCCCCGTCTAGACTAAGCCTATTCCAGAAAGAAATGAAGACTGTCACTCTAACAAGATCATAGCCAAGGTTCCACTAGGCAGAGGATAAACTGGTATTTATCTGATGACTGTAGAATAATCTTCTACTTCAAGATAAGAGACAAGAAAAAGAAAACCAAACCAGTTATTTGCCAAGTAAGAAACTCACCTTAAAGCTGTCTTATCCTAAGAATTTTCCCAAACTGTCTTAGAATGGTTATTTGATCCTAATTATACTAAGTGGGGACATTTTTTGGTTGTTCCATTATGATATTAACACAGACAGTGAGTCAGAAATTCAGGCAGTTGAGAGCAAACTTAAGCCCATCCCATACCCTAGGCAGTTGATGACATGTTAAATGTCTGTCAGGATCACACCTCTTCTAGGAAAGTGGTGTAGAGAATTCTCCTCTAGGAGG
Source organism: Smutsia gigantea (assembly GCA_032199065.1). Taxonomy (NCBI): domain Eukaryota; kingdom Metazoa; phylum Chordata; class Mammalia; order Pholidota; family Manidae; genus Smutsia; species Smutsia gigantea. Next base: position 113,468 of record JAVSCE010015425.1, read on the forward strand.
AACTGCCATGTTAGGTGCCATTTAACACTCAGAAACTCACCTCCTGCTCTGCTCCAGGCATTGCTGTCAGTTCTGAGGATACAGGGATGACCAGGATAGCAGTGTCCCTGCACTCACAGAATTTAAAATACAATGGAGGCATATGAACAAACAATTGACAGATAAATAAATAAAGAATGCTGAAAAATGCTATTAAAACACAAGGCATAAAATTCTGTATTTCACTTCCATGAGGTAGTCAAATTCATAGAGAGAGAAGGAGTAAGATTGGCAGGGACTGGGGGAAGGTGGGAATGGGAGTTACTATTTAGTTTCAATTTTACAAAATGAAAAGAGTTCTGGAGGGATAGTGGTGATGGTTGCACAGTACGAATATACTTAATACCAATGAACGATACACTCAGAAATGGTAAAGATGGTAAATTTCATGCTATTTGTATTTTACCACAATTTTAAAAATTGGGGGAAAGGGGATATGGGGAAGGCAGTATAACAGAGAAGACAAGTAGTGATTCTATAACATCCTTCTGCGCTGATGGACAGTGACTGCAATGGGGTATGTGGTGGGGACTTGATAATAGGGGGAGTCTAATAACCCTAATGTTGCTCATGTAATTGTATATTAATAATAGCAAACTAAAATAATAATAATAAAAATACATATATATATAAAAAGGGGAAAAAAAGAATATATACCTTAGTGATTCTCTTTAAATGTATTCTAAAGTTTCACTATTAATTAAAATCTGAATAAAACAAAAAAAATGGGGGAAAAAACACTTGAGTTAAAGTGATAGTCCTAAACCTTCATAAAGGGGGGCGGGGGGGGGTGGGAAACAGGTTACCTATGGAACAGAAAAAAAAACCAAAAGAGAATTTAATTTCTCATCAGGAACACTGGGTAGTAGAAAACAATGAACAAAGATGTATTCAAAATTCTGTGCTGAAATTATATTCAATTTAGATTTCTATACACAGCACATTATTAATTAACAATGAAGGTGGAAAAAAGTCATTTTCAGACAAACATATACATACACTTGAGGTATAATATTGGTGGCTGGCTAAGTGTCTGCTGCTTATGTTAATGTAGTTTCTATTTTCAAAAATAGTTTGAATAGGTAATTCATTCACATAATTAAAAATCAGAATATATAACAAGACATACAGTGAATCTCCCCATCCAGTGCTCACCTCCATTTTCTTAGATTGTTCTCTCTGCTCCTTCCCAGAGGTAAACACTCTGGTTGGACTGTCATGTATTTTCAAGAGTATCACTATGCATACATAAGCATATTTGAGTATAGAGTCTGCTTCTTCCCTTTCTTTAAGTGGTTGGTTTAAATGGGGTAGTTAGGTAAGGACTAAGTAGCAGGAAGATTGAGCCATTTGAAGATCTTGGAGGAGAATATTTCAGGGACAGGAAAAAGAGACTAGAGGCACCAGGACAGGAACTGGAGTCATGTTTAAGGATCACAAGGAAGGTCAATGGGGGGATGTAGAGTGAATGCAGGTGGGTGTGGCAGGAGAAAAGGCAGAAATGGAGGAAGACTCCACCCCGGAAAAATAGCTGATAGTTACCTGTCCTCACTGAGAAACTTCCTGCCTTCATAGCTATCCCTGCCAATTCCCAAAAAGGTCCATTATTATAGTGTGACTTCAAAAAAAGGGTCCCAAGGACCCCCCCCCATTTCTTCTAAGAAATGATTAGCTACAGAGCACCACTCCCTAACACTCAACATTTCCTCCTGTGAAATGTCCTCAGAGGCTCATTTGCCTCTCTGAAGTCAACTAAGAAATGTGTGTGCTAAGTGTGCCTGGAGTCCAAACAGAAAGTCTCCCCCACTTCTCAAAAATTCTCATCTTAATAGAATCCTTGCAGGGACTGTTTCCTCTTTCTACTATATAAACTTATTCTCCTTTCTGTCACCTTAGAACTTTTTCTGAAATGAAAGTAATGAGTTCCCTTGCCCAGTTTGTAAATAAACAGCCTTTACTCATTTTGCCTGTGATACAATTTTGTCTTTGACATCATAAAACATCTTTGGCCTACAAGTACAGGCCCTACTTTATTCCAGCTTTTAAGATGGAAAGGAAAGAGGGGAGGGAGAAATCAGCAGATGCTTATTTTATTTCATTTTAGTATTCTTGATGCTTCTTAAACTCTACTATCTTCCAATACTGTTTCCAAATACTTATTTTATTTTAGCCCCAATTTTGGCATTTAGAGTAGTTTGGTTTATTTCAGACCGAAGACCTTTATTTTGTCCAATTTATGCACAGATATAAACTCATGAAACTTTCCAAGATTTATTTAAATAGTTCTCTGATGTGGTTTCCATAAAGCAATATTATGACTCAGCATGCATACTTAGAGAAATTAGGATGATTTCTTTTAAATTCTAATTATAGTTTAAATGACTTAATTGCTATTCAAAATCAGGAGCATTATACACTCAATTCAATGTACTTCTTTAAAATATAGCCAAGGATTAAAATAAATTATAATGTATACTGCATAATTTCACCTTAATTATGTATTTCTGTGATTGGTTTCCATATTCACTATTTCTGTTACCTTTGTAAACTGTCTTCCTTCTCCACAGTATCTCTTGTTTGATAAAGGGGTAATGCCAAAAAGATGGGACTCTTAAAATTTTTTAATATTTTTATTATAAAAGTAATGTATACTTACAAAGATTTAAAACAGTATGGAAGTGCATAAATTAGGAGGTGAAATTTTGTTCCCATTCCCAAGAATTCTACTCCCATGAAGTAATCAAGATGATGTGTGTGTGTGTGTGTGTGTGTGTGTGTGTGTGTGTGTGTGCACATGTGTATGTGTGTATAAAAAAGTTAAGAGTGGGACTTTGTGAAGAGTTCAGTCAAATGCAAAATTAGAGGGCACACAGTCCACATAAGACTGTACTCACTTCTGACACCAACTGCAAATACGTGGGGATCCCCAAACCACCTTCCGGTTTGAAAATGTTTTAGAAGAAATCACAGAACTCACTGAAAGCTTTATACTCACAGTTACAGTTTATTACAGGGAAAGGGAACAGATGAAAATCAACCATCAGAAGTACATAAGGTGAAGTCCAGGGAAGTGCCAAATACGAAAGTGCCAAAATGGAGCTCCCATTGTCCTCTCCCATGGAGGCAGGGCACATTACTTTCTTGGCATCAGTGTGTGATAATACACATGGAGTACTGACAAAGAGGGAAATTCACCCAAGCCTCAAGGTTCAGAGTTTTTATTGGGACTCCATTACATAGACATGCTTGATAGGTTCATTGCCCACATGGTTGACCTCAGTCAGCAGGTTGTCTGACACAGCATGACTGTAAACAACATTGTTAGGTTTTCTGATGTGGACAGCCCCACTCAAGATTATCCAGCATACCCAGCCTTCATCATGTATCATATTGTTAGTCTACCTGTTGGACCAAGGCCCAGGAAAACAAAGACACTCCTTTCAGGCCTGCTGTTCCAAGGATTTAGCAATTACCTCCCAGAAGCCAATGTCAAAGGCTAGAACTCTTTCTGGGCTAGGTTAAACTCTTTACTATGCAAGCTTACAAATGAAGAAACTGTTAGAGGAATGAAAGCATCCAAACTGATTGTTTTAATTGATTTCAGACATTATTCCATGATTTCCCTTAGAGGAGGGAAATAGTGTGTGATAAATAGTAATTATCCTCTTGCCACTATACAGATTATAAGGGATGGGGGGACAATGGATACTATTTATTTTATAGTTTTTTGGTTTGTCACTGTAGGTCTCTATTTTCATTGGATTCCCTTTCTCTCCGGCTCTTCCTCCTCCAATCCACTGCTGTTAGTTTAAATTATTAAAATCTCACTCTGAGTTAGAGAACACCTATACAATGGCCCATAGAGGTTGGTAAAAGAGTGAAGTTTCCATGTGAGCTTCTTTCAACATTGATATACTTTTTTGCAGAGTAAACATAAAAGATTATCATTCTTCATTCTTTCCCAGAAAGGAAATCCATTTCCTTTACTTCTCCACTGACCATCTGTTTTTCCTGAAAGGTATAGATCTCTGAGAAAATCTTTTCTTTTCCTGTTTTTTGATGGAATATACAGAAAAATAGCTTTCCACTACAGTAAAGTTAACAGCTAGGGCATGTGAAATTCATAGCATAAAATTAACCATTTTAAAGTGAACAATTCGCTGGCATTTAGCACATTCACAGTGTTGTGCGACCACCACCTCTATCTAGCTCCAAAACACTCCATCACTCCAAAATAAAACCATCAATTTGCATTCTATTTCTCTGGATTTATGTATTCTGAATATTTTATATAAATGGAGTTGTACAACATATGATCTTTTGTGTCTGGCTTCCAAAACCACACCTTTTTAAATGTTGTCATGATGCTGAAAAACAATGCACAACAACACAGGGTTGGATAATCAAACATGAGTTAGTTACGGCAATCTTGCTGCTAGTTAACAGCCTGTGCCACGATGCAAAGAGTGATAGGGAGGCCATAGCTACAAATTTGATTAAGAGGAAGGTTCCTGGCAAAAATATTCTCTAAAAGGGCAGGAACTGAGCTAGGTCACCACTGATTCACAAATCCAGTCAAAGACACAGAATCCCATAGACAGAGCTTGTTAGAATCATGGTTTAGATAGGCAAGCAAGTTCAGTGTTCTAGAAAGTCTGAGAAAGTAGAAAATAGAGAAAGGTACTCCACAGTTGGCAATAAGGAAGACTCCAGACTTAAAAAGCATGGAGGATAAAAAAAGGTTATAGGGTAAAACAGAAATGCTAGGGGTGATGCCAGCTGGAACTCAACTTGAAGTACAGCTTTGCCTTCATGACTTTTTAGTCTCAATTTCACCATCGGAAAAGTGAATATAATTACTAATTGTTCTGGATTGTTGTTAGAATTATAGATACTCTTTATAAAATAGCCAGCACAAAATAAAAGTTGTTAAGTATATTTTATTATAATAATGAGATTGGTATCAGCAAACATAGTTCAAATCACTAATTTTAGGGTAGACAATTGCTCTCTGGACTGGCTTTCTTTTTTCCTGCTAGATTCAGAGGGAACACCATATACACGTAAGGCAGATCCTCAAACGGTTGAGATGTTGTTGTGAGAACAGAGATGTGTCTTACAAAAATATATGAAGCAGTGTTACCACTAGTTTAGGGGAATGGCTACAGCCTGTTAAATTAAATCTAAAATAGTTTTACTCATTGAAAAGGATGACAGATGGACAGTGTGACCCCCTGTAATCCTTTTTAGTTGTGGAAATCACATTTAGTGAAGGGCTTAAGATTGCCAATGTCACACTGCCAACTTGACAGATCTCAAATTTAGGAAAATTTCTGTGTCAGACTATGTAGGTCAAATTTTTGCGCCTTTTCCACCAAGTCCTCTCTGCCAAGCAGAGGGTAAAGATTCATGGACACTTGTTGGTTTGACAAAACTGAGATTTAACTTTTTCAAATGTTTTAGTAATTATCTCAACTTCGAAGAGTAAGAAAATTAAGTCAAGCAAGCAGCACAACACAAAAAACATTTTGGTCTGTTTAAAACCAGTTTTTCCTCATAAATAAAGTGATTTATAGAAAATTAAGTCAAGCAGCACAACACAAAAAACATTTTGGTCTGTTTAAAACCAGTTTTTCCTCATAAATAAAGTGATTTAAAGACATGACAACAAGTCTTAATCATTATATAATCTTAAATTTTGCCCATATTTTTGAAATGCAATGTGCTCTGTATAATGTAAAAATGAGGGGTATGGCCATTCTTTACTCCTTAAAATTCCATTTTTATTAGTTTTGCATACATTAATGATAAAAGCCTAACATCTTTTCCAGAAATTATGTCTATTTAAGTAACTAACTTGAGTTAGTCAAGGGGGAAAAAGTCTGATTTTTAGAACTTGATATCCAAAGAAAATCAAGTCTAAAATTGTCTTTTCTCCTAAAAAATGAAATGGGCAGGTTTGCATATGAAGTCCTTTCATTAGGATTTTCAGTGGTCCCTGAGTAGAAGCAGGTCTGATGTTGACAAGAAGAATGTGGCAGCTATTGGACAGATATGGACCCAGCAGTTTTAGGAAGAAGGGAACTTAGGGTGAGTGAGTTTCTGTTAGATCCTGGGTCTCAAGAAATTAATAAGGCTATTTATTGGTCAGGGTAGGAATGAAACTGTGGAGAGTAAGGTCCTAGTTTCTGGCTGAATAACTGACTTATTGCTTGATTAGGTTATGATTTAGCAAAGGAGCAGGAAGCAAGAATCATTTAAACCAGTATTTCCAAAAATACATTGCTTACTGCTGGTGTTAAACAGTTAGGTTACATATACATAATATACTGATATATATTTTTAATTAACGTATCATTGATATAAAATCTTACATTGGTTTCAAATACACAACATAGTGGTTCAACAATTACCTATATTAAATCCTCACCCCCTCTAGTGTGGTTACTATCTATCAACGTAGTAAGATGTTACAGTATTATCCATGCTGTACTACCATCCCTGTGACCAACTTATATTGTGACTGCAAATCATTCTGCTCCTTTATCCCCCTCCTCCTCCCTCCTACCTCAACTTCTTCCCCTTGGTAACCACTAGTCCTTTCTCTATGTCTATGAGTCTACTGGTATTTTGTTCCTTCTGTTTTGCTTTGTTTTTATACTCCACAAATAAGTGAAACCATATGGTATTTGTCTTTCTCTGCCTGGCTTATTTCACTGAGCAATAAATTAATATTTTTAGTTATCTTCTCTATGACAAGTGATACTGATTTCTATTTGCATTGGTGATATATAGTTTTGTTTTATATTTATTTGGTTAAATGAAAACAATTTTAATTAAAAAATAATAAAATTTTATAAAATATGTCAAAAACTATGAAGATTATATAAGAATGACTGGTTTATGAAACATTCTTTTCAATTGAAGAACAGACATCATTTTAATTGAAGCACATCTAATCCTATGAGGCACTTGGCATGTGAATTGACATTCTGAGACTCTCAGGTAAAGAACTGTCAGAAACACTAGATTTTAGGTGAGGTCTAGATTTTAATTTTTATCTTTGTGTATTTTCAATTTTTAAGTACAATAAATATAGCCTAACAGAAAAATATATCATTTCCCTAATATCTAGGATGAAGATGGATAATGCAGATAATCAGAAAACATCAGTCCAACTGTGAGGACTTGGAATACTGGCTAGAAAAAGAAATAATAAAAGTCAGTTACCAAGTGAAACACAAATATTTTGGTATTTGTTTGACACATTTATGCCTTATAAACTGAGAATTATACCTACAGTAATACAAAATAAATTAAAACCAAGTTGAATTTAGCCATATTAATCTTATTTCAAAATTAATTCACATTATGGTTTTAGACAAAGAATATAATAGAATTTTTAAAGATGGCTGAGGACATTGGCATAAAAGAAAGATAACAGGACTATAGTGGTATACAGCCTGCAGGCTGTGTGATCCAAATGCAAAGTTGGATATGAGTTTCCTGAGAGCCAAAACAAATGCAAATGTGTAATTAGTTACAACAGTGATGGCAAACTATGGCCCTTGGACCAAATGCCATCTGCCACCTGGTTTTGTAAATAAAGTTTCACTGGATCACAGCCATGCTCATTTATTTCTATACTGTCTATAGCTGTTTCTCCATAACAATGGCAGCATTGAGCAGTTGAAACAGAGACCCTATGGCCTGCAAATCTGAAAGTATTCTCTGTCTGACCCTTAAGACAAAGTTGAGCAACTCCTGAGTTGCATCACTGGAATATCTAAAAAAAGTTTAAATTCACTATCTCAGTGAATTTTTCAAATTTTTTTAGTCATTAAAAGCCATTGATATTGATTAAAATATTTATCAAAATTGATGAGAGATTTTTACCATGAAATTTGTGTTCAAGTTCCTATATGATGAGGTTAGCTGAATTAAGTTACACTGCAAATTTCAGTTAGCCAAAGCTCATCTCTTGGATAAATAAAATGCTATATATTCAGTACCTCCCTACAATATTAGTCTAAAAAGGGACTGTTCCTATAGGCCCAGATCTAAAACAAATACATTACCTAACAACTGTCCTTTGCACAGGATTTTTGAATATAGTCTTTCACCTCTGAAATGCATCACATTAATCATTAATTTCAGAGGAAAAGCAATCCTGCAATAAAGGACATTTCCTTCTGCTCATCTTAAGTACAGATCAACAGCTATTGTCATATAATGGATTTAGGGCAATACACTGAAAGAAAAGGGTAAGGTCAATACAGCTTCTTTAAAAAAATCTTTCTATGTGCTTGGCCTTCAGAGCAGCAGAAAAGGGAAGTAAAGGACACAGTCCTAGCTGTGAATATGTAATGTGTCCATTCTTAGTTTTGACTCTTAGGATCCTAAATTTGAAGCCCACCTTACAACCTGGCCATACCTGCTTGATCCAAGAGAGGCCCTGATACACGCTGGCAGTCAGAGTCTCTCCCCAGAGAACTGGGAGGAGACCAGGATGTTGGTGCTGACACCCAGCAGGGGCGGCCCCCGTGAAACAGCCACAAGCCTGTCCCTGAGCAGAACACCAGAACTTCCCCTGATCCTGCCTCACTGATGTCTGGCAGTTCAGATCTTCCTTAGAGCCTGTGAAATTCTTCATCCTTTCCTAATTTCTAGTACTTGTATCCAAAGGAATTGTATTTACTTTATCCAGATGGTATTTTTTCAAATACTTAAAGGATAGTTATCATATCCCTCCAAATTTTCTTTCTCCATATGAAAAATACTTACTTTACTGATCCTCTCCTCAGGATAATTTTACTGGAGGAGAAAAAAAATCCCAATAATCTAAACAAATAAATAAAAAAAAATAGACTTTAACCTCAAGTCCAGATTACAGCCTCCTTAAACTCTTGCACTGAGAACTGAACACAATGCTTCAAGCATGGTGTGATTAGCACAGCACAGAGTACGACAAGACTATTAGCTCCCTGTCCTAAACACTACCTACACTCCTAATGTAGCCATAGGTCACATTTACTTCCTTTTGATAGACACATCGTATCACTGACCTAAAACATTAGTGATTTTATCATTAAAGCTGACACAATTATGTTGTCATTTTTGGATCCAGGTGTATATATATTCTTATTGATCCCTAGCATATTTTGACCTGCTAATTGACTCATTTTTACAGTCTGCCAAGATTGTGTTTTTGGATTAGTAATAATTAATTTCATAGTTTCTGTGTGCTAGAAAACATGTTAAACATTTTATATCTTTTATATTATGTCATGCTTCACAACAATCCTACAAGAAAAGTACTTATTTGTTCCCAGCTTCCTCAGCAGTCTGACTCCTCACTCTTGTGAGGGAAAACATAAGTCTTTTGATAGAAGTTAGTTTTCTTAGTGGAGGTGAATAGCAATCTTACAATGATGCAATTGTACAAATAACTATGTGCAAAGAAAAAAAACTAAAAATGCTTCATGAAAAATGTGTGTGCACATGTTATGTGTAAACAGTTAAGAACAACAGCAGACAGGAAGGCCATAACTAAAAGGATAATCAGACAACAAAGGAACACTCCATTAAAGAAATAAGCAGGACTTCATTAAAATTTAAAACTTCAGTTCTGCAAAAGACAATGTCAAGAGAATTAGAAGATAAGCCACAGACTGGGAGAAGATATCTGCGAAAGACACATCTCATAAAAGACTGATAGCCAAAAAAATACAAAGAACTCTTAAAACTCAACAATAAGAAAACAGCCAGATGACAAAATGAGCCAAAGACCATGGCAGATACCTTATCAAAGATATACACATAGTAAATAGGCATATGAAAAGATGCTCTACATCATATGTCATCAAGGAAATGCAAATGAAAACAACAAGATACTACTGCACACCGATCAGAATGGCCAAAATTTTCAACACTGACAACAGTAAATGCTGGTGAGGATATGGAGCAACAGGAACTCTCATTCACTGCTGGTAGGAATGCAAAATGTGCACAGCAGCTTTGGAAGATAGTTTCGTAGTTTCTTACAAAACTCTTACCATATAATTCAGCAATTGTGCTCCTTGGTATTTACCCAAAGGAGCTGAAAATGTATGTCTATACAAAAACCTGGACACAGATGTTTACAGTACCTTTATTCATAATTGTCAAAACACAGAAGCAAGCAAGCTGTCCTTCAGTGGATGAATAGATAAATTCGGTGTGCCCAGACATTAGAATATTAATCAACATGAAAAAGAAATGAGCTATCAAGCCACAAAAAGATATGGAGGAAATTTAAATGCATTATTACTAAATGAAAGGTGAAAGAAGCCAATCTGAAAAGAAAACATACTGTATCCCAACTACATGAAATTCTGGAAAAGACAAAATTATGGAGAAATCAAAAATATTAGTGTTGTCAGGGGTGGGGACTAAGAGAAGGGGTGAATAGGCAGAGCATAGAGGATTTTTAAAGCAGTGAAAATACTCTTTGATATTTTAATGATGGGTACACATCATGAAACATTTATTCAAACCCTACAAACTGTATAATACCAAGAGTGAACCCTAATGTAAACTGTGGACTTTAAGTGATTTATGATTTGTTAGTCTTGGTTCATCAATTGTAACAAATGAACTATTTTGGTGTGGATGCTGATAAGGGGGGAGGCTATGGATGTATGGGAGTAAAGGGTATATGGGAAATCTCTGTACCTTCTTTCAATTTTGCTGTGACCCTAAAACTGCTCTAAAAGATAAGGTCCTTTTAAATTATTTTTTAAATGGATAATGAGATTGAGAGAGGTTAGGTAACTTGGCCAAAGTTAAATAGCCAGGAAATGGTGTAGCTGATCTTTAAAACCCAATCTGACTCAAATCCCATGCATTTAGCTATTATGTTCTGGTGCCTCCAAAGTTTAACCAAACAATTGCTTCCTAAATGTTGATTTTCTTGATCATCCAGTGTTCTAAGCAGATTTTCTATTCTTTGGCATCATTGATTTAAGATATACTGTACAGAAGAAAGCCCAGTGGCGAGCTTTCTAGAAAACAGTTTTTTTAAATTAAGGTATTATTGATATACACTCTTATGAAGGTTTCACATGAAAAAACAATGTGGTTACTACATTCACCCATATTATCAAGTCTCCACCCATACCCCATTGCAGTCACTGTCCATCAGTGTAGTAAGATGCCACAGATTCACTATTTGCCTTCTCTGTGCTACACTGTCTTCCCTGAGACCCCTCACACCATGTGTACTAAACATAATACCCCTCAATTCCCTTCTCCCTCCCTCCCCAGTGGCCCTCCCACACACACCCCCTCTTTGGTAACCACTAGTCCCTTCTTGGAGTTTGTGAGTCTGTTGCTGTTCTATCCCTTGAGTTTTGCTTCATTGTTATACTCCACAAATGAGGGAAATCATTTGGCACTTGTCTTTCTCCGCTTGGCTTATTTCACTGAGCATAATATACTCCAGCTCCATCCAGTTGTTGCAAATGGTAGGATTTGTTCCTTTCTTATGGCTAAATAGTATTCCATTGCATATATGTACCACCTCTTCTTTATCCATTCATTTACTGATGGACACTTAGGTTGCTTCCATATCTTGGTTATTGTAAACAGTGCTGAAATAAACATAGGGGTGCATATGTCCGTTTGAATCTGAGAACTTGGATTCTTTGGGTAAATTCCAAGGAGTGGGATTCCCAGGTCAAATGGTATTTCTATTTTTAGTTTTTTGAGGAACCTCCATATTGCTTTCCGCAAGGGTTGGACTAGTTTACTTTCCCATTAGCAGTGTAGGAGGGTTCCCCTTTCTCTGCATCCTTGCCAGCATTTGTTGTTCTTAGTCTTTTCAATGCTGGCAATCCTTACTGATGTGAGGTGATATCTCATTGTGGTTTTAATTTGAATTTCCCTGATGATTGATTAGTGATGTGGAGCATCTTTTCATGTGTCTGTTGGCCATCTGAATTTCTTCTTTGGAGATTTGTCTCTTCATATCCTCTGGTCATTTTTTAATCAGGTTATTTGCTTTTTGGGGTGTTGAGGCATGTGAGTTCTTTATATATTTTGGATGTTAACCCCTTGTCATATATGTCATTTACAAATATACTGTCCCATACTGTAGGATGCCTTTTTGTTCTGTTGATGGTGTCCTTTGCTGTACAGAAGCTTTTTAGTTTGATGTAGTCCCATGTGTTCATTTTTGCTTTTGTTTCCCTTGCTCATGGAGATGTGTTCAGGAAGAAGTTGCTCATGGTTGTTTTCAGGACATTTTTGTCTAGGTTGTCTTCTGAGAGATTTATGGTTTCATGACTTACATTCAGGTCTTTGACCCATTTCAAGTTTACTTTTGTTTATGGGGTTAAACAATAATCCAGTTTCATTCTCTTGCATGTAGCTGTCCAGTTTTGCCAACATCAGTTGTTAAAGATGCTGTTATTTCCTCATTGTATGTCCATGGCTCCTTTATCATATACTAATTGACCACATATGCTTGGGTTTATATTTGGGCTCTCTAGTCTGTTCCATTGGTGTATTTGTTCTTTTCTTGTGCCAGTACCAAATTGTCTTGATTACTCTGGCTTTGTAATAGAGCTTGAAGTTGGGTGCATAATCCTCCCTGATCTATTCTTCTTTCTCAGGATTGCTTTGGCTATTCAGAGTCTTTTGTGGTTCCATATGAATTTTAGAATGATTTGCTCTATTTCATTGAAGAATGCTGTTGGTATTTTGATAGGAATTGCATTGAATCTGTAGATTGCTTTAGGCAGGGTGGCCATCTTAGCAACATTAATTCTTCTTATTCATGAGCATGGGATGTGTTTCCATTTATTGGTATCTTCTTTAATTTCTCTCATGAGTGTCCTGTAGTTTTCAAATTACAGGTCTTTCACTTCCTTGGTTAGGTTTATTCCTAAGTATTTTATTCTTTTTGATGCAACTTTAAATGGAATTGTTTTCCTGATTTCTTTTTCTGCTAGTTCATCATTAGTGTACAGGAATGCAACATATTTCTGTGTACTAATTTTGTATCCCACAACTTTGCTGAATTCAGATATTAGATCTAGTAGTTTTAGAGTAGATTCTTTAGAGTTTTTTATGTACAATATCATGTCATCTGCAAACAGGGACAGTTTAACTTCTTCCTTACCAATCTGGATGCCCTTTACATCTTTGTGTTGTCTAATTGCTGTGGCAAGGACCTCTAGAACAATGCTGAATAAAAGTAGAGAGAGTTGGCATCCTTGTCTTGGTTCCTGATCTTAAAGGAAAGGCTTTCAGCTTCTTGCTGTTAAGTATGATGTTGGCTGTGGGTTTGTCATATATGGCCTTTATTATGTTGAGGTACTTGCCCTCTATACCCATTTTGTTGAGAGATTTTATCATGAATGGATGTTGAATTTTGTCAAATGCTTTTTCAGCATCTATGGAGATGATCATGTGGTTTTTGTCCTTCTTTTGCTTGATGTGGTAGATGATGTTGATGGATTTTCAAATATTTTACCATCCTTGCATCCTTGGATAAGTCCTACTTATCATGGTGGATGATCTTTCTGATATATTTTTAAATTCAATTTGCTAATACTTTTTTGAGTATTTTTGCATCTGTGTTCATCAGGAATATTGGTCTGTAATTTTCTTTTTTTGTTGTGTCTTTGCCTGGTTTTGGTGATTCTGGCCTCATAGAGTGACTTTGGAAGTATTCCCTCTTCTACTTTTTGGAAAACTTTAAGGAGGATGGGTATTAGGTCTTCACTAAATGTTTGATAAAATTCAGCAGTGAAGCAATCTGGTCCAGGAATTTTATTCTTAGGTGATTTTCTGAATACCAATTCAATTTCATTGCTGGTAATTGGTCTATTCAGATTTTCTGTTTCTTTCTGGGTCAACCTTGGAATGTTGTATTTTTCTAGAAAGTTGTCCATTTCTTCTAGATTATCCAGTTTGTTAGTACATAATTTTTCATAGTATTCTCTAATAATTCTTTGTATTTCTGTGGTGTCTGTAGTGATTTTTCCTTTCTCATTTCTGATTCTGTTTATGTGTGTAGACTCTCTTTTTCCTTGATAAGTCTGGCTACGGGTTTTTTTTGTTTATTTTCTCAAAGAACGAACTCCTGCTTTCATTGATTCTTTCTATTGTTTTATTCTTCTCAATTTTATTTATTTCTGCTTTAATCTTTATTATGTCCCTCCTTCTACTGACTTTGGGCCTCATTTGTTCTTTTTCTAGTTTCATCAATTGTGAGTTTAGACTGCTCATATGGGATTGTTCTTTCCTGAGGTAGGCCTGTATTGCAATATACTTTCCAATTAGCACGGCCTTCACTGCACCCCACAGACTTTGCGGCGTTGAATTATTGTTGTCATTTGTCTCCATATATTGCTTGATCTCCGTTTTTATTTGGTCATTGATCCACTGGTTATTTAGGTGCATGTTGTGACGCCTCCATGTGTTTGTGGGATTTTTCATTTTCTTTGCACAACTTGTTTCTAGTTTCATACCTTTGTGGTCTGAGAAACTGGTTGGTACAATTTCAATCTTTTTGAATTTACTGAGGCTCTTTTTGTGACCTACTATATGATCTATTCTTGAAAATGTTCCATGTGCACTTGAGAAGAATGTGTATTCTGCTGCTTTTGGGTGTAGAGTTCTGCAGGTGTCTGTTAGGTCCATCTGTTCTAATGTGTTGTTCAGTGCCTCTGTCTCCTTAGTTATTTTCTGTCTGGTTGATCTGTCCTTCAGAGTGAGTGGAGTGTTGAAGTCTCCTAGAATGAATGCATTGCATTCTATTTTCCCTTTTAATTCTGTTAGTATTTGTTTCACATATGTAGGTGCTCCTGTGTTGGGTGCATAGATATTTATAATGGTTATATCTTCTTGTTGGATTGACCCTTTTATCATTATGTAATGTCCTTCTTTGTCTCTTTTGACTTTCTTTGTTTGGAAGTCTATTTTGTCTGATACAAGTACTGCAACTCCTGCTTTTTCTCCCCATTAGTTGCATTAAATGTCTTTCTCCAACCCTTCACTTTTAGTCTGTGTATGTCTTCGAGTTTAAAATGAGTCTCTTGTAGGCAGCTTATAGATGGGCTTGTTTTTTATCCATTCAGTGACTCTATGTCTTTTGATTGGTGCATTTAGACCATTTACATTTAGAGTGATTATCAATAGGTATGTACTTATTGCCATTGCAGGCTTTAGATTCGTGGTTACCAAAGGTTCAATGGTAACTCCCTTACTATCTAAGAGTCTAACTTAACTCACTTAGTATGCTATTACAAACACAATCAAAAGGTTCTTTTTTTCTCCTCCTTTTTCTTACTCCTCCATTCTTTATATATTATGTATCATATTCTGTAGTATTTGTCTATCCCTTGACTGACTTTGGGGGTAGTTGAGTTAATTTTGCATTTGCTTAGTAATTAACTGTTCTACTTTCTTTCCTGTGGTTTTATTACATCTATTATGTAGACAGCTATTAAACCTTAGGAACACATCCATTTATAAGAGTCCCTCCAAAATACATTGTACAGATGGTTTGTGGGAGGTAATTTTCTCAGCTTTTGCTTACCTAGAAATTGTTTAAACCCTCCTTCAAATTTCAATGATAGTACTGCCAGATAAAGTATTCTTGGTTCAAGGACCTTCTGTGTCATTGCATTAAATATATCATGCCACTTCCTTCTGGCATGTAAGGTTTCTGCTGAGAAGTCTGATGATAGCCTGATGGGCTTTCCTTTGTATGTGATCTTATTTCTCTCCCTGGCTTCTTTTAATAGTCTGTCCTTATCCTTAATCTTTGCCATTTTAATTATTATATGTCTTGGTGTTGTCTTCCTTGGTTCCCTTGTGCTGAGAGATTTGTGCACCTCCATTGCCTGAGAGAGGATATCCTTCCCCAGATTGGGCAAGTTTTCAGCAATTACCTCCTCAAAGACACTCTCTATCCCCTTTTTTCTCTCTTCTTTTTCTGGTACCCCTATAATCAAATATTGTTCCATTTGGATTGGTCACACAGTTCTCTCAATATTCTTTCATTCTTAGAGACCCTTTTTTCTCTGTGCCTTAGCTTTTTTGTATTTCTCTTCTCTAATTTCTATTTCATTCATCTACTCCTCCACTGTATCTAATCTGCTTTTAAAACCTTCCATTGTATGTTTCATTTCTGATACTGTGTTCCCTAATGATTGGATCTCCGACTGGAATTAATTACTGAGTTCTTGAATATTTTTCTGTACCTCCATGAGCATGTTTATGATTTTTATTTTGAAATCTCTTTCAGGAAGATTCATGAGATCAGTTTCATTTCACTCTTTCTCTGGTGCATGTATGATTTGCTTTGAATCAGGTTCCTTTGACATTTCATATTTGTATGTGGAGCCCTCTATTGCCCAGAATCTCTACTCTCTGGAGCTGCTCAACCCCTGGAGCAATGTCGGGGATTGCTGGGGAGTGGTGTTTGTGCCTGGGGGGTGGGGGGGAGGAAAGAGCTTTTTCCTGCTTCCCTATCTCTATTGCCAGAACCAGTGGGCCAAGCACACAGGTATAAGCCTCTATGTTTTGCATTTGTAGCTGCTGTAGTGGGGTCTTCCCTCTGACTTGCCTGATGCCAGGGCAGGATTTGCTGGTTTGTGAGCTAGGTGCAGGCTGGCCGGGAGGAAAGCTTAGCAGGCTGTGTATCACGGAGGGAGGCCTTGGAGCTGCATAGCCAGGTAGGGGGCTGGAGCACCTGAAGATCATGAAAGTTCCCAACCCTGTTCCATAAGGTCTATTCTTTTCTCCAGGTGTATGCGGTCTGGTGCAGCCCTGTTTCCTGTTCTCTTTCAGGATTGATTGTATTAATTATATTTTCATATTATATGCAGTTTAGGCCTTCTCCTAGGCCTCTGTGTCACCTCTCACGCTGCCATCTTTAATTTCCTGGGTCAACAGAGAGTTATTCTTCACTGCAGTTTCTGCTGCAACCAAATCATACACCCAGAGTTACAAGCAAAACTTTCCTGTTTTCTCATATATGCCACTCTCTGGTTGTGAGTGTTCAAGACTGAGAATAGCCCCATGACGGTTTCTTGTCAAAGTCAAAAGGCATAAGAATAGATGAGTGTTTTTAAGCTGTGTGTGCTATCCTTCTGAATTCAAAGGGGTGAAGAAGAATCACTGCCACAAGGAAATCTGGCTTGTTCTTCTGGAGATAGGTCATGCACTAGAATTACATCTGCATCCAACAGTCTGCAGGTCTGTAATCCTCCTTTTTCTCTGCCTCCATACTAGAAAACCTTTTAAAGGCTGTTATCTTTATTTTAAATCAGCACCCATGGGCACATTAAGTCATATTTATTGAACTACTATCTGCTCTTCATTTCTCAAATTTTTCCTTAAGGATGAAATAAGTCTTTTCAAATCCTTGTTTACATATAGTTACATTATACCTACAATTTTCCCCAATAGAGTAGTCAAATAAGTCTGCAAAAAAGAATTTGTATAGCCTTTCTGGAAAATAATTCAGAAGTACCTACCATGGCACACGAAAATGCTCTTACTTAACCATCTCACAAAATCTCCTTCAGGAATACAGGCCAACGAAATAATTCAACTTTATATATATATATATACAAAATATATATAAGGTTTAATATATATATATATATAAATATACATATATAAAATATATATGTGTGGATATATATAAACATATATACACACACATATCTTTTCCTGGATTCCAATTCTTTTATACTTTTCTATTTGTGTTCTGTGATCATTTAGAAGGTAAAAAGCAAACAGCAAAATAAAATTACAAATTATGTTACAGCATATAATGAATTACTAGACAGACTTTTAAATAATGATTTTAAAAAACATACTGATATGGGCAAAATGTTCATGATAAGACAAGTGAAAAATAAAGATGCATGTGTATGCAGTATGACCTAATTTTTAAATTATATTTAACATGTATAAATGATGTGTATTATATACATGTATAATAAGTAAGTAGACTTTCCTATGCTACACTAGTCTATAGGTCTATTGAATATATGTATTTATTTAATAAATTTAATCAAGTGATTTAATTAAAGGAGTCTGAGTTGGCAGATAGTTTTTATGTAAGGATTATGATATAAACTTCCAGAAAGTTTTCAGGTCTTAAATTTTTTTCATTGTGTCTAATTTCCCTCGTAAACAAATGCCTGTGCTTTATTTTGATCCGTCTCTGTCACTGGCATTGGTCCCATGGTTTCCAGCTCTGTTTTGAGTTGTTTAGGTATTTAGAAATATGAAGGGGAAGAGAAAAAAGAGGTGATTGTGAAAAAGTGTATAAGGAAGCCAGTCTCAAGGTAAATGTGGAGAAACAAGGCCTCTGTGATTCAAAGGAATTTTTTTTAAGCACATTCATATCCAAGATGATGAAATCTTGAAACAGTCTATATTCCAATCTTTACTTAAAATGAAAAGGGCAGAAAAATCAAAATGGTCAAAGATAAAGTTGCAAGGGGTCAACAGAAAAAGAAGAGGGAGAAGAAAAGGTACAGCATTCAACTGACCAAAAACTTAAATTAATTTTCCGAATAGATGAGCCTCATGAGCTGTCACTGCCGCTGCAATAAAGCACTTCAGCTGCCCACTGAGTAAAATGAAAAGTGATGAAACCTAGTTATATACATTGTCATGGGGAGAAAAGTCAACTGTCAAGGGGAACTTCTTGATCTTAATGGTTTCTCAGCCATAGGAAAAGTGGACTCATTTAAAGACAAAATTGAGTGTGGTAGTACTGGGAAAACTATGTCAGACATTACAAAGAAAACAAGAGTTGACCAAAATGAATTGTATAAAATTGCAAATACAATCCTGCCATTAGGATCTCAGCCTGCAAGAAGTTAAAGGGCCTGTTAACATCAACAGTTGCTACAGAATATATAATAGGAAATATTAAGGTAACAATTACAAAAATTCTGCTCTAAGAGAAAGGCAAATGCCATATGATTTCACTTATGTGTGGAATCCAAAAAACAAAACAAGGGAACAAACAAACAAAATGAAACAAAAAGCCCAGAAACAGACCCACAATTACAGAGAACAAACCTGTGGGTCCTGGGGGCTGGGAAAGCATGCGTCAAATAGGTGAAGGGGATCAAGAGGTACAAACTTCCAGTTATAAAATCAGTAAGTCTCGGGGAGGGAAAATACAGCATAGGGAATATAGTCGGTAATATTGTATTGACTATGTATGGAGACAGAGGGTAACCACCACACTCATTGTGGTGAGCATTTTGTAATGTATATACATGTCGAATCATTATGCTTTGTACCTGAAACTAATATATTACATCAACTACACTTTAACAAAAAAAAATTTTAGAAAAGTCTGCCTTATTTCTCCTCTCTCTCTCCACTGCCTCTTCGCAAAAAAACCCTCCAGGCTCATATTTGATCACAGATAAATTCTATCTAATATTTAAAGAATAGATAATACCAGTTTTGCACAAACTCTCAGGATATAAAGAGGAACTACTTTGCAACTCATTTTATAATGCCAGCATTATCCTAATCTTAAAACCAGAAAAACACATGATAAAAAAAAGAAAATTACACACTAATATCCTTCATGGGAGCAGATGTAAAAATCTTTAAAGTATTAGCAAATGGAATCCAGCTTTATATAAAAAGATGATATATACAATTATCTTAGACTCCAACCCAGGAATGCATAATATTAACAAACTAAAAAAAGAAAAATCATATGATCAGATTAATGGGTAGAGAAAACATTTCACAAAATGTAAACCTTATTCCAGATTGAAAATTTACACCAAAATAAGAATCAAAGGGAACTGCCTCAATCTAACATAACATTCAATGGTGAATGATTGAATATTTTCCCTGTAAGATTGGTAACAAAGCAAGGATATTCACTCTTACCTTTGTATTCAACATGGTACTCAAGCCCTAGGCAATACAATAAGGAAAGGAAAAGAACTAAATGGCCTATAAATTGGAAAGGATAAACTAAAACTGTCATTATTCACAGGGACTATGTCCAGAAAACCTTAAGTCATCCACAAGAAAGATTCAAAAACTAATAAATGAAACTGGCAAGATTCCAGGACACAATGTCAATAAAGAAATCAATTATAATCTATATAGTAGCAAAGAACAATTGGAAATTGAAATAAGAATCATATGCAATAGCAACAAAAATCATGAAGTACTTAAGGGTAAATTTAATAATAATGTACAAGACATGTACACTGAAATGACAAAACAGTGGTAGTGGAATGAAAGAATCAATTCCTAAGTAAATGGGCACACATATCATATTCAAAGATCAGAAAGTTCAATTTTGTATTAACCGATCTGTACATTTAACACAATCTCACAATCCTAGTAGGCTTTTTTTTTGTTGAAATTGACAAGCTGATATTATAATTAATAGGAAAATATAATGAAGAACATGGTTGGAGGACTTTCACTGGTGTAAAGATAGAAATATAGATTACTGGAACAGAAAGAGTCCAAAAATTGACTCCTCTCTCTTTCTCTGTCTCTCCCTCTCTCCCTGTCTGTGTCTCTTTCTCTGTCTCTCGTACATATATATGCAATTAGTTGATTTTTGGCAACTATTTGAAGGCAACTCAATATATAAAGAATAAAATTTTCAATAAATGGTGCTGGAGTAACTAAATAGCCATATGTAAAAAACTGAACCTTGATTGTCACTTGTCAGCATATATAAAAATTATTGTGAAATATATCATGAACCTAAACATAACAGCTAAACATCAAAATTCTAAAAACAAAAACAAGAGAAAATCTTTGTGGTATTGGTTTAGGCAAAGATTTATTACTTAAGACTCAAAAAGCATTAACCATAAAAGACCCCCCCCAAATCAATAATATGAATTTCATCAAAACTTTTAAAACTTTTGCCTTTTAAAAGATGCTGGTAAGCTTCCTGTCCAGACAAGATGGTGTAAACTCATTTCTCTCTGCTAAATATAACTATAAATACTGATATAACACAGTGGCAACCAGAGGAAAAATCGGGAAGGTGGTAAGAGGAACTAGTTTGGGATCCCAGGACTGGAGGAACAACACAGGGGAAGGACACTCACCTCTCTCCCACCTGACATAAGAAAGGCACCCCAGATATGGTGCTTCCCAACCTCTAAACTAGCAGCAGAAGGTAGTCCAGGTAGGCCCATTCCAACCCTAGCTTGAAAAGGAGCCTAACTGTGCCTCACACCAGTAGTGAAGAGGATGTATGTCAGAGTCCTGTTCACAATAATTGTCCAAGGAAGCATTCTCCTTCTCCTCCAGATCTGAGACTTCTATCCCACGACTAGATGGGCCAATGTAGCAGGGAGCAGTAGCAAGAAGGACCCTGCCACAAGCTGTCCAGCCCAGAAAGCCTCTTTGTTCTGCAGGCCTGACGTGCTCCTTCCCCACCAGGAGACACCAGGCTGCCCAGCCTGGGGAAAATCTTCCACTCTCTCAGCAGCCTCAGAGACTACCTGGGAACCCTGGGTAAACCAGGAAGAACAAGATAACACCATAAAGTCCCTGAAAATTGAACTGTCATTGGAGCCACAGCCCATAGAAGTATGCCAGGACCTGCAATGTAAACCTAATCACAGTGACTGCAAGCTGAAATGAAAATCTCAAAGGAAATTAAAAAAATACAGAGAACTTGAAGGAAAACACAACATACCAAAATATGTCAAATGCAGCTAAAGCAGTGCTGAGAGGAAAATTTATTCCATTAAATGTTACTTTAGAAATAGGGAAAGGTCATAAATCAATCATCTAAATTCCTACCTAAAGAAACTAGAAAAATGAGAGCAAAATAAACCCAAAGACAAAGGCAGGGCAATATTAAAGATATGAAGAGAAATCAGTGAAACTGGTTATAGGACACAGATAGAGAGAAACCAATGAAGCAAACACTGGTTCTTTAACAAAATTCAAAGACATTGATAAACCCCTAGCAAGACTGATCATAATAAAATGAGAAAACAAATCGCCAGTCTAATGAATGGAACAAGGGATGCCACAACAGTCCGTGAAGTCTTTGAAAAGCATAATAAGGGGGAACTACAAACAACTTTATACTCATATATTCAAAAATTTAGAAGGAATGGATCAGTTCCTCAAAAATCATAAACTACCAAAACTCAACCAAGATGAAATAGTTTAAGTTGACCTTTAATCATCAAATTAATTTAGCCAGTAAGTAAAAGACTCCCAAGAAAAGAAATTCACAGGCCCAAATGGTTTCACTGGAGAAGTCTACCAAACATTTAACGAATTAACACCAATTTTACACAATTTCTTCCAAAAGAGAAGAGGGGATACTTTGCAGTTTATTTTATGGGTCCAATATTACCCTGATACCAAAACCAGACAAAGACAGCAAAAAAACTACAGCAATAAAAACTACTATGATCTTAGATGAAAAAAATTCCTCACCAAAATATTAGCAAATAAAATACAACAGTGTATAAAAAGAATTGTACACCATGGCCAAATGAAATTTATTTCAGGTAGTCAAGTCTGGTTCAATATTCAAAAATCAATCAGCATAATTCATCACATCAACAGTAAAAAGAAAAACATCATATCACCATACCAATAGATTCAGAGAAAGCATTTGATAAAATCCAACATAAAATTATAAACCTCATGTTTTTCATGTGAAACCTTCATAAGAGTGTATATCACTGACACCTTAATAAAAAAATAAATACATAATGTCATAATAAAAAATAAATAAAATGATAAAAACTCATCAAAATAAGGATAAAAGAGAATTGCTTCAACTTGATCAAGAGAATTTACAAAAAATCTATAGCTAACAGCTTACTTAATGATAAAAGACTGAATTCTGGCAGACATAGCTAGGATATCTACCCTTATCACTCTTATTCAACATATTACAGGAAATTCAAATCACTGAAAGAAGAAGATATAAGAGACAAATATATTGGAAAGGAAGAAATTAAACCATCTCTGCAGATAACATGATTGTGTAGAACTAATATGTGAACTTAGCAAGTTCATAGGATACAAGATAAACACTCAAAATCAATCTAATGATAAGCGTGCAAAAACCAGAAGTAAAAACACAATACCGTTTATAATTGCTCCAAAGAAAATGAAATACTTAGGTATATACTTAAAATAGAAACAGTATCTGTATAGTAAAAATTATACAATACTGATGAAAGAAATCAAAGACCTAAATAAATGACATACTGTGTTCATGAATTGGAAGTTTCAATATAGTATAGATGTCAATTCTCCTTAAATTGATCTTTAGATTTGATACAATTCCTCTTAAGATCCTAGCACATTTTTCTGTAGACATGACAAACTTATTGTGAAATTTATATTGGAAGGCACAGACACTAGAATTGCCAAGGCAATCCTGACAAAGAATAAAGCAAAAGGAATCACTCTATTCAATATTAAGGTATGCCATATAGCTACAGTAACAAAGGCAATGTGGTATTGGTGGAGGATGTAGATCAATGGAACACAGTAAAGAACCCAGAAACAGACTCACAGTTACGCTTAAGTGATTTTTGACAAAGGTATAAAAGGCAAATAGAAGAAGCATAGCCTTTTCAACAACTGGGCATCCTACAGTAAACTAAGCCACACAGCTTATACAAAAACGAACCCAAAATGTATCATTGGCTTAAGGATGAAACATAAAACTATAAAATTTTTAGGAAATAAATAGAAAACCTTGAGATATAGCATGAATCAAAGAGTCCTCAGACTTGACACTAAAAGCACAATGCATAAAAGGAAAAATCCATAAATTAGATCTTAACAAAATTAGTAACTTTTGCTATGAGAAAGACTATGTGAACAGGGTGAAAAGACAGACTATAGAATGGGAAATAATATTTGCCAATCACATATTCAACAAAGAACTAGCATCTAGAATATATTAAAAACTATAAAACTCAACAGAAAAGCAATGATCCAATTAGAAAATGAGAAAATGTGATGAACATACATTTTACTGAAGAGAATATAGAGACTATTAACACATTGAAAGATATTTAACATCATTAGCTCTCAGGGAAATGCAAATTAAAACTACAAGGAGATATCATAACACACCTATCAGATTAGCTAATATAAAAAATAGCGAAAACAGCAAATACTGGTGAGGCTGTAGAGAAACTAGATCACTCAGGCACTGCTGGCGGGAATGTAAAATGCTACAATCATCCTGAAAAGCAGTTGGCAGTTTCTTCTAAGTCAAAAGTTGTAATTACTCTATGACCCAGCGATTTCACTCTTGGCATTTATCCTAGAGAAATTAAACTTATGTTTATATAAAACTCTGTACATGGATGTTCCTATCAGCTTTATTACTAATAACTAAAAACTGAAACAACTCAGGTGTCCTTCAATGGGTGAATGTCTAAACTGCGATATACCCATGCCATGGAATACTACTCAGCATTTAAAAAGGACAAACTATTGATACATAACCATCTTTTGAGCATTATGCTGAGTGAAAAAAGAGTCAGTCTCAAAAGGTGGTCTGTTGTACGATATTTATATTATATTTTGAAATGACAAGATGTTAGGGGCTGTCAGGAGTGGGGTGGGTGAGGGCACAGGGGTTCAAGTGCATGCAGCTATTAAAGAGCAACACGAGGAGTCTTGTGAGGACAGAGTGCTTGATCTTGACTGTGGTGGTGGATGAACCTAGACATGTTTAGAACTAAACCACACACACACACACACACACTCACACACACACACACTCATACAAATATGTATAAGAAGAAAAGGAAAGGAGAAAGAGGGAAAAAAGCAATTTCAATTTATAGTTTAGAGGTATAGAGAAGATAATGTTGAAAAAATGGAAAAGCAAGTCACAGAGACTGAGAAAATATCGGCAAAACACATGCATGATAAGGGATTTGCATCTGAAATAAATAAATCTTATTATTGTTTAATAATAGAAGTCAGCCAACTCCATTTAAAACTGGACAGATTGTGAACAAACACTTAAAGAAAATAACACATTGTCAATAAGCACATTAAGCAGTGTTCAACATCATTATTCAACATGGAAATGCAAAATAAAACCACAATGAGGAACCATTACACATCACAGTTTTACATATAGTTGATACTCATTTGATATTTGGGGAATTAAACTAAAGTGATCCAACTCCCACTCTTCAAATCCAGTTGAATTCCCACATTTTACCTGAAAGTCTGTTGATTTCTTCCTCTACCACTAACCAATCCTCCTTTCCACCAAAGATATTTCTTAATCCTCTAAATTCCAAGATTTTTTACTGTGCTTCACTCATCTGTAATTTAATATACATTACTTACTTGTGATCTATTCATCTATACATATATGGCACACCTCCCCAACTGTATTAGACATCCAATATATTCTACGATGCCTAAAAGAGTGAATTCTTGTTTAATATTCAAAGTGCAATCGGATTACTCTAAACCAAGGAAACATTTTTTTATACTTATTCATCTTCCATTTACTTTTTTAAAGACGGATTTTAATTTTTAGATATTTAAGGTTTATAGAAAAATTGAGAAGAGTACATGTAGTTCCAGTATACCCTCCCCCATTTCCCGTTATTACCATTGTACATTAGTATGGTATATTGCTTAGAATTAATCAACCAGTACTGATACATGATTATAAACTAAAGCCCATAGTTTGTCCATATTTATTTAGTTTTTACTTACTGTCTTTTCAACGTTCAAGGACCCCATCCGAGAGACCATATTACATTTACTATGTCTCCTTAGGCTTTTCTCTGCTGTGACAGTTTTTCAGACTTTCTCAAGAAAACGTTTTTAGAAATTTTGATCATGTAATAAATTTTCTTTCTTGAGAATCATCCAGAACACACAGTTTCCTTTTAAGGCTTTTTATCTTTGTTGACTGTATCAAAAGTCTAGTAGAGTAGAAACAGGTAAGAAACTTGCAAGGCACATCAGACTGCAGCTTATCACCCTACAGTCATTCCCTGAAACACTTAAGGGCAAGGAGCCAGTGAATAAAGACTTATTTCCAGACACATCATTTTGGGGCTGTGGCTTAGTCATTCCTCCCACTCTCCACTTCCACACTCAGGGGCACCACATTTGGTGGGACAAAACCCATCACTGCACAAAGGAACCCAGCTAAGGGGTGGGATGAAATCTGGTCCACACTCTGTTCCCTAAGCTAGGTACCCATGGATTGCCTCTTCCCACAGAAACTACTTCTGTATAATTTGCACAATGGTGCTGTTTGGGCTAGGAGAGGTTGAGGTTAGTTTCCAGTTACAGTTAGTTCTTTCACCCAGTTCTTAAACTGGCCAGTTCTTCTCCAATGCCCAAGTTAGTATCATTTCACCCCTTACCCAAGCCACTGAAATAGCCTTCTGAGTGCTATGAATTCATACAAAATTCTGTAGTATAACATACATAATCGTTTGCTATCTGGCCTTCGTTTACCCTAATGGCCACATCTCCCTTTGCAGTCCTACCATGCAGTCTGTGACCTAGCCACACAGGGATATTTGAACAAAACAAGCTCTTCCATGCCTTTAGAAAATGTGGCAGAAAAAGTTCAAGGGAGATTTGGAGAGTGGAGTCAAAGAGACCTATGACCCAGTTCCTAGATAAGACCAAGGGAAGCATCAAAACACCAGCATAAAATTGGATTTTGAGTGTGTTTAAGCAGATAGGCCAGTAGACAGCCGTACAGGAGCAGCAGAAAGTCTGCTAAGGTAATGGACATAGCCGAGAGGGAGGCAGGCTGGAAGAAACGCTGTGCAGAGAAACAGTAACAGACTCAGCAGTACCCACAGAGCACACAGAAACAAAACCTTCTCAGAACACCGTTTACGGTAGCAGCTTGGGGCACTAGATGCCAACCTCACCGCGGCTAACCCCAGAGCTCAGACCTCACCAGACCTATGCGGGGGATAGGGGCACTGAAGTGGCTGGAATCTAGTTCTCATCAAATGAAATGGAGGTTTGATACCCATATTAATTATGTCATAGAAAAAGTAAAGTTAGAATTTGTGGATATCTGGGTTTGTAGACTTAACTACAAATCACTACTAAACAATGTCTAGAACTTATTAATGTGCCTGGTACGTAGCAGGTCCTCAATGAATGTTGATTGAAAGAGTGAATTAACTCTTATATTTGTTATTTTAATCCATCTCCAAGTTCTGAAATACTGTTGTCATCCATTTTCTCCAAAATCCTACAGTTACCCACTAGGTGGCGACCCCCATCTGGCGTTGTTTGCTTCCTGAGTCGGTACAGGATTTTTCTCTCAAGCGACCCATGGTTTCTTGTTTGCAGCTGGCAGAGGTTTTTTCGACTTGTTTCACTGGACTCATTCTTTTCCTTCTTATTGCGAAACTGCTCGGGGTTTTCCCCTCTAATCTTTGCCAGGCTGCTGAGGAAAAAGACTCTAAAGAAGCTAGCTTTGGCTCATTTAAATACCAGAGCAGCTACAGTAAACATGCCCATTTCACTTTCTTGAAAACGTTCTCTGGGCATACATTTTGCAGTATTTTTTTCCTTTATGCATATGTTTCTCAGACCTGTCTCATTTTTTATACTTCCCATTCCCACTTCTCCATCAGAAGTAATACTCTATTTTAATGTAAATATTCTTTTTGGTTTTTTATTAAGGATTGCCTGAATTTTGAACAAGAACATAAAAAAAAAGAGCTATGAGAAATTCCATAACAGCCAGAAAAACTTACTTAGATAAACAAGCTTCTTGAAATGTAATTTTTAAAATGTGAACATTATCATCTTTTTACTCTCTGAAAAACAAAACCGAAAGAAAAATCTCAGTTACTTGAAGGTGTATATGTGAGGCACTACAAAGATTAATGTAAAATCCTCTCTCAAGAGGAGAGAGAAATAAAAACTTAAATATGCTCAATATCAGGCTTGGACCCCTGAGAGAACGTGCAGATGATGTCAGTGAATTGGCAAGGAGCTTTGCAGAACCTTCTTGTTCCTGGGGATTCTCATCGTGTCTGCACAGTCTGCTGAGGCAGCACCGTACCCCAGGCAATTTTTGTCCCCCACAGATTCCAGTACCTACAGGCTGTCCCTGGCTGACTCACCAGCCCGGGCTTGTTCCCCGTATATAGACATCCTACTGTGCATTTGCACCTGGAGGTTTCCTGAGGCACTAAATTTCAATAGATCCAAAGCTTGGCTCTACCACCACCATTGTTCCCTGTAGTCCTTATCTGGACAATGACATCACCATCCACCCAAGACAGAAAACTGAATTTCCCCTCAAATCTTCCATCTCCCTCACCTCCCACCTAATCAAAATCACCCAGTCCTGTCATTTGTTTACTCCACATCTCCTGTTGCTACCCTGTCCACTCTATTTCTAATATCCTTTCCTTGGTTTAAGCCCTCATCAATCCTCACTAGGAGTAATGCTACAAGCTCTTAGAATATTTCCCTGTCTTGTCACCATCCCACTCGTCATCCCATCCTCAGGATGGTTTTCCCAAAACACAAGTGTGATCATGCAACTAACTCCTCAATTTAGAACTCCATTCTATCTCTAAAATAAAAGTCCACACCACATTATAAGGTCCTGAGTGGGCCCTTAGCTCCTATAATGTCATCTACCACTTCTCCTGACTGAAACCCCACATTCCAGCCTTCCAGACTACTTACATTCACAAAGGAGCCCTTCTCATGGTTTTATTAATGTTAATGTTACATCCCTTCTTTGAAAAGTCCTTCTCCCTCCCTCTTCTCCCATGTTCATCTAGAAAACCCCTGATCCTTCTTTAAGACCCACATCATCCCCTAAATTGATGACTCCTTCCTCTGTCCTGTCCTGGTATCTTGTATAAAAATCTACTGGAGTATCATCATAGTTTAATACTAATACTGTGAGTTACCTGATATAGGACTGCTCCTTAGTTTTATGTTCTTTAGTGACAAGCACTGTTCCTGAATATACCAAACAATGAATGAAGAAGAGGCAGGATATTAATTATCAAAATGTACTGACTGCTTAATATGACAAGTACTGTGCTAAAACTTTATAAACAGTATCTCATTTAATTCAGCAGCCAATGAGGTAAGTTTGGTTGAGCACTCTATTTGCAGATAATAAGTTTCAGAATGTTAAGGAATAGATGCAAAATCAATATATGCAAGTGAAGGGCTTGGGTCTTTGCTTATTTTGCCTGGCCAGGGGCCAATCTCTTAACCTCAAATGCATGTTACTTCCCCAAAACTGAATACAAGGAAATACTATTTTGACTTTCAAAAAAATTTTTTTTCAAAGAGATCAGGGATTCTTGATCTCCCCTCTGGGAGACAGGATTACTGGATGGGAAACCAGGGCACTATAATAGGTGTGTGTGTGCTGTGAGGGGGGGCTGACCCCCCACATCCCCGCCAGTCCTGCCCCACTGCGCTGGCAGCCAGGCTATTCTGGGTGCTGACCCAGCTTTAGGGCTGAGTGCCGTTCCGTCTAAACCAGAGTTTCTCCAAGCCCTGGTGTGGGACTGCCGTCTACAGTGCTTGATAAAAATCAATTTCCCATTTCCCTGCCCAGAGAATCTGAACAGTCCATCTAGGTGCTAGGACTCTGCCCCGGGGAATCTGACACAGGTAGGCCAGAGCCGCACTTCAGAAATACATGTCCACACTAATCCTGAGTTCCCATCCCTTTGCCAGGAGCCTTAAGCCAGTCAGGATCAGGTTTGTCCTGTTAGCAGTTACTGGTTTAGGGTGTCAGGGTGACCGGCCATCCCTGTTTGCCCAGGACTTTCCTCGCTTTGGCACTGAAAACCCCACATCCCAGAACCCCCCTCACTCCCAAACAAATCAGGGTTGTTAGGCGCTCTAAAGGTAATCTACGAGGTTGTCCTGGTTAACCTGAAAGAATAGTCTTCTGTCCACCCTTTTTGCCCTTCTCACGCTCCCTCTGGACACAAATGAGGTGTGTTCCCTGCTGCTGAGGGCGCCCATCTTACAAAGGGAGCTGCCAGAGGACAACACAAATCGGGGAGTGAACTACAGACTGTGGACAGAGACCTGGCCCTGGTTGGGGGGGCGGGGGGGGGGGCAAACTACCGCGGACAGAGTAACTGCCCAGGATACAGGGGGGAGGAAACTACAGACCGCGGATGGAGTCCAGGCCCTGGTTTCAGGGGGAGCAAACTACAGACCGTGGACTGAGTCCCAGCCCTGGCCACAGCACACCTGGGGCCCTCCCTACCTCTGTGCACTAATAAATGTCCTTCTTGTTTATTCCAGGCTGATTTAGAGTTCCACCCTTGCACGTAAAAGCATCCTAACCAATGCAGTTTGGCAAATCAGTATATTAGGAAGAAATATGACAGTCTGTTTCAGACAAAATGAAGATGTGGAGACTGAGAAACAGGACAGTAGGGTAAATCTGGTACATTTGAATGTGCATAAGAAATTCCTCTGAGTTCTGTCTTTTTGAAAGTTATGAGAAAAGGCGTGTAAAAACCTGAATCGGTACCCAAAATATTCTCTGAAAGCTGGCACGATGGCTTAAACCTAACAAGATGAAATTTAATAGTCATAAATGTAAAGCCCTATTTGGAAGCCCAAAAAATTAATTAATTTCCGAAGTACAAGATGGCAGAAACATGACTTAAGAACAGCACGTGTGAAGGACTGAGGGGCTTGGGTTGACTGTAAGCACCATAGAAACCAAGGGGTGTGACGTGGTTGCCAAAAACGCTAATGCGAGTGTACGCTGTCCAGCTAGAAGTGTAACAAAGATTCCCCTCAGTCCAGGGCACGCCAGCCCAGACCTTTTACAAAACAGGGTTTCTACTTCTACATCCACCTGTTTTCCTGTTCAGCCCACGGGAATTCTGGACACCCTACCTCCACTACCAACTCGTCCTGGGGGATCCTTGGACTCTGACTGCGAGCCTGTTCCTCTACTTTCTTTTTTGGAAATGATCTCAGCTGCGGATCGAGCTAGCCATCTGCTTTTTACATTCTCATTCAAGCCCTGAAAAAACCAGAGAAACGACAGCAGCCCAAAACTCACCATCACTGCTCCCCAGCTAGCCTCTCCGCACCTGTCGGCAATCTTGCGCTATCCCAGGACGGGCTCTGTGCTCTTCCGGCTAACTTCCCTCCTCCTGCCTAGACGCCCGTTTCCCTCTGCGGACGGCGCCGCCCGCTCTGTCCTGTGGCCTGCGCCCTGCGCGGCACAGCCCTTGCCTTCATCCCCTCCCTCCGGTCCTCAGCCCCACGATTTTCTGCACATCTTCACGGAGCATACTCTGCAAACTGAGATAGTCCTGTGGAGGCCAACAAGCATTCCCAGCTGGCCGTCCTCCGGAGACTTCCATGTTTTTCATGAATCCTTTTAGTCTCAAGGTGCCTGTCATTGCAACACAAGGAGCCCAAACCCGTTAGGGGTCCTCTAGTTGCCAGCCGGGGCTGTGTTCCAGCTCACGCTGTTGCCTGGTGCCAGCTGGGGCCTCCATCTCTCAAGAAAAAGAGGGGCTGGAAGTATTGCCTCTTCTCTTTTTCTATCATCCCCACCTTCACTTCTCTCACCCCACACCCATCCTGGGCAGTCAACACCTTCTTGTTCTGCATCATTTCACCAAACGATACTGGAAACTGCCTCATATAACTGACCCCTTCACGGGATCTGTTTCTCTAATTTACCCATCATGCCAACTCATGCCTCAGCCTGGTCATGAACACAACCCACGCCCCCTCCTCGAAAACTGGAGCCCAGCGGACAGGAAGTCAAATTCCTGACATAGCATATTTGAGCCCCTCCTCCTTGCTCTCCCAAGTCCTCCAAAGGGCTCGCTCCCCGTCTGCACCACAGCTGTGGGTCTGCCACCTCTCACCTCTTCAGAGCTCATTTCACTCCAGAATCCTCATCTTCTCTCTTTTTAGGCTTTTTCTTTTTTCACATATATGCATATTAAAGCCTTGCCAGCCCCTCTAAGAAATAATAGAACAAGAAATTTTTTAAAAATCTTTTGACCCAGTGGCATAACCTAATAAAAATGTGCCTGAGAGTAGAATCCAATGTGAATCCTCCTCTATAAATGGGCTCATATCTTTCTTTCTCTCTTTTGAGCATTATAAATCAAATCAGCTAAGCAACAACAATCTTTTATTTATTTATTTTTTTGGAGGGGTTTGATGTGAGTTGTACAGTGAAGTGAACAGGCATAGGGGCGGTGGGCATGTTTTCCCTCTTCTCCCTCTCTTTCTAAGGTATTGGGGTTGAATTACAAAAGAAGAGAAGGTAGGGTCATTGCCCTGAGCCCCGTTGCTCTGGGAGGGCTGCATGGACAGGCTCAGAGCCACCGGCGGCCAGCCTGCGCCCTCTGTCAGCCCCTGTAGGGGCTCAGTGCCCACACACTTTGCCCTCCTCAGTTCCAGGCTCGTGGGCCGCCAGACAGAAGAGACACCTTCCTCCTCAGCAAGCCCCTGAACCACAGCCTCGCTGCCATCAGCTTAGTTTCGCCAGCGTTGCCACGTGCTAGACCTCATTAGCTTTGCCATCTCCCAGTGCCCCTCTTCTCTCCTCAGCCCACTTCACGCTCCACCCACCTCCCTGGTCTATGGAAACCTCTGTCCCTGATGGCCACGTCTACCCTTGTTGACAAATGCAATTAATATCCTCCAGGCCCTTTATTATTTGAATTCTTTATAATACTTTTTGCTGGTTTTAGTCCTTTTTTCTTGAGAGTTTTCTTCTTTGGTCACCATAAAATCAGTTGCTTTAGTCCCTCTTTTTACCTCCCAGGCCAGTTCATCTCTGTCTCCTTCCTTGCCATCTCTTATTTCCTCAAGCATCAGTGTCTCACAAGATGCTGGTCTTTTCCCTCTACTCTTCTCTCTTCGCCCCACCCACAGTCCCCTGTTCTCAGTAGCCACCTACAGACTGCCAACTTCCAAAGCTACATCTTTAATATCGGTCTCTCCTCTGAGGTCCTAACCTGTTTTCCTCCTTAGACATATGTTGGATATCCAGTAAGAGACTTCAAGTTCAACATGTTCAAAACTGAACCCCAAATCATGCTCCCTCCATGCCAGCCTTAGGTCTCTGCCTCCACCTGTGATCTGTGCCTCAGTTAAAGATACTATGTTCACAAACATGGGGGCCATCGGAATTTGTCCCTTTCTGCCCTCACCCACAGCTCTTCAGGAGGTTGTGTCTTCTCTGGAGTACTGATTTATTTCAGGCCCTTTTCATCATCTGGATGATGGCAACAGCCTCCTAAAGGTGTCCTTGCCTCTGATGCCCCACTCTCCCCCATACCTGCCCATTCTCCTCCCTGTTACCAAATAACTTGCTTTTTCTAGCGATATGATCATCTTATTCCCTTGCTTATCATCCCTTGGTAATGGCCTCTCAGAGACTTCAAGACAAATGCAAATCCCTTTTTATGAGTTCTAAGGCATGGTTATCTGCACTTGATTCCCTTCCCAGCGTCTTTATGCGGACACTCCAACTCAGTCCTCCTGTTATAGCTACAGGGAGTTACAGTTCTCAGCACCATGAGAATATTCTAGTACCATGAGGAAATAAATATATGAATACACAGGACATAAAAGAAGCCTTCCTCCCCTTAAATACATCAGTTCAACCCCAAAGATCATTGTTATTTGGGTACCTGTATGTTTCTCCCAACACCAGATTGTGGGGTCCCTAAACACAGTAGTGGATTCTTTTTTCATATTTTTATCTCTAATGCTTAGCATAGTTCCTGGCCTATTATATTGCTCAATAAATGGATTGAAGGAAAAAAAAGGTTGGAGGGAAGAAATGAGAGGAAAAAAAAATGAAAATATGCAAGAGAAAGAGAAGAGAAAAAGGAGAGGGGACAAAGAAAGGGAAGGAAAAGGGAGAGGCATGGGGACAGAGAGGGAGGAAGGAAGGAAGGGAGGGAGGGAAGGAAGAGTGGAGCTGTCCTTAATGGCACCATTTTTCAATCACTTTTTTTGTTTGTTTGTTTTAAGCTGCTTACTTTTTTTGCTATTATTAATATACAATTACATGAGCAACATTATGGTTACTAGACTCCCCCTATTATCAAGTCCCCACCATATCAATCACTTTTAAACCATAAACTTGTCTCCTCCTGTCTTACAAACACATGCAGCCCTTAAAGCTTACCATATAATTTTTTTTAATTAAGCAAACTAAAAAAACAATTTTTATCTAAGAGACAGAGAGAATTTTTGCCCTAAATCATCTAAGAATATTGTTGGAGAGCAAGCAACTAAACATCAGCAGACAGCTGGAGATTTTTTAAAGAACAGGAGAAATGTTAGGAATTGAAAAGAATTATTAACTTTGTGTCTCATTAATATTTAACCCTAGGTATATCTTTAGCAAACAGGGGAGAGGCTATTAAAGTTCCCTATTTTCTAACTGAGTATTCTAAGTGTCCTAGACATGCAATTTAGACAAAACCAGGAACCTGGAGTAGTAACTGCTGCAAGATTAAACAGTGTTGTATTCCTTTCTTGCTGTTTCTTTATGTGATAGTCCTTTCCCTTTGTCTCAGGTGCTTCACCTTGTCCCCAGATGATATGTGGGACCTAGGATATCCTGGCTAATGGCCCCATGAGGTGAGGCTGCACATGAGGAAGGAATTTCAGTGCAAAGGTGTCCAGGAATAGCCTCCATTGCTAAAAGGACTGCCATAACATGCCGCCAGCTCACAGAAAGATCATTTCAGGACATATTCCTTGGGCTAAGGTGAAAAGCCTTGGGATCAAGATAATGTGTATTCTGTCTCCCAATAGCAGTCATATGATTTGGGAGCTTATGAGCTGATGTCAGGAGAAAAAAATATTTCATTTCTGACCTTTCACAGCCTTGGCCAGAAACATAAACTTTCAAGAGATTTTTATTAGTCACGTTGCCTATTTCTGGTCTTATGAAGAAGAAATAGAGAGATGAAGTTCATGGATGACTCACTGAGCTGTAATCAGTGTGGTGGGACGTTGCAAACTGTCCTGCATCATGCATGTTTTGTTGCATTGTGTTTTGCTGTAATGGCTGCAAAGTGCATGCTTAGAGAATGAGTGACTGAACTTAAAAGAGGGGAAAGGTTGGCAGGAGCCCTGGTGTCTTCGCTGGGTTGGAAAGGATTTTGGACTTGTCTCTGTAGACAATGAGAAACCATTTGTTGAAAGGTTTTAAGCTTACAAATGAAACAGACCAGGTTTTAGGAAGGGGATTCTGACAGCAGGTACCGGAGAGAGAATGGAGACCAGGAGGTCAGTTAAGAGGTTTGGGCAATAATCCAACACAGAGTCCAAATTTCGGCAGCAGAAATGAAGAGTAATGGGAGAACAATGAGAGAAAGGAAAAAACTAGGTGAGAGAAAGGCTAATGGTAGTGGGAGACCTATTCCCCTAACTCACCTGACTCCAAACAAGTTGTGTGATCCCAGTAGCTTCTCCCTAACCTGATGAGCATACGGGGTGGGACATCTTTTACGCTCTTTACAAATCTGAGCATTTAAAGCAGAACCTCTAAGGAGTGTAGCCCATTAGCAGCACTTAGGGAGCCTTTTAACATTAATGATTCCTGGGCGCTGTGCTACACTCTCTCCTTGCCCCCAGTTCTGTGGGGTACACTTTCTTGTCAACAAAATCACTGCTTTAAAATGAAATCACATCAATAAATACACAATCCAGACATTAAAATGATGAGCATTCCTTAAGTCCTCAGAGGCCTTACCACACCATGCATTTTTTAAATTATCCCAAACAGAAATAAGCAACATATTTTTTGCCTGTTCAAATATTTGAAATATACTTCTTGTTTTATGGTTATTTATAGTGGTCCATTGACTGCTTATCACACATTTTCTTTTGGACATCTTTGAAAAAAGAATCAGTGAAGAATAATTAAAAACATATACTTGCCAGATTAATAAATGATATAAGATAAAATAACATACTTGTCTAGTTATTCTCCCTCCTGATGTTCATGAGAATTATGTCTGGTGAGTGGTAAACATTCACCTTCTGAGAGCTGTCTTTAGAGATTCATATTCAATAGGAATAGAGAAGCCAGAAACTGAATTGTGTTTAGTGGAATTATATTTCCCAGGAAATTCTGATATGGGTGGCCCATGGGCCATGCTTTAGGAAACATGCAATCTCTCTTTTGCACTTGGCTCATAGTGTAAAATGTGTCTGACTTTTGCCTCATCTACAAAGACTTTTTTATTCCTCCTTCAGTGAATTCAGGTGTCATCACTAGTTTCATCATGGAAATCAGGCACATCAAAACTGTAAGGGAAAATCTTTTGACATTTTATACTATGGGTAAAGCTGCAGACCAGTGAGGGCTCAGGGGGGCCTGCTTTCAGAATGTTCTAATGCTAATTTCCCTGACTGTGGGCTGCCTCTGGCCCCAGTAGGTGGGGATTTGCAGAAGGTGCACTTCACGCTCACAGGGGTTACAAGACTATGGCATTTACTGTCACACTCAGTTCAAGATCCAAGAGGATAATAAGTTGTGATTCATGACAAGAGTAGCTCCAAAGTCTGGGGCAGAAAGTTGAGTCAGGAGCCTGATGAAATGGTCAGGAGGAACACTGAAGAGGCAAACCTGTCCCAAGATGGCTCAGACAACCTGGAGTGGACACGGGGAGGGCCTGCAGAATGCAAACAAAAAAAATACTAATGTCCAGGTCTCCTCCCAGACAAACTAAAACAGTAACTCTGGAGGAAGCCCCAAGAATGGGTATCCTGCAAGTCCTCCAGGTGAGCCATGTGAAGCCGAGGTCCACTCTAAATACCTCCTTTCTCTAATAGTTGCCCTGACTGATGTTCATTGGCCCAGCCGCAGTACCTTTGTTAAATACCTATTGATCTTTCAAGACTTAGCCAGCCTCTGTAATGATGTCTCTGTTTATCCCTATCTTAACATCTTTCTTTCTGGGTGCTTTATTATACAACACACACACACACACACACACACACACACACACACACACAGTTTTATCATAGTACCTGTGAATTTCATACATTTATTTATCTCCTCCATTTGGCTCCTGCAGGGCATGACTTACATGCCTTCATATCCCCATCCCACTTGGCACTTAGTCTGGCAGATGACAGACCCTTAATAAATGCTTGCTGAATTCTTCAGAATTCAACGAATACTTATTTAATACATATTTAACCACCATGTAACTCATTTTCAACATCTGCAAAAGGAAAAGACTGAACTATTTTGTCTCTAACTCTTAATCCCTTTGAGTTCTAAAATTCTGTGATTTTTTTTTTCTCGCTGTATCACACACAAAATATATATGTATGATCCCAGAAGTAATGCTTGAGGCCTATGCTTCCCAAACTTTAATATGTATGCTACTTGCCTGGGGATCTTGTTATAACACAAATTATAATTTGGTAGATCTGGGATAAGACCTGAGATTCTATATTTTTTGTAAGCTCTCTGATCATGTTGCTGCATCCGGTCAAGGATGACACTTACAGTAGCACAATTTTAGGAGATGGAGACTGATCCCAGCCATCACTGCATTCACCTTATACAGTACAAGGCAGATAAGGCACTTCTAGCACCAGACAGCCTGGTTTCAGGTCCTGGCCTGGACACTCCTGGGAGACAAGGAGTCATCTTGACTTATTTGTGCCTCTACATCCCTCATCTGCAGCAGAGGGAATGACAACAGGGTTTTTGTGATATTAACAACTGAACTGACATGCAATCCTTATAGTAATACTTCACACAGCAGGCACAGGACATATAAGCTACAGTTTCCCTCTTTTTCAGTCTGCTTTTCAGCTGTGATCAGTCCTGTATCTTCAGAAGCCTTGATTTTTTTTTTTTAAATCCTGACAACAGGAGAAAGAAGGTATTTTTCCTTCCCCAAATTCAGGAAGCAAATAATGGATCCATAGACGAAGAAAGGATTAGAAGAGAGAAAGAAACTCAACTTAATCCACCAGTAACATCATTTGCTGCCATTTCAGCCCACCACTGTCCCATTGCAACATTGAAAAGATGTAATATCGCCATTTCAGAAAATGTAAAACACAGGGATTAAAATCCATAATAAAAAGAAACTCTGGCCAGATTATACAAATTGACACTTAGTACAGCATAAATATCAGTATAAAAAACCACTTTTCTTTTAATAACAAGATGCAAAGCTCATTTCCTGACACAAAGGTATCAGTACTTCAGCAGGCCAATTGTTTTTTAATAAGAGGAATCAAACTCTTCGGGAGTGGTTTGAATGCAAAAAGGTTCACCTCAACCTAAAATAATTTAATGGTTAGCATCGGACTGTTTTAGAGGAGAGAAAGAAAAATCAGGAAGTGAAAACAACAAAAACAAACAGAAACAGACAATCTGACATTATTAGGTACCTTGTGTTACCTTAAGGAGAGAGAGAAAAAGGAACAAAGTCCCAGAGCAATCATTATAGAGTCTTATTATGTGTCAAGTGCTTCAAATACATCCGAGTTTTAAGCATCCAACAACACTCTCTGTGGAAGGGGTCCTGAACCTCATTTTACACAGGAGGAACCTGAGAGTAAAAGAGGGTTATACTTGCCAGACCGAGATTTGACCGAGCGGAATTTGAATTTCCCACTAGTGAACCCTCCATGGTGCCGGCTAGCCCCATCTCCTAAAACGAACTTGAGAGAACCTCCAGATCTGAGCCTTCTCAAGTTTAAATCCCAGTTAGGGTCATATAATAAATAACAAGCCAGGACAAAAATCAAGTAGAAATGGATTCCTAACACAGCTGAAATTGTGCCAAAGACACATTCCACCTTTTCACAGGTTTCACTGAAAGAGTAAATCCTAGAACCAGAGCAAGTTAGTCAGGCTTGTTTTCCATCCTGTTGGCTTGGTTTACATTTCCCCTGGATTCCAGCCAGATGCAATGGGGTATGTGCCATCCCTGCTTTTGCTTTAAGGTGTATTTAGTGAAGAATGTCTGCCCCGCTGGGTGGTGCAAAGTGCACAACTGACCAGTAGCTGGAATTCTGCCCCTGGCTGCTGCTTGCGTTAAAACAGACGCTGCTTGAGTTGCCAGAGTTGCTTTGATTACTATCCATTCTGACCGGCCTCTGAGCTCTTGTTAAGTGAAGAAGGTTAACCCAGTGGGGAACAAATGCAGGGCTTTGAAAGATGGTTGGGTTAACACTCAGAGTTTAGTTGACTGACAGTTGGAGCTATTACTTACTCATCTCTAAGCAAAACAGAATAGAACACTTGGGCCATTTGTTTAATCTTTATCTCATTATGGCACAAGATCTTTTTAATACTCCAGTTTATATACAGTCACAGATTATATTACTTACTTTTAACACTGAACCTAACATGTTCCTCTTGGTTTGGCCACAGTGAAGAAAACCTTACTCCTAGTTAAAATTTTCAGACTCTGTTTTTCACACTTAGTGAAGTCCAATTATTTCTTCTTCAGTTATAAGCTCCTGTTTTAGAAAAAAGAAAATTACTAATAATGATGCATTAAGGGAATCAAGTAACTTGACAGTGTTTTATCACTTTGGGTTTTCCTAAACAAAACTATCTAAATATTTGTATTGTAACTTTGTTTTTCGTAGAATACATGAATCGAGGGAGAATAAAAGTCATATTTTATAATATTCAGTATGTCAAGAATTTTCAAAATGCTGTAAAGAAGAACTAGAAATGGAAAGTCACTGCAAATTACAGCTTTTTTCAGAAACAAAACCTAGGAGTCAGGTATTCTAATAAATAAAGGATTACTACCTATATTGTATATAAACTAAATATTTTCAAAGAATTAGAATTTTCTAGGCAATGAAGTGACTTGAAAAATATATTTCAATATTTCTATAACAAATCAGAAGATATTTAATAATCTGACACATTTTCAGGGTCATCATAATAAACACTAATTAACATAATTTAATTTGGTACTGCCAACACACAAATGTCATTTTAAGAGAAATGCCACATTAATAGAGTGGCCAGTAAACCATATTTCACTGCACACATAATATATTGCAAGATATGTCTTTGTGTTTTCATTTGAAGTGTATTATTGAGAAATAACTATTTTAGTGGTCATGAACCTCCACACACTATGGTTAATCAAAATGCATAAGTATATGATTTCATGCTGTCATTTCAAAAGTAGGATTTGTCATGAAAAGAATATTCCTCACTGAAATCCCATGTGACAATAAGAGCCCAACAAGAGCCACAGCTGAAATATATGAAAGCAAAGTAAAGAGGTTTAATGTTTCCTTATAAACGGATTCTCAGTCTAAGTAAACTTCCCATTCAACTTAAAATTTGTAAGGAATTAACCAATTTTTCTATATAAACTGGTAACAAAAAACAGATATGCTTATAAAACTATGTGAAGTTGTTATGAGTCTTGAGAGAAATGTGTGTTTGCAATTTTACAAAAGAATCTCTTTGGGAGGATTTATCTGGTAATGAATATTGATATACTGATACAAGTGCAGCTATTTTTTAAATGACTGCAGGAATGCAATCAATAGCATTTATTGAATGCATTAAACATCCACCAAACTTTAAAACAGAAATACTGACTGGAACATGTACATCCATTATGTCATAATAAAAGCAGACATATTCTTAACATTTCAGTCATTGAGAGATTTCTAAAATGTTCAATTCCTTTGTAATAAAAAAACGATTGCTGGGAAGCTGATTCGAGGGTGGAGAATAAGGCCATTCGGCTCATCAAATGGCAAAAGGAAAAACTCTTGAAAAAATATCACTTCCAATTAAGAAGAACCATAGAACAATGATGACAAAAATCAGGCATTCCCCATATTCATAGATGAACTTCATGAAGCCAGTTGTCTGGGAAGTAGTTCTATAACTGTGTTCTCAGCAAGGTCTTCATAATTTGTATTTATAGAGAATTAGTTATGATTCTATTATCCCAATTGTCATATAAGCTACATATTTCAATCCTGGTTTCCTGAACTCCACCTTCAAAGCATATTTTTATTAAAATGGGTTTATAATTTCAAAACTCATCTTCTAATAGTATAATAATGATTATGTAATCAACTTGAAGAGATATATTAATCAAAAGTTAAAAATAAAACATGTTAACATTATCATTTTTCTTTTTCTCCTTTTAGTTTTATGTTTGAATAGGTAATTCATTCACATAGTATGAAATTCAGAAGCTAATAATATTTTACAAACTTCTATAAATTGAGACATGACTATGCCTCAAACAAGCCCTAAAAGTAGTAAACATCCATTAATATGCTCCTCCTCCACATCCTGTTATATTTCAGCCCTCTAGTTTTAACTCTGTGTATGTATCTTCAGTATTTTGAGGCATTGCTTTAACCAATATGCAGAATTTCATTATGACATTTCAAAAATTGTGTAGCATGTAAATTTATATTTATGGACTTATGCCATCTCTTTATTCTAATGTGTTACCTTTTCTAGGTACCAAAATGACTACTGAAAGGTGTTTCTCCATCTCATTTGGAGAATATGGATAAGGAATGTAATCTAAAGAGGTAGGTCACAGTTTATTGAGAAGTTGAGCTAATAGTGAGAAACATACCCAGTTTTAAAATTGTTAAAGCAAAAAATGCTTGACTATAAAATTTTACAACCAAAAACCATACCATGAAGAAACAAACTACAGCAAATTTAGAAAGCACTGAATCTAGCATACAGTCCAAACCTATCCTGTTACAGATGAGGAGAGTCAGGCGCAGAGAAATTAAGCAGCTTGCTCAAGATCACAAAGCCAATTAATGACAGATCTGGGGCTAAAACCTAGTCTTAGACTCCCAACCCTGATCTCATTTGGCTCTCAAAATTATTTCCTTTAGTGCACAATGCCTTTAAATGTCCTGCAAAGAGGATATGTATTCAAATGATTTCTTCCTCAAATCTTTGAGGGAAGAAATAAATAGGTTTAAGAAATAATTAGATACATTTATGGATGATAGACTTACAATAATTTAAGAAAGAAAGTTATAGATGTTTGCAGGCTATCACTGAAATTTTCCCTCGGATATGCCCTTTCTGTTGAAACAGAGCTCTCTAGATTGTTGGCCACACTTTAGAGCCTCCTCAGGGTTGACTTTGACTGTCCTTCAAGGCCAGCTAGCTCCACCTCCTGCCCTCTGTGGCACTGCCTTGTCTAGGCCATCTTTTTTATTTCCTTTTTGGTCTCATTCTTTGTCTGCTTCCATATTATAGCCCTTTCTTAAGTCCCTCTGCTACTCACTTGAACTTTTCTTTCATTGTGATCCATCCATATTTACTGTATTTTTCTCTGTAGATGCCTCCCAAATTTCCATCTCCGGCTCTTTCCTTGACCTTCTCTCTAGGTTATATTTGCAGCTGCCCACAGGGAATCTCCATTTGACTATCCAACAATTACCTAAAATTCAACTTGTTTAATAATGATTTTTTTTCCCCCTTAAAAAAGATCTGACTTCCATGTATTTGTTATCCTTCCAATAAATCAGGTTCAAAATCAATCTACTTTGATTCTTTATCTCTGTTCCCAACACATATCCCATCCCTAAACTTTGTAAACCTTTTCTGTAATTTATCTCATAGTCCTTAACCCTGTTGCCTCTCTATCATCTATATTGCCTGATGCTTTGACTATCACATAAAACTTGGGAGTCTTTGTTTTGTCTTCTATCCTCCCCCTTCTCCCCTCAACCTTGGTTAATAGACCCATTCACATCACCCCCAGATGAATCTTTGTAAAGGGCCCTTTACGTTGCTTAACATTCTCAGACACAAACCCTTCAAATTCCCTCATTCCATAGCCAAGGTATTTAGTCCAGCACTAAAGGCTGTACACAGCCTACAAGTGTCTCATCTTCCATGCATACTTTGAGCTTTAAGGCCTGCTTCTATTGCATACCTACTACCGAATAGGAGTGAACCTATAAGACGTTTAGTCTTGACCCACTTTCTCTGACCCATCTCAGTTGGTGCACTCTGGCCCGTCTGTGGTCCTTCCAGCATTTTCTCTTGAAATTAAAATTCCATAAACCTGACACACTTTGCCATTCCTCTGTCTTTCAACTCTTTGACCACCTCTCTTCAAGCCTCCCATCTTGACTGTTGCCTTAAGCCACAGAGATAAGCATTCTTCTTTATTCTGGAACATGAAGCTTTGCCATGGCATTTTAACATTCTTTCTCTCCCACCTGCTCTAGGGATTGCTTTGTCTACTCAAAAACTTTACAGACAACTACATCTGGCCATGGCTCTCACTCCTACACATGTAGGCAATGTAATATCCCCTGTGTGGGCTCAAGCATCTCTATCTTTGGTTTAGTTAACACAGGCCTGGAATGTCTTCCCCAACTCTCCTAACTGGTTGCATTTTACCTAACGTCAGTGCCCATTAAAATTACCTGAGCATTATCCAGAAAGAGCACTCCCTCTGAAATCCTATAGCAATTGTCAGATAGAAATAGAATGTGTGCCAAAAATATAGGCCATATTATCTAACATAAAATTTTGAGTAGCCATATTATAAAAGTAAAAAGAAATAGAGGAAATGAATTCTATATTTTATTTTAGCCAACAGATCCAAAATATCACCATTTAAATATGAAATTAATATTAAAATTATTAAGATATTTTTTTAACATTCCTTTATTTTTATTCTAAGTCCTTAAAATCCAGTGTTTACGATTTTATAGTTATAGACCATCTCAGTTCAGACTGGCCACATTTCAAATGCTCAAAAGCAACATGTGGCTAGAGGCCACCATAATGGACGGTACAGGTCTATGAAATTTGTTGATTTGTTTGGCATTAGGCATATGCTGGTTTGAAAAGTTAATTGCTTTTCATGAATAGATGACTAGACCCTGGATTGTCAGCTCCTAGGTATGGGAATAGGCCATGCCAGAAGGGTTTGAATAGGAGAATAATACTCTGTTGCTGAGGCACAAACAATTTGATATAAAACAAGCATCATACCCACCAATGTTAACAGAATTTACTGTCTTTGCAATGGCATTTAGATGTCACATGAACCTTTAGATCCATACAATTATCATCTCCTTTATGTGGATGAAGAAATTAGGCTGAGCGAGGTAAGCAATTTGCCTTAAGTCATACAGCTATGAAATGGCAGGGACTTGATTTGAACTCCAAGTTTGTCTGCCACCACAACCCACAAACATATATAACACGGCCTCCTGAACAGTGGCCAGACAAGGGATCTTAGAAGAAATATCAGAATAAGAGGAAGCCAGAATTCTATTTTAAAGAAGACATGGGCCTGACTAACTGTATCAAGGAAGACAGAAACTGATTAAAGATCATTGTTTTGGTGATTAGAAAGTTTTGAATTCATGGAGAAGACAAGTAATGACTCTATAGCATCTTACTACACTGATGGACAGTGACTGCCATGGGGTGGTGGGGGGACTTCATAATACGGGTTAATGTTGAAACCACAAAGTTGCTCATGTGAAATCTTCATAAGACTGTATATAATGATACCTTAATTAAAAAATATATATATTAAAAATTTTTTTAAGTAATGCAAAAAAAAGCATCATGTACAGAGGTTACTACAATACGTCATTATATGGGTTAAAATAGAAATGGCAGCACAGTGCAGGGGTGGCCCCATTATATAGTTCTCTATACCTCTCTTATCTCTCTCGGACCGACCCCTGTAAAGTTGCACCCAAGGAATAAAGTAAGGTACCAGCTACATTATTTAAAAATTATTCATAATTATAAATCTGATAAGTAGAGGAGAAAGGTATTAAGAGGCTCATAACTGAGAAAACGTCACTGAGTATGCAAGTGAAAAGCAATACCT
Organism: Smutsia gigantea; assembly: GCA_032199065.1. Taxonomy (NCBI): domain Eukaryota; kingdom Metazoa; phylum Chordata; class Mammalia; order Pholidota; family Manidae; genus Smutsia; species Smutsia gigantea. The sequence goes on from JAVSCE010015425.1 coordinate 158,428, forward strand.
GAAGGGAAGGTCAGGTCAAAAGGAAAGGGGAGAGAAGAGTGTTCTAGGCAAATGAGAACACCTGTGTAAAGGCCCTCAGATGGGAAGAACCAAGACAGGTCCCCTCTCCTAAAATCCTAAGGCCTGAGCCTGTCCCCAGCACCGCACCCAGAGCTTCACTCAGAACCGGAAGGAAGACAAAGCAGTGTCTTAGTGACATCACTTTGTATCAGAGAACTCCTGAGAATGGCCGCAGAGCTAGGAGCTGAGATTTGACAAACCATCTGGGTCTTTCCTAATGAATTTTCTGTAGGTTTTATATACTTTTCTGTCTCATAGTCTTTGGAAGACTCAACATAGCTAAAAGCTGCATTCTCTCTAAAAATAGGGTTTTATGAGCAGACTTCTGAGGGAGAGTGAGGGCAGTCCCACTGGATTCATGTTTCAGAAATCAGAGGTATCATAGCATCATGTTTCATCATGACCAGTTCCTTGATTGTCTTGATTTTTAGGTTAAAAAAAGAAAACTGAGGGAGTTCTCGTCCTGTATTTCAGAAACCCACCCACTAAATATGAACAGGAAACCTAAAAATAGAATGAAAGACAAATAAAGCAGCTCTATCCAAGTCGTAAGTTTTCCAAACTTCCGATAATTAAATGTGACTGAAAAAGTCAAGACAATGCTGTGCACTTATTTGTTTTTCATTTGTGTCTCCTGTACTCCCCAGGCCAACGGAAAAAATCTCCAACTGCCGCACTGGTGTGATCACAGCAAAAAAAAAGCAGTTTCTATTTTTGAGTGCCTGCTTCCTATTATTCAGACACACTTTGGTATTTTTTCTCCACAATTTAAATGCTGGTTGCTGCCCTGTTACTTAGCCAACATCACATCACCTTAATTGAGTGTGGCTGCATCTAAGGGAAAAACCACCAACTTTGTAAAGCAAGCGTCCTACCAGCACGGCTCAAGGCTTGCTAGTTGTTCTGGCTGATGTAAGACTTTTACAGATGCTGGAGACTGAATCATTTTGGAATCAAAGTCCCCATGAAAATGCTCTATGCATCATGCTGAATCAGTAGGATGTAATAAGTGAATGCTGGTTTTCCAGTGCAATGGATCAATGGGATATTTTGAAGTTATGTATTTAATTCCTCATTCAGTTGTATTGTGAGTTCATCCAATGATTACATAATCCTTCACTTAGCCTGCTCTTCTGGGTCCAGAACTCCTGGGACATTCTCCAACACATTTTTCTCCCACCATCAAGATAGTTTATTACTAACAGGTTACATAACCTAACGGCTTAAGTAATTATTTAAGCAAATTTCTTTTCCATGGAATTTAAAATCTAGTGATACTTATACTTAAGAAAAGAACTTTTTTTTTTTCTATAAAGACTATGGGCTAGCACTAAGCACAGCTCCGGGGGTTAACAGTAACGACTGTGACAAACAAATGCATATTGCACATGATTCAAGACCCTGTACTCAAAGCCTCCCTTTCAATCTTCTTTGCCAGTAAGGTTCCAACTTTTTTTTTGGCTTGACAATGAGCCTAAACGTATGTACCTTGTTAGATTCCCTTGTGTGTCGGGGAGACTGTGTGACCCAGTTCTAGACAATAAAATATTGGCTGAAATACTTGGTGCGATTTCTAGGAAAGCTATCGTCTTCCTGAATGTTAAAAAAAAAAAAAGAATGAGAGGAAGAAAGCAACGAAGGAAGGGAGGAAGGAGAGAAAGAAGGAAAAAAGAAAGAGAAGACTTTCCCTTCCTACCTGGAGTTCAGAAGCAGTGGATGGCTGTGAAGCATGCATTCTGCAACATTGGGGTGAAAACCTCCTCTTATAGAAGATGGAGCAGGAACCTAGATGATGTGTATCCTTGATAATTCCTTTCGAGCAGCTGTGCATCAGTCTGGACTGCCTTCGCCCAGATTTCTTATTATCTAAGAAACAGAAATGCTTTAGTCAGGCTTTGTGATGTGTGGCTGAAAGAGACCCTGACTGATAAAATACTACTGTATGTGCCCAGTGCAATTGTGTCATACAAGTCCATTTACTTTATCCTGTACAACTACATGGCCTTGTAACTGCCAGACGTCTTCTAGGGATTCAAAAATTAGTGAAATAATGATTCTGCCTTTCAGGAGCTTCCAAACCTTGAGACAGATTTGTAAGCAGATAGGTATAATACAATGTTCTCTGCACAGAGTTTTATAAAGGGTGTTCCCTGGACTATTCCTCAAGTTAAAAAGTGGTCTGCCATTCTATAAATTTGGGAAACATGCTATATCTTCACAGTGCACTCTGACATGTTAAAGGTATTGAGGAGTCTTGTAACAAGAAGCCTAGTTCACTGTCTTTGACCTATTACTTAAAAAAAAAATTATTTAGTAATAAAACCCTTTCCCCCCTAGGCCATACCTCTTAATATCCTTCAGACTAATGTTCAAAAAGCACATTTGAGGAAATGTGAGGAATTTTTCAGGATTTATAAAAGATATAACCTTAACGCTCTTGCAAGTGTTACCTGTGGCAATAATTCAGCCATACTTAAATTATTCACATATTCATCTTTTTTTTTTTAACCTATCTGTTGGTTGAACTGTGTCCTCCCCAAAAAAGATGTGTTGATGTGTTGACCCTTGGTACCTATGTATATGACCTCATCTGGAAATAGTCTTTGCAGATATAATTAAGATGTAAATTAAGATGAGATCATATTGGATTAGGGTGAGCTCAAAATCCAATCACTGGTGTCCTTC
>JAVSCE010015426.1:0-49628 GCA_032199065.1 Smutsia gigantea
CCTCCATCATATTTAAGTGATAATCGTGCTGGATACAATATTCTTGGTTGAGGCCCTTCTGTTTCATTATGTTACATATATCATGCCATTCTCTTCTGGCCTGTAAGGTTTCTGTTGAGAAGTCTGATGATAGTCTGATGGGTTTTCCTTTGTAGGTGATCTTTTTTCTCTCTCTAGCTGCCTTTAGTACCCTGTCTTTATCTTTGATCTTTGCCATCTTAATTATTATGTGTGTTGGTGTTGTCTTCCTTGGGTCCCTGTTGGGAGATCTATGAGCTTCGGTGGACTGTGAGGCTACTTCCTTCCCAGCGGGTTTTCAGCAATTATTTCTTCAAAGACACTTTCTATCCCTTTTTCTCTCTCTTCTTCCTCTGGTACTCCTATAATGCGAATATTGTTCCGTTTGGATTGGTCACACAGTTCTCTTAATATTCTTTCATTCCTAGAAATCCTTTTATCTCTCTCTGCCTCAGCTGCTCTGTACTCCTGTTCTCTGTTTTCTATTCCATTAACAGTCTCTTGCATCTCATCCATTCTGCTGTTAAGCCCGTCGATCGCTTGTCTGATTTCTGTATTGTCTTTCCTCAGTTCCCTCACTTCCTCCCTCAGCTCTTGCACATTTCTCTGTAGGTCCATCAGCATGGTTATGACTTTTATTCTGAATTCTTTTTCAGGGAGGCTGTGCATTTCCATCCCTTCAGACTCCCTCTCTGGGGTTGTCTGGTTGATTTTGGTCTGAACCATATTCCTCTGTCTTTTCATGGCTGTGTAATTTGGTCACTGATAGTTGCCACGTATGTCAGCTGGGCTCTTTAAGACTTTAAAAAGAGAAGAAAAAAAAAGAGAAAAAAGAAAGAAAGAAAAAAAAAGAAAGAAAAGAAAAAGCAAAAACAAAACAAAAAAAAACAACAAAAAAAAGCCCACCGGACGTAGATTCTGTGGGAATGCTCTAGGTGGCGCTATTGCCCCACTATTCCACAACTGTGACTGTGCTGCTCCGCAGGGCCCTTTATCGCTCTGGCAGGGGTGGGAACGAATAGGAGGCTGTTGATCTCAGTGAGAAGTGTTAAGTATGGCTACGCTTCCTCAGTCGCCAGCTAAGGCGTCTGAAACTCCCCAGGACTCCCAGCCTGCTGGGCTGAGTGTGCTGGGGCGATCCGGCTCCTCCGCCCGGCTCCTGTCTCTTTAAGACCGCTGAGGAAAGCGCGCACTTTTTTTTCCTTCCCGGAGCCGGCTGCAAGCCCCCTGGCGCGTTCCCCGCTCAGATCCTGCCCCTCTGTCTCTCCAATCTCCGCTGCACTGCGCAATGTGGGTCAGCGCTCCCCGCGCGGATCACCGCGGCTGGCTACTTCGCGGGGTGCACTTCCACTCCCTCCCGGCTCTGAATCCTCTCCTCCCGCCGGTGCGCTGGGGTGGGGAGGGCTCGGGTCCCGCCGGGTCGCGGCTCCGTATCTTACCCGCCTCTTGGGGTGCCGAGTCCTCTCGGGTGTAGCTGCACGCTGTGTGCTTTCCTGTGTATTCTCGTCTCTCTTTTAGGAATAGATGTATTTTCTGTGTTTTCGTAGATAAATTTAGTGTTGGGAGGAGATTTCTGCCGCCCTGCTCACACCACCATCTTCCCGGAAGTCCCCGCAAAGGGATTATTAAGGAGTCAGTGTCATTACAGAAAGGGGTTTGTGTATGACTAGATGGGCCCTTTAGTTTGCGTCCACTCCACAAATCCGGGCATGTCTGCATGTGCACGTTAAGCCACCTGGCCGTCAGCTGCCTGTAACTGATTCACCACAGGGTACTGGCCTCAGCAAAGTGCCCTCAGGTCTCGGTTTGGGATAGATATAGACCCAGAACATCAATCCCTTGTTTCCCCCAATCTGACCTCAACTTTTCAGTGAAATAAAGGCTCCTGCCACCCAGGTAACTGGGTAAAGCAACAAACTAGGTCCCAGGCGTCAGAGCCTCCCGTTACAGACACAGGTCATGACGTCTCCAACAGGACAGTTTAAACAGACTTCTGAGAATTACAGTAAGTTCTTTTAATAACATTATCAGAAAACCCCTCTGCCTCTCCTTGCAAGGGTAGGGCCCATCAGTGGGCCCAACTTCCAGGTCACAAAAAAGCCTCCTCTCCTTATAGCATGCTGACAGGAGCCTGCACGGCAGCATGCAGCTTGGGTCTGCAGGACCACACGGGGTCATTGTGAGATGTGGGTCAGGCTGCATCACTTTGTCATTAAAGGGGCCTTACTTGTTTCATTCACTTCTATTAAGGACTTGGGGCTGATTAGAGAAATGCATAGTGGTGTAAAGAGGACTAAATGGCTGAGGGCATCACAGGGAAATAAAGTAAGGCTGCCACTGGCTTTTTCTCCCTGGTGTCTGAGGCCCTCAGACCCCTCCAGCCAAACCAGTGTCGTGACAACCACCTCAAGCGCAACCTCCCGGTTCCAGCGACTCACTCTGATCTGCATAGTTCTTGGCCTTCGACTCTAGCTGGCGCGTCTGAAGCTCGTAGTGTTCCACCTGGATTTGGAGCTCTTTCTTCTCTTGTTCCAAAGCATCTTCAAACTCGATGAATTTCTACACATGGAAGGAACACAGAGCAGGCATCAAGCACATGGGATGCCAGAGGACAGGAGCCCTTGCAGACGGGCCACGGCTCGCAGCCCGACCTTGAGTGGAGAAGCCAGAGGGCCTCCCAAGAGTGAAGATGGGCACCTCCCACCCACCTGGCAGGGCAGCCACACACCGAGAAGGGCCCAGGCCTTCACCATGTTTTGCTGGCACCATCTTCAAGTGCTTAGTAATTTTTAAACAAGGAGCCCTGAATTTCCATTGCTGCCCTGGGCCCCACAGATAACAGCTGGTTTGCAATAGGGTAATGTTACGCCTCTCAACACTAGACAGCTAAGCGAGGCCAAGTCTACTTTCCTCATCTGTATTTCACTCACTACCAGGTTCAGGGAGCCATTGTTACTAGACAAGCTAGTAACGTAGAGTGTTACCCCTACTGATCAAAAAATGGCAGGGGGATAAGTTTTTGTAATTGCCGCTTGCACCTAAGTTTCTGAGCAGAAGTATTAACAAACCAAGCGAAAAGAAAGCACTTTGCAAAATAAAAGCAAATCTTAGGGGACACCTGGCTTACTGCTGACAACAGGGGGGATCCCAGACCTTGGCAGGGGGAAGAAGGGTGTCCCCCCCAATGGCTGCTGGCAGCACAGTCACCACCAGCTGCAGGGAGCTGGGAACACCTCAGTTTCACTGAGATGAGAGGGAATACTGTTAAGAAATTTCATTTGTAGGAAGCATAAATATCAGCTGGGTTCTTAATATATAAAGAGTGTCAGAAGATGGGAATATAAAACACAGCTGATTTCAGGACTTGGGTGTCTGGAAGTGGATTAAGTCGTGGCCATGGCTGTGTTTCCAGGCCCCCAACCCAACACCTAGGCCCCGCCCTACACCCAGGAACTTGTCACACACACATCCAGGCCCCGCCCTGACACCCAGCCCCCCCCCCAAGGACACCTCCACATATACACACCCAGACCTCTCTGACACCGAGCCCCCACACACACCCAGGACCCCATCACACACACACCCAGGCCTACCCTGACACCCAGGACACCCCCACATATACACATCCAGGCCCCGCCCTGACACCCCCCCCCCCACATACCCAGGCCCCCACCCCACACACCCATGCCCCAGGGACACTTCTTCCTACAGCAGCCCCTCAAAGGTCTTTGGGTGAAACCCTTGGGGGCTCCCGCTGAAGGACTCTGTGCGGTGATCTGGGGGCAGAAAGGGCTGGGAGCCCAGGGGGGGAGGCGGTGGCACCAGAAAGTCTGAATCACATGTAACCTGAGTAGAATGAGGAAAGCAATGTCCCATGGCGGAAGCACACGCGTGGTGCAGCTGGGTGAGGGAGTGAGCGGCTTTGAGTGGCTGTGTGTGCCTCCAGCACAGGGGCAGTAAGCAAATGCTCCAGGCTGCTTAGAGCTTTTTTAACTTGGCGATTTAGAGTCCCATTACTTAAAACAATTAAAGGAATGACAGACAACATAGGCTTCTGTAGAAAAATCTGATGAGTTTTGAGTAAAAAGGAGTGTTTTTTAAAAATCTATTATTCTACCTTCCAGAGTCAGTTAAAATTGGGGGACTCTCTCCCAGATCCGTGTCTGCGGCAGACAGGCCATCTCTGGTACACAGTGTTTTGTAGCCCCATCTAGTCTCTCCTTGGCATTGACCTCTGGACATCTTTCTACATGGGGTGGTGTCTGTGCCCCTGTGGGTGCGCCTGCAGCCTGTTCACCGCGGGGTACTGGGCTTTTGCCGCTGTGAAATGCCTGTTGCATCAATAGCGGTGTATCTGCCCTATGGCTTCCTGCTGCTGAAGGCTGTGCTCACACACCGTGACTCTTCAGACGGTAGATCACACTCCCCAAGAGCTGTCACCGGAGGCACAGAACTCAGTCTCAGCTGCCTTGGAGGGGAACTAGGGGGAGGGGGGCACCTGCCACAACTGTCTTAATTTTCAGTTCCTGAATTATTGGTGATATTGAACACTTTTTCATAAATTTATTCACCATATATACTACTTTCATGAACAGCTTATTATGTCCTTTGTCCAACTTCCTGCCGTTATATTCCTATTTTTCTTGATGATTGTAAGGGCTTTTATGATACCTAGTCAAGAATCTGCCCATCTTCAATGCAATGTGGAGTGTGCGTGGATGGCACGGAAGTTTACTTACCTTTTTCTTCACTGTTTTGAAGCACACCTTTCCATTATGCTAAATTCTAATCTATGTTTCAGTTTATGTCTGAGCCACTAGCAAAGGCTTCTTAGACTTGTGTTACCTTTACAGTCTGATAAAGAGCACCCTGGAAGTCCTCCCTTTCCACGTCTCCTGGGTGACTCCCCCGCATCTGTCTGTCGAGATTAACTGACAATCATTCATTCAGATGCACTGTCCCACTTATTTTTCTGAATAAGCATTTTGACACTGGCACCAGCTCTCTAGTCCTCAGGAAGAGTTCCTGTGTCTAATGAAGAAATGCTCAGGGCTGACTTGGGATGAAGAAAAAACTCATCTTGAGCCAGTGAAGAGCCATTTGATGGGGAAGCTAGAGCTGGAAGACAGAAAACTCTCCTTCTTTAAACCAATCACTGCCCTGCCACAGAGCTGCACCACTGAGGCTTTATGAAAGGAAAAGGGATCTCTTGGTGCTGGACTCATTTCGCTAGAATTTCCCCCCTCCAGTATTTCATTGTACTACCTGCATTTGATATTTGGGAGTCCACTAAAAAGATTTCCAAGTTAGAGACCATGTAAGAAAACCCACTTCCAGATCCTTGAGAAGGTCAAGACAGACCTTTCCACATCTATCCTGATAGGGGAGCACTAAAACCCAACCTGGGTGACAGGGCAAAAGCTTCGTCATGGCGTGGACTGCCGACATGCCGAGGGGCTCCTGATCAAGTCGGCCCCCAGCCAGCTCACAGGCCAACATCCTTAGACCTCATCAGGAAATATGGAGACACTGATGGAGAGAGAAGACATCAAGTACAGCTGTGTATACGAACATCCTCAAGGCCAAAGGCAGAGGGCCCGCTTAGAGACAGGGAGATGGATCCCAGGTAGGCAAACAGGTAAGTCGTGCTTCCGGGTGCCTAAGGGGTGACCCACAGGCTGGGAAACACTTGGGCCTTAGCAATCGGGAGGTACCCTTCCACCCTCTGGGCAGCCCCACTGACAAGGGGTGTGAGCGCTTGCGTGGGACCAACCCCCGGAAGGGACAAAAAGCCCTGAGAAACACTAGTAGCACCAGCAGACCTGAGAGGCCCTGCTCAGCCACCCTCCTGCTGGGCTCCGGGCCGAGTGGGGGACACTGTGGCTACCACAGCCTGGGAGGCAAGGATCCCCCCATTCCCTCCCCTCCTCCATGGACTACCCAGGCAGAGCTGCTATGGGGCCCTTGGGCTTGAGTTGAGGACCATGTTGCAAATGCTCCAAGGTTCTCTGCCGCTTCAACAACACCTCCCTGCTTCCCTCTGGAAAAAATCCCATCAGTCACTGAGCTGACTTAACCACATGTAAGCCAGGCACTGAACTGAAATGAACAGGCAACACAGCCCCTCATTAGGTGCTGCAGGGACAAGTAGTAAGGAGTACCGGCCAAGGCCGACCGATTCGGCATCTCTGCTTTCTGGGAGGGATGCTCAGTGCTGGGCTCGCGATGACAGAAAGACCATTTGGACTTTGGTGGGCCCAGGATGGACGCAGGAGCCCCATGGCAGGGGGTGTGGTTAACAGGGCAGGGGGAGCCTGCAAATCCCAGCTCTCCCAACATGAGCGAGGGTGGGGAGGAGTGCCAGGAGGGCCTTCACTAACTGGGTTCCTTAAAGTCACAAAAATCTCAGTAGATGTTTTCAAAGAAGCAGAAAATATTCCTATTTACAGATCACTTATCATTTACTTCAGATTTAAGAGACTCAAGAATTTTCAATGGTTGGGGACAGGGTAGGGCAGAAGCTAAAGTCTATAGAGTCTTTGGGAAGAAAATGTAACATGGCAGGAACGGAACTGAGAAGAGAAGTTTAACAGCCATCACATGGGTGGGTGTGTCTGCACACCTGAAACACCTGCATGCAGGAACATCTGAGCCCCGACTACACCAGGCGAAAACCTCACCCAGAGCTAGTAACACATGCTACTGACTTGAGCTTATCTGGAACTGTCATATGTCTAACCAAGTCTCATCAAAACGTCACGTAGCACACGATAACCCACAGAGGTTTTACTCTTTAGAGCACCCCGAAGAGCAATGACTACCAATTATAATCAAGGAAAACACGCCAGGGTGTGTTACCCTTAATGTCTAGATACAAAATGTGTAATCGTCACATCTAAATACCGATATGCCACCTGAATCCCTTTTCAGATCTCTCTAGGGTGTGCCTCCCTCTCCCTCCCACCAACAAAGTGCTCTGTTTTAGAATTAGATTCAACTTCGGGTTTCAGAATCTGCTTTATGGTGAATTTCAAGGTAATTACAGATAAGCTTGGAGTATGGGCTCTTCCAGAATCCAGGAACCTGAGGAAGCTTTTCTCCATATCCCCTGGAGTGTGGTTCACTCTCCACATTTCATACATAAAAGCACATTTCAGGAGTCAACTGGGCCGCCTTGTCAAGAATAGAACCCAGACCACGACGGAAGCCTGCTTGGCAGAAGGTAAGAGGCCACCGGGAAGCACTCTTTCATGACAGCCACTGGAGACTTGGTGACTTTCATAATCTGAGGTCATTTTAGTAGCCAAGTAAACTAACATATTAAATCTAACCCTTCCCTTGGTATGTCCCATAGGCCCAGGTCCCACACAGGAAGTTATTCGCCTCTGGCTGGTTTGCTAGAAACGAATGGACAGGAATCAGGTTCTTGTCCTTTTGCATCACTGATGGCTTGATTCCTTCTGGGGTGAGGGGTAGAGACTTCCAAAGGAATAGGCTCTTCTTGGGTCTGTCTTCAGCAGGCAGAGAGGTGAGCACTGGGCTGCTGGGTGCAGGCACCCTTTGCCTGCTGGTGAATTCCCTGGGGCTGCCAGTGCCTTCCCAACACCTTCAGGTATTTACCAGGTGCTCACAGGGGCACCTAACTCCCAGAGCCTCAAACCATGGCTGTTCAGTTATAGCTTTCTTTCCATTCCCACAGCTCTGTCCCCACTTAGCCCTAACATGCAGGGTGGGCACTGAGCAGAGGAGGACAAGAATGCAGGGCCCTGGAATTACAAGTGCTGCCCCAAGGCACACATGGGTGGGAGGGGCACCCCTGGGTCCAAGTATCAGAAGCCTGTCTGGCCATGAGGCCTCCACACAGGAAAAGCAGTCTCCTCACATTCATGTTAAGGGTCTGCTGGGCCACCATCTGCCAGCAGCCAATCCCAACAAATGACACTGGTGTAATTCACACCAACTTTCCTGAGTTGGAGAGACAAAATATACATGTGTGTGTAACAAATATGTATTTTACACATTATGTAAAATGTGATTATGTACTTCACATATTAAAAAGATACATATGACATGTGGAACAGCTGAGGGGAGACACGAAATGGGAAGATGAGGCTCCAACTCCTGTCCCCCCACTCCGGGAGAAGTCAGTGTCCAGTGGGTCACACTCCTGGAAGAACTCCAAGCAGGTGACACCAGCCTCTCAGTTTCCTGACTCACTTGGCTTCCGCCTTCCTCTCACTCAGTTTAACAGGAGACCCCGAACACTGCCCACAGCTCGCCACGCTCGCCTCTCTGTGGACAAAGGGCCTCGTGGTCAGAAATGAGCCTGTTCACCTGAGACCAGCCCCAGCAGGGTACTGACCTGGGCATGTGGGGAGATGCTGGGAGTAGGGGGAGGCCGGCACAGAGCCGAGGAGGAAGGTGGAGGTGCAGAGCCTGAGGCTGTGCTAAGGAACCGGAGTCCCCCAGCCCTGCTCACAGCCCCGCACGCCAAGGCGCATCCACTTCACTGGGCATTCCCTCAAATCCTTGCCCACAGGAGCTCAAACCCCACGACTGATGACTAGGCAGCTCTCAGTGTCTGCCAAGACTTGGTTTCCTTGGGGTGAGTGAGGCTCTCCCCTGGTGCCTGGGGTACCTTCCCAAGATGTGCCAGTCCCACCCGGCCACCAGCTGAGTCTAACCTCTGGGTCTCACCACGCCTCCTCCAGAACAATCCACACCTGAGCCTCACCCATCCCGAGGCTCCCAAACCCAGGCCCGGGCAAGCCTGCGGAGCCTCTGCTCCACCAGTGAGGGAGGGTGAACCCGCGGGACACCACTCTGCTGGCAATGGGAGGGCAGCCCTGGACGGATGGCAATCCTGCTGGCTCCGAGAAGCCAGACCACAAAGCTCTGCACTGCACGACTCCGTTCACACCAAGTTCTACAAGATGAAAATTAATCCTCACGGAGAGAAAGCAAAGTAGTGGTTAGTGGGGGAGCAGGCAGGGAGAGATTACCAAGGGCCACAAGGAAGCTTCAGGAGGGATGAGAGAGTCACTGTCTTGGCTGGGGGATGGTTTCTAGGGCGTAGACATGTCAAACACAACATGTACACTTCTTATATGCACAGTTTATGCATTGACCTCAGTGAAGTTGTTACAAAGAAGCGGGGTGTGGGGAGAAAGAAAAGGAAAGGAAGCCCAGGGTCAAAGCCTCAGTGTTGTGCTCGAAGCGCTAGACGACTTCTAGGCGTGACCTCCCACCAGACCTCTTCTCAGCCTTTCGAGGATTTTATCACCTCTCTGTTGTTTCCTAAATACCTGCCATTTCTTTTTCTGTTATGTTTTCTGTTCGTCTCACAGTATTTCCTTCTGTCTGGTCTCCTGTATCAAAATCCACTGCTCTGGGATCTCTCCTCACTCGGGAACGTGCTCACTGAAAACCCACCTCGCCCGAGGCTGAATAACAGAAACCCTGTTGCCTGTCATACAGGAAAGTGACCCAGCCAGGCTGTGGGCAGCTGTGCCACCCACTCCGGCAGCCACAGCCATGTGTGGCTATTTACACTCAAACCAGGTACAATGAAGTGAGAATAAAAACTCATTCTCCAGTTGCATGAGCCACATCTGAAGTGCCAACAGTCCCATGCAGCTGTCGGTACTGCATCAGCATAAAATCACAGCTCCATCACCTCGGGAGGTTGTGTGAGGCAGAAGGCTGGTCCATGGACTCAAAGCCTAGAAAGTCCTTGACCTCCAGGACGTGAATGGACAAGTCAGTGTGGCATGTACAGAGGCAGAGGAGTGTCACGCACAGATGCCTAGCCTCTCTTTGGGGGTTTGAGGGCAGGAGGAAAGAACCAGAAGGGACGGCCCTGCCGGCCAAGCAGCCATGAGCAGTAGCCATGGGGACACTGGGCGCCAGGCACAGTGCAGGCAGCTCCACGGGGTGGAGCAGGAAGTGTTGGGCGGGGGCCCACTGGAGTGGGGGCCGTTCCTCTTGGCAAGCACTTTTCAAGCACCCAGCAACTGGATGTGCGGGGAGTAGTGTCTGTACCAGCGGCGAGGAGACAGGTCCACACAGGAGCCGGCAAGAGCTCCAAGCAGCGGGAACAGCTGGGCCAGGTGGAGCAGTGGGACGGTGTGGGGAGTAGGGGCAGGAGGGCCTAGGGTGCCTCAGAGCAGAGCCAGGCCAGGGAGGCATCCAGGCAGGGGGCCCCCTCCATGAGGAGTCTCTTTTGCTGCCTATCCAAAGTGGTCCTCGTCCCTCTTACTCCACCCTGTGCTCCATTTCTGTTAATGAGTAAGGGGGGGAGCAGGTGGGAGCCGGGAGCTTGCCTGGAGTATTCACTGGCTGGGGAAGGGCTGGGAGGGTGCAGCTGAAGTCAGCAGGGCAGCAAAGGAGATAAAAAGGCCCATTAAATCAAATATCGGGCCAGGAAAATGGCTGGACTCAATGAGTGACTGGACACGGGAGGTGATAAGGAGGACTTTGCATGGAGCATGGAAAACAAACGCTGGGAAAATCACAGCTTCTCTGCTGCTGCTGGCTCCTGGCCTGTGTGTTATCCTGGCCTATTCACACCTTAACAGGGCACCCTCATAACAAAGGAGAACTTGAGAAAGGGACCCTCCTACACTTGTGTGCCCCTCCCAGCACTCATCTCGCACAGAGTAAGGGTTTAGGGACATCTAGACGTGCTCAGGACCTCCAGTGGGGGCTTCCTGCCCAGCCTGCAGGCCCTGCATCTGGTCACAAGGTCATAGGAAAGCCAAAGTAAGGGACATCCTACAGGAAGACTGCCGGTGACACTGCCATTGTCAAGGTCATGAACACGAGGCCAGGAGCTGATCTGAGGAGATGGAGGAGACCACATGGACACACAAGGCCCTTGAGGGCTCAGCAGGACGAGAGGGAGATCCAGAGAGAGAGAGGGAGAGAGGGAAGCAGTGTGGGAAAGCATTCCTCTTTGGGAATCTGGGTACAGAGTACTGCTTTGCAACTTTTCTATACATTTTTCCAAAATGGAAAGTTTTAAAGCTTAAAAATAAAAAACCAGATATTAAACTTCACATAGAAATCGAGTTTTGGAAGAATTAATTTGTTCCAGTTTTCAACCCTGCTGTCTAACTGCCACCCCAGGGCTCAGAGACCTCCAGGCCAGAGAAGGTGCCTCCCATGTGCCCACTCAGGCTGGGAGATGCCGTTCTTGGCTGTACGCCTACTTGTTTTCATCTTTTAGGGATATTTCGTGGTACTCTGGTACATCTACAATGGACCACCATTTAGAGGCAGCTCTAGCCACAAAATCTCAATGGCTTTATTTACAAAAACAAGCAATTCTGAAAAATGCTCTTAATATCACAACACAGCAAAAGAAAAAGTTGCATATCCTGTCCAAGCAGTGATGAATTTACTATTCATAATGGGAAACACAAAGACAGGCTTCTGGTTCCATGTGTTAATTCACTTACTTAAACAAAGGCCAAGTGATGACCTCTATAGAGAACCATGGCTTCCCCCCACCCGGTTCAACCCTACCCAAATGTTCATCATTAGGTGGCTTACTTGAATATAACTAGGAAATGATAGTTTGGGGTGACTTTCCCCCAGCTGAAAGCTTTCCTCACACAGCACCAAGTGGTGACGTACCACCATGGATGTCTCTTCAACAGAACACCCAGGTGCTTGTGAAAGTCAGGGGTCTTTCCTCTTGTGAGCTAAGCATGTGGTCTCTGCAAGGAAAAGGGCTCCTTGCTGTCTGCGGCAATGGAGCAAAAGCAGCCTTCTCATGGGTATCTGTTTGCTCTCTAGCCGGCCCAGTCAGCTGTCCAGTTCCAACTTTCTTTTGTCTAGGGAAGGAACATGGGGCATTTAAAAAGCAACATTGTACTGGATAAAGCTCCAGCATTTTTATAGTCTCTAGAAATTTTAGGAGTCAGCAGTGGGTCCATTTAGCTCTGCAAGTTTGAGCAGGACTCACTGGCCCTGATAACAAGGACAAAAACACACACATCAAACTGAGATGCCCTTCTTGGTACCCCAGGCTGCCCTGCAAATCCATCAGCGGGCCCTTCCCTGACTCGGCCCCAGCGCCAGGCCGCAATTCTCCGGGCACACGACTGGCCATTTCTGGCAACCACCTGCTTTACACAGGCTGCACTGTGGCCAGAGGTGAAGCGTGAATACCAAGAGTGCAGCTCCCAAGGGCAGGGCTGGAGCTCAAGCCTGCATCTGTGGACTGGGCCGGACCCCTCTCCCTGGACCACACTCTCTCTAGCTATTGTCACCCTATGGAATCAGCCATCCCAGGATCAAAGCGAACTCGCGCCCTCTTGATGCGGTTATTATGGGCAAGCAGGGGACACGTGTTTGCTCTGCGCCCCACAGATTCTGGGGGCTGGGAGGCTGCAGACAGCTCAGGTTACCTGGCTCTGACTAAGGCTTCCCGAGTGGAGTGGCGGGGCACTCAGGCGCCACTGCGTGACACGAATGTGCCTGCAGCCTGTGCCCTTCCTGCTCTGGTGCTGTAAGACTCACATCTGTGGTCCCAGTCCCTGCCTGACCCACAGGGGCACGGTGGTCCTTTCCACAAAACCGAAATGAAGACCTGCTGGATTTAGCAACTAAGCTAGAGTGCCAAAACGGTTACAGTGTCTGGCCCTTGTCTTTAGCTATAACATCACTTGAGGTCTTTCCAAGGGCGTGCTATCAGCATCTGACCACGGCCCCTGTGCTGGCCAGCCAAGTGTCTGCTGGCTTCATGGCTCTCTGCTCAGTAAGCTCTGTGGGGCATCTCTCAGCTGGGGCACTGGTGGGTCTCAGCCTCGAAGGGCTCTCCTCCCGACTACGTACACCCCCCCCCCCCACAAGCTTAGTCCAGGGGAGTGTAAGTGGGAGGAGGCCAGAGGCACACGGGAAAGGCATGGACCAGAGCAGAGGCCTGCCCTTAGCAGAACTGGGCTTTAAGCTGGAAGGTTCTCTTAGCCTTATGGTTGCCCACCTCAATTTTCTCCTCTAGCTCCTTCTCATCGCCTGTGTTGACCACACAGGTACAGCATGAAAGGAAACCAACCTGCTCGAACCTCAGACATGAAATGGCTACTGAGACTCGTTGGAGAAGTGGAGGGGGCAGAAGGAGCCCCAGTGCTCCAGTCTTCCGGGGCTGCAGCCCTCCCATGGCTGACGTGGAAGCCCAGGCCAGGGTCAGGGTAGAATGGGTCCTGGCCTGGCTTCTCTAGTGTGCGTGACAATGATGCAGCTCCGTGCCCCTCCCCTGACTCCTCAGGGCCCGTTCCCTCCCATCAATGCCTCTGGCAGCCCTGAACAACAGGATCCTATAAACTCTTCCATCTCCTTAAGCTGAGAGCTTTAAACCAGTTTTAGTGGATCCTGGCACCACAATCGACAGACAACAGACTCTTGACAGATGCACAAATCCCCAAAGCAAAATAAACCACCGTAAATAGAAATTACCAGGCACAGTTAATTTTTACAAATACCTTTAAAACAAACAAAGCCATAAACCACTCTGGTTTGAGAAAAAGCCAAAATATTAAAAGTCTTCTATTTCAATAGTACAGCCGAGAATGTATTAAGCTGAACTGAGAAGGAATTTAGCTCATTTAATAAGAAACTTCCTGTATGTAAAATCAAAGTACCACCCGCCACCTAGAGTAACAGCAATGTCACGGCTTAGAGAGCATCTCCGGCAACTGACTCATTTGACTATGGAAAGTCAAAGTCCTGAGCAGGCAGGTGCCACGGCCAAGGTCACAGAGGCAAAGCAGGGACGGGAACCCGTGGCACACGGTCGGTGCTAAATGTGCGATGGTGAATGAGTGAAGTGGTATCCCTACAATGGGTGGTTCTTCCAACTGGTTCACAATGACATGATCTCCCAGTTATGGAATATCCTAGAACATGATTAAATATTTCAAAATTCTACTTTTAACCCCTCAGAAGCAGGAGTGGAAATTCTCAGCCTTTTCCATATAAGCTAATCATCTTCCCAACCGAAGGATCACAGGGCAAAGAAAACACCTCTGAAAACCTGGAGGCTTTCGCCTGGTGCCAAAGGAGCAGCCTCACTGCAGCCTAAATGATGTGTTTCCACCAATCACCAAATTCGCCTGTCACAGCACCGTATCGGGGACAACGCAAAGGTCTTCTGGCCGCAGAAGCCCAAGACCACAAATCCCTTTTCTGGGAAGGCTTAGCATTGCAGCAGCCAAAGGGAGTAACCGGGGTCTGGGGAAACTGGTTTGCGGAAAAACACACAAAAGCAGAAAGAACTGGCATCTGGAATGAGGTGGCTATGGAGGGGAGGAGGCCTGGCCAAAGGCTGGAGGCTGTTCAGACTGCAAGCTCCCCGGTGACTGGGGGTCGGCTCGGGGCTGCTGGGGCCCGGGCGGGCTCTCGGGCTGAGGGCAGGGGACCAGGGCGGGGTCGAGGGCGGGTCCCCGGCCGCCCCGCGCGCCGGCCCACGCACCTCCTCGGCCTGCTTGCGCAGCGCCTTCTCTCGCTCGTACTGGGTGAGCAGCTGCTCGTTGTCCTCGCGCAGCAGCTCCAGCTCCACCTCGTGCTCCTGGTTCTCGCTGAGCACCGAGTCCAGGTTCTCTAGCACGTTGACCACGAGCGGCATGAGCTCCTTGACCACCTCCTCGTCGTAGCAGTGAATGAGGCGCTCGAACTCGCGGTAGATGGAGCCGGCCAGGCCCGACACCCGCTCCGACATCACCGAGCCGGAGCAGTAGTCGTCCTGGTACACCACCACGCCGCCGCCCTCGTCCATCTGGATCTCCATCATCGCGGCCACCGCCGCCGCCAGCGCGGCCCGCTGTCCGCCGGCGCGCCCGCCCGCCCCTGGTCCGCAGGCCACGGCCTGTCGCCTCTGCCGCAGCTGCTGTCGCCGTCGCCTCAGGGATCAGCCGCCGCCGCAGCCGCCACCGCCGCTGCTGAGGCTGCCGCCCGTCACTCAGCGCCCGGAAGTCTCGCCTCCCGGAAGTCCCGCCCATCGAGCTGAGGGGGCGTGGTCTGTCCTCCCCGAAGTCCCGTCGGCCGCGCCGCTAGGGGTCGCGGGGGCCGTGACGTTGGAGGAAGTGGGTCCCGGGCCGGAAGCTCGGTGGAGTCGGGCGGGGTCGCTTCCCGTGAGGCCGGGCCGTCGTGTCTTGTGCTCCGCGCGCCCTGCTGCCGCCTTCTGCCGGTTGTACCCCGGGAGCTGAGTTCCTGGCGCGTTCCCAGCCGGTCCTCCCAGCGGACCCAGGCGGTCGTCCTGTCCACTTCAACGCCGTGCGTCTTGCGCGCCTTCGCTTCCCTGTTTCACTTCGGCCATTTAATTTGCCTTAACTAGCTTTTAATTTCAACGGTTACATTTTAAATTTCCGGTTGTCCTATTTGATTTTTTAATATTCTGTCGGTTTTGGTAAGCTCTTATTTCTTCCACTTTCAGCCACTTGTCCTAACTCCCTCTAGTCACCTCACGTCTGTGGTTCTGCAGCCTGTTGTTTGGGTTGACCGCAGGGCCGCTTCTCCCTCTCTCCTGAACTCGTATTCCCTGAATTTAGTACAAGGTCTGAATTTAAAACGAGCTGCTCCAGAGGATTTACATTCTTTCAGGGGCATCTGAGGACACCATGAACCCAAGATTTAATTTTGGGGGGCCACATAGGTAGTGTGAATTCCGATTAAAACCTGTGGTGGCTTGATGCTAATAGAAATGCTCTTATTCTTCCCCTTCACCTAGTGGATGGTTCAGGGTCACTTCATCCTTACAATAGATCTCGTCCTAACTCAATTTCACCACATTGATGAATTTCCATGCAGGTGATGCCCAAAATACTACTGCACGCATTTCCCCCTTGCAACCTGATTTGCTGTAAGGATGCTCGTCCACCCAACTAAGACATAAAACGGAGATTCAGGTCATTCTGATCCTGACTTAATCATCCTCGATTACCATTTCCAAACCTGTAAAACAGCCTGATTTTACCAACCTATTACAATGTTATGAAGATTAAGCTAATCAAAGTGAAAGGGGGTTTAACATCATCTTCAGCAAATAGTAAGCATGCAAAAAATTTTACGGAGAATTGTTAGTTTCATATTCCTAAAACGAGGGTCCAGGAGAAAGGTGAAATGTGTAGTTTTTCTGGTGAGCACATTACAGGGAATGCTTGTGAAGGGTAGTGTTTAAGACTTATGCTTTAGACCTTTTCCAGAAACATGACCGCACTGAATTCCTGAAGTAGCAAATACAGTAGCGCAGCTGCTACCAAGCGAGAGGCCAATGACCTGGCCATCAACTCTGCTTTTATTACTAACACGATTTAGTGAATTTGTTGTCTGAAATTGGTTAAAATGAAGTTTTAACAAGATGATATGCTGGGTAATTCCTGATGTTTACTTAAGAATGCCAATTAGTACACTTGAGAGCTCTGACTGAATCAGAAGTCACATTTTAATAAACAGGCTTCCTTTCAGATTTGTAAAGGTAATTTGGGATACACCTTTTTCTTGTTCTCATTACAAGACCCTAAAATGTAAGATGGGTATGTAGGTTTCAAAGTTTTACTTTAATTTATAAGTATCTGCCCCAATGGCTGCTGCTCATCACCTAGGTCCCTCCTGTAAATGTCTGTCATTTCTTCCTAAGTTGAATTTTCTGTAGCACTTTGTAGTCACACATTAAATAGGAATATTTCAATCGTGATCTCCAACAGTGCTAAGGGTTAAGACTGAGATGACTGGGTAACACAGGAGGTATATACATCCTTGCAAGGTCTGACAAGTATGTATATTCAAGAGCCAGCGTATTTCTGGACAAGGCCCAGGCCTTGAAGTGGCAACCTTTTGATGTCTGCCATCCACTCCCTCATCACCATGTAGGTGGAGCTACCTCTGGTCTTCTCAGCTTCCGCCACTGCCTGACCTCTGGAGACAAGCAAGCTGTGACACTCAGATCTTTGCTTGCCTGAGGACAGAGCGGCTGCTACAAATAGGTAATGTGGCATTGCTGGTGTGTTAGCCCAGTTCTCGGGACATGGTGTGCACTCCCACAGACAGACAAAGACCGTGCCAGGGAACCCACGTGGGCTCTTTCTGAAGTGCTGTTCTGGCCTCTGGCCACCGTCCAGCAGGCAGAGTAGTGGGGGGCCTCTCCAGACTGGTGGTCTAAGAACTTTGATCACTGGGAACCCACATGTGCATGTAAGACAGGTTTGTTTGTAGGACATAGGAAACTAACTAATATATGAGAAGACATTCAATCTGTGTTTTCTCTACAGGACTTAAGTCAACAGGCAAATTTGAATAGCTTAGCACCTCATCTACTTCACTACCAGGCTTGTCACTGGCAAGTTTCAGAGCCAGCTCAGAGGCACATTCAGGACCTTGAGTTCCTTCCTAAACAAGAAAAAAGAATCATTATCACTGACTCACAGAAACTGAAAAGGACACTCATATTCCCTTATTCTACTCAAACCTAAGCCAATGGTTTTCAACTGAAAAAACTTGTAATCCATACCCTTTGAGAAGATTAATTTGGGCATCTTCTAGCTAAATGAAAAAGAAAAAAAGGGCAACCCCGTCACCTGTGAAGAGATGGAGGGGAAGGGACAGAGTTCTGTCCTTAGAGAATGGATGAAAAATGTGTACGCATGTGCACACACTTGCACACACACACGACAGGCAAAGACTTGAGTGCTGATCACTAAGTTTAATTCAACTGTAATCCAATGCTGCTTTGTAAAAATAACACAAAGTTCCTATCAAATTACACTGTGAACTGAGTACAGGTTTGTTTTAGAGCTCTAGAAAAATGTTGGCACCAAATGAACATAAGGTTTAAAGCTTAATAAAGATACAGACTAGTAATTTCTCACTTCAGCTTAAAGGTTGAGAACAGGGTGCTAAGAGTTAATGAATCTTCCAAACACAGGCAGTCCCCAACACACAGCATTTTCCAAATCCGAATGGCCATCCCCACAGGCTCAAGTGACCAGAAGCCCCTCTTCTGCTCCTCCCAGTGACCAGACTGCTCAGGTACTTGAAACTCACTCCCTCAGCCACAGGAGGGGAAGATGTGGATGAGGGAAAGTGGGGCCCCTGGCCCTGCTGCGGCTCCCGCTCCTGTGAGTGGTCTGTGAGGGCCAGCACAGCAGTACCAGGGTTTTTCGCGACAATCTAACCTGGAATTCACACATCATCTTATCTGTTAAAAAGCAAAACCAAAGTTATAAATGGTAGGTAGTTCACTTGCACCATTAGAACACTATGTTAAGTTAAAGAAGGTAGTGTGTTGGGTTATGTGTGCATAGATGGCTACCCACCATCTATGACATATTTCAACTGGGAGAAAATGCACTGAATTCCAAATAAATTTATATATGACCATTTGAACGATGGGTACAGAAGTACTTGATAGAGTCACACGGAGTGTTTCTTCAAGGTCAGCTGGGCCATTGAAGGGGGAAACCGTCTTTGGTTGACAGAGTGACGTGCAGATGCCCTCAGTGTGCTGGGTGTGTGGAGCTTGGCAGGCAGCTCCTATAGGCACTGTGGTGTCCAGGATGCTGTGAGTTCACCTTTCTGTATTTTAATGCTGACATATAGCACCTGGTATTAGCTTTGTAGGCACTTTTGCTAACATTCACCACGACCTAGACCCTCCCTCGTGAACTGCTGTTCCAACAGGAGTGAAGTACAGGAACTGAGACTGTAGCTCATTAGAGGCTGAGTGGCACAACCTGCTGCCTGGCAGATGAAAGCACCACAACTCTTGCCAGCCTGTCATCTTTACAGGCAAATATGGAATTGGCCAGTTGAGAGTTGGCTGGCAAACTCCTTAACCTCCTGGGAACTGTTACTATGGCCCAGAGGTTCTGCAAAGCTTTATCATGGGTGGCCTAAGCAAATCTTTCTTCCTCTTTGGTGTAACTGAGCAACTGGCTTTTTTCTAGAAAGGTGTCAGAAACAGACCAGAGTCAACAGTCACTCACATAAGCCTGGTATTCTAGAAGAGCTCTGCAGACAGGAAAAGAGTTCAGACCCGGGAACCCAAGGTCCCAGAGCACTCTTCCTCCCGCTGCAGCGGGAATAGACAGAAACAGAAAGGTTTACACAACCTCCTGTCTGCACACAGATGATAGGTTTTCAAGTCTTGCAGGAGTCAGTGGGCCTTACAATAGGAAGAACTGTAGCTTGTGAAGGGAACGGCCCATATCATTGGTGAAAGCAGAGGCTGAGGCTTAAGGCTGAGAAACAAGGGGAATAATTCACAAGCAAACCCACCTGGGCAGAGACCAGTCCCCCGGGGAATGGAAGGCTGAGACTATGGAAGATGTGGCCAAGGTCTGATGGCAGACAAGGGGCACCTCAGAGATCAGGATACAAAAGCTGTCTTCTCATAAAGCTTAAGACCCAGAACAACTTTCTGGTTTTTGTTGACCTCTGCCAAGAAAAGCAATCTAGAGGTTTCAAGAAAGGGGTGCAGAGCGATTCTCTGGGGTGGAGGTAAAGGGAGGTGGTGGAGCCAGCAGCTGACTCCTTGAGGCAGAAATTGCACCCACGAGGTGAACAGCTTGGGGACTGTCCACAGACCCCCAGCGTTAGTGTTTCGGCTTAATGCCTTGCTCCTCCATCCCAGAGCAGCAGACAGGTTGTTTTTGGCTTTAAGGCTTTAAACTCAGCAGCTAGTGTTAGATACCCAATTAGCTGGCAGCTTGCTCACGCAAGGATGTGGAGGGCCCCACCTCAAGCCTGCATGGCTGCCGCACCGCCCAGCCTGCCCAGCTGAGGTCCCCTCCCATCAGGAACCGAACACAAGTGTACCCCAGAGGTCGCAGTTCGTCCCAGCAAGACGGGTCTCCTGGCAGCCTGGAAGGCAAGGTTCTCCCCAGCTCTCCCGGTGCAACAGAGCCCGAGCAGCGGCTTCAGACAAGTGACACCCCCTCCCCACCCCACTCCTTTGGGCTAAAAGAAACTACAATACGTGAAATCCTCTCTCTCCAGTTCCTTGTGTGGCTATGGGGGAAGCAGCAGCTTCTCTTAGTAGAAGGAGATGCTGGATTTGCCTCCGGGTGGGTTGAGGACTTTGTTGTGAGATCGGGGCCGTGGGCCCAACCTGGGCTCATGGCTGTCAAGCGAGGGCATGGGCTCCTGGGCGTGGTCAGCTTTCCTGGGGCTGCCTTTCTCACCTGGCTCTTCTCTGGGCGAGGTGCTCACGGCTGTGGGACAAAGTATGCCACCCCGTTAGAGGCCGCCCGTCTCCTGGACAGGGAAACTGCACAGGAAAAGTCTGCGGCACTGACCAGCTAGCAAGAAATGCACACTGTGAGAGGAAGAGAGGGCATGCAGAGAGCCTCCCATCTTGTACCCACACAGCACTGCTCTCATACAGTAGCTAGAGGCTTTGGGTCCCTGCCCGTCACTACACACTAGTTCAGCTTCTAGAAGCGGACACTGTGGTCTTAGGCCCATGCTGATTAGCACTAACAAGTGAAGAAAAGCCATGGTGGCCAGCTGCAAAACTTTCCCGAGAAATATCTGAGCCATTTCCGCAGCCTTCTTCAGATAGGAAACCCTCCCAGCGATAAGCAGCACCTTGTTTGCTTTCCTCAGCTGGCTTAGAAGGGGCTCGTGGTTATCCCCTCTGGTCCTGGTGGGGCGGGCGGGGGAGAGGGCCACAGCTCTGGGGTGAAAGCGCCTGGGGGGAGGGGCAGGAGGCAGTGGCTTACCTTTACAGCCAGACTTGGGGTCTTCTCCTTCACACAGAAGCATGTGGTCCTGCAACAAGGCAAACCCAGGTGAGTGTGAGATTCAAAACCATCACCTCTTTCAAATGGACAATGACAGGGTACAGATAACTGGGGTTTATTTTTAACTTCTAAGGGTGTTTTAATGATGGGCAATTCAGCCATAATCAAGGAGAACAGCCGCGGGGCCCCAGCCAGCCTGCGGCGCACAGGGAACAGTGCTGCTCACTGCCTCCTGCCAGCCACACCGCTCTCCCACCCGCAGCCCCTCCTTCCCCATGGGGTGACCACAGAGCAAATCCCAGACACTTCACTTATCCGTAAATATCTCAACGTGTGGCTCTTAAAAATGTCCTTGAAGAAACAAAAACAACCATAATTCTCACCTGAAAAATAAGCAGTTCTTTAAATGTCTTAACACCTAACCAAATTTTAAAACAGCACGTTTTCAAGGTTCATCCATGGTGTAGCATGTATCAGAAGTTTTATTTGTGTTTCTCCCATTATATGTGTATAGCACAGTTTATCCATTCATCTGTTCAGGGACACTTGGATTATTTCTACCTTTTGGCTGTTATGAATCATGCTGCTATTAAAAGAGGTGTACAAGTACCCTTTTGAGCTCCTGCTTTCCATTTTTTGGGTTATTCATGTAAGAGTGGGATTACTGGATCACAAGGCAAAGGCTACATTTAGCTTTTCAGAACCTGCAAAACTGTCTTCCAGAGACTACACCATCGTATATTCCTACCAGCCACATGAGGGGTCCAGTTGCACCCCATCCCCACCAACACTGGTTCCCTTGCCTTTTAGGTAGCCATCCTAATGGGTGTGAAGTGGTATCTCATGGTTATTTGGGTTTACGTTTCCCCTAATGACTAAGGAGGGTGAGCATCTGTTCACGTGCTTATCGACCACCTGTGTCGTCCTCTGGGAGATGTCTGCTCGGGTCCTCCGGCCACCCGTGTCATCCTCTGGGAGATGTCTGCTCGAGGCCTCATTGGCCACCTGTGTCGTCCTCTGGGAGATGTCTGCTCGAGTCCTCCGGCCACCGTGTTGTCCTCTGGGAGATGTCTGCTTGAGTCCTCCGGCCATTTTTGATTCTGACATTTTGTTGTTGAGCTTTTAAGAGCTCTTCAAATATTGGATTATAAACTTCTACCAGATATATGATTAAAAAATATTTTCTCCCATGCTATGCACTGTCTTTTCATTCTTTTCATAGTGTCTTTCGATGCACAAAATTTTTAATTTCATGAAGTCCAGTTTAATTGTTGTAAATTTTGTTTTTTGCTGTCATATTTAAAAAATCATTGCTAAATCTAAGATCATAAAGACTTGAAGAACTGTATAGTTTCATCCCTTAAATTTAGGTCTTTGATCCATTTTTAGTTAACTTGTTTATGGTGTGAGGTAATGATACACTTTTCAATTTTCCCAGCACCATTTGTTGAAGAAACTGTCCTTTCCCCCTTGAGTGATCCTGGCTCTCTTAGGGAAGGATCAATGAACCACAGATAAGAGTGTCTTTCTCGGCTCTCTACTCTGTTCCATGGCGTGTATGTCTGGCCTCATGCCAGGACTACACTGTTCCGATTACTGTAGGTTAGTAGTACGTTTTGAAATCGGGGAGTGTGACCCCTCCACCTTTGTTTTTCACTTTCAAGATGGTGTGGCTATTCAGGGTCCCTTGCGATTCCACAGGAATTTAAGATGGGTCTTCCCATTAAAAAACAAAGGATAAAAAAACAAACATACATGGTTGGGGCTTTGATTAGAACTGCACTGAGTCTCTCTTTAATTTCTAATCACTAACATCTCCCTCTGTTGATTCCCAAACAAATTCCTGGGTTTTGCATTATCTGATTGAATCCCAGGGAATCAGGCTTTGGTCTGATGCAGGCTAGATTTTTTTCAACAAGAATTCAAAGTGGGTCCATGACAGACTTCTATCAGGAGGCCCATCAATTTCGGTTGTACCTCGTTCTGTGATGCCAGCGGCCACTGTTCTCAAAGCGGGAGCCTGAGCTGCCGCACCTTCCCCCGCAGGCCACAGAGGAGCCGGCTGGGAATGCCAGCCGGAGGCTTGACCCTGCCCCTCACTCAGCAGTTCTCACCATGAGTGGGCCCTCTGGGTGCCCCAAGGTGACAAATTAGTTTTTGAAGAGTAGCACTCCAAACCCATCAACTCTGAATATTTGGGGAGTTTTCATCCAGTGTAGCTACTGTAAGTACGACCACCAAAAATACTGAAATGTTATGAGATGAGTGAGTGTATGTGCGATTTTATAAACAACCCTCACTGCCCTTGGTGCTGCAGAGAGCAGCCACCTGCCTGACACACTCGGACCAACCTCCCTGGGCTGCGTCTTCACGAGGCGGGAGCACAGCTCTCTGCTGGCTCAGGGCTCTGAGCCCAAGACCAAGGATTCAGCCGGCAAAAAGGTCACCCCCGCATCCTCCTAGTTACGTGCTTGTGCCTCCCTGAGCCTTTTCAGAGACTTAGTCCAGCTTTTGTTTTCTCATTTTCCGTCTGCTACCCGAAAGGAGTCCATACCTTGGGTTTGTTGGGGTGTGCTAATGGTGAAGTGGCAGCCACTGGGGACCCAAAAATGTCACTGGTCTTCCCACCAGGTGGGTTCAAACGTTGTCGAGTCTGCACAGGCGACGTTTCGTCAAAGATGCCACTTCCTTTGCCCCCTGCAGAAACAGTTACAAGACGGTGAGCAACTTGGAGCATCCATCTGCTCCTACCATCAAACAGCTCCTCGCACAGCCGCCGGAGCACCAGCCCGGAGCCAGGTGAGCAGGACAGGACGACTGGGTGGTGAGGATCCTTGAAGACCGAAATTGTGCCCAACCCCTTTACCAGGGATTGACAGGGCCTTCCCTCCTAGAACTGAGCTGACCAGGCCTCTAGAGGCGAGACAGTGAGTTGGCATAAAACATCATTTTCTCTAGAATTTCCTAAACCCTGACCTTTTCATGCTTTCCTGTCAAATCTGCTTTGTTAAACCCACAAAAAGTTAAGCAGATGAAATGCAAATAACTGCTTCATTTTTAGGTCAGATACCCCAATCTGAATAACATTCAAGGCAAACCTGTAATCTAGAAAATAACCTTTATTAGTCATTCTGATCTCACTCTGGCTGGATGTCAGCGAATTAGACGTCAACATCTTACGGTACCAACTTCAGGTGATGTGGTGGGCCCTAAGGAAAGCACACACCTAAGACTCCTTATAAGCAGACGACCAGGGCACATGAAAAGTGAACGCCTATGTCAAGCAGCAAGAGGCCACCACACAGTGCCTGCTGGCCTTCTCTCCACCCGGCAAACACCTCGCGCCTCCTCCCACAGGGCGCTAGGCTGTGTGGAGGTGGGCCATTGCAATGGTGCCCTGGTGCACCAAGCCTTTAGTCTTACAGGAGGAAGACAATGCAGCTGTTAAATAGCTATGTGACAATACACAAGTTCCTTGGCCTTTCTGTGCCCCAAGTGCCTCATCTGTGGAATGGGAGAAGAAAAAAGGGCCCTCCTCAGAGCTGTGTGAGGGGCTGATGACTCACTGTGGCTCCTATGACAATTGCTTAGAACAATGCCCAGGACACAAAAGTGCAGATGTCCACTGCATTTTCTAGGTACCGGTAACAAAACCTGCCTGGACATTCGGTGAGAAATGGTGCAGGGCAGTCTACACAGCTTGTTGTACTATGATGCAAAGGGGGAGCTGCTCCTGTCGGCTCTATTTGCACAGACAAGTGGTTTCTCCACTCCCTGCAAAAAGTGGCTACCTGAAGGGGTCTGTGCACACAGAAAATGAGGTGCAGGGGCTCCAGGCTGCTTAACGTGTCCTCTGTATGTAGTTGTGGTTTTTATTTACTGTACTGTTTTCATGGCCCTCAGGACTGGCGAGCCCCTCTGGGAGGAGGCCGGGTGCTCTCACCAGCCTCCAAACCATGGTCAGGGCCCCAGCCTCTGGAGTGGGTTCTAAAGCAGAGAGGCCTTCTGGGAGCCTGTCTTCTGGGGACTCAGGGCACAGCCCCAGCGGCTCTGCAGGACGATGCGTGTACACAGCTTCACGTATTGCAAACCCCTGGGCCTCTGCAACAGACCCCACGCTGGGGACCCTGGACATGTGACGTCAGCCTTCTTTTGTCTCCAGGTCCTCAGTTCTAACGAGGCAATAAATAAGAGTGCCTGCTACGTTGGTACTGACGGTGCGTCAGCGCAAGGGTCTAGACCACAGGGCGGAGACAAACTGCTGCTCGAGGCCATCTGCCTAATTCCTGCACTGGGTCTGGTGCTTTACCCAAGTAAATTCTTTTAAAAATGTGCATTCTGCTTTTTTTTAAAAATGGGAGGTAACTCAATTAGAAGTATTTGGCTAGAGACACTCCTTTTTAAAACTGTTAAACACACATAAGTTCCCAAGACAATTATCACAAATAACAAAGCAGATGCTTCAGCAACTGCCCGGGGAGGGCAACTACCCCAGCTCCCAGACACCCCCATGCCCTTCCCCATCACACTGAGGTCCCCATGCCTGGATTTCCTGGGAACACAAACTTGGTACTTGACAGTTTAACCACATATGTGCCCAACCCTAAATAATACGGTTCTGTTCTTGACCTTTACACTGCAGGTCTATTATTCAGCATTGTACCTCAGTGATGAATTCAGCTTGGAAGAGGGAAAGGAAAGCATGCTCAATTCACTCAAAACTCAAGAAAAGAAGTTCAAGATATGCTTTTTCAAGAACCAAATTGCAAAAGGTAGACACTGTCAGCAGTGTGGGGAGCAGGTACCAAATGGCCCTCTGCAGACTAGTGAGAGGTTCCATCAGTGTTTGCACCCAATCCAGCAACTCCATTTCGAGAATTTTACCCAACAGATATTCTGGCTGAGAGCATGAGCTTGGGGTCAGGGAGGCTGATCCAAAGGCCGGTTCTGCCACCCACCAGCAGCGAGGCCTGGGCCACCTGTGAACCTCCAAGCCTGTCTCCTCCTCTGTACGGGGGTGACACTGCCTGCCCCCGGGGTGGCAGGGAGGACGGGATGAACACCTGCCCCTAACACAGTCCCTGCAAACCTCACACAATCCTGTGTGCCAATCATCACTGCAGGACAGGGAAAACAATCTGTGGAAGCTCCCACCAGGCCACCAGCAGTGCACACAGAGTATGTGACTCAGCGCATGGCCAGCCGCACGCTCTGCCCTGCATACGCTCCTCAGTCAGGCCCCCTCACCAGGGGCCATGCGACCAAGTCTACAAGATCCAAGAAACCAGAGCAGGAGTTCAGGTCTGGCGGTGGACATGCACTTTCCCCTTGAGAATTCGTCACAGATCTTCAAAGAGCTCTTGGCAGGAAAGGACACAAACCCCTAGCGGAAGGGCCTCGCATGGGAGGCACATTGGCTGTCGTTACACCTTGTGTCCGAGCGCAATGCAGAGGCCTCCTAACTCTGCTCAGGGGAGCCCAGGCTGCCCACTGGCCTGTGAGCACGGGGGAGCATCATGTGCTCGGGAGAGACTGGCGGAGCGGCACTGTCCCTGGCTACCATACTTTCCAGGGAGCCCGACAGTCCAGGGACAGCTCGACACACACTGCTGAGCCAGGGCCACAGGAGTGGCCAGCCCACCTGCAGGCGCCCGCTGTTCTGCTGTCACTGGCACAAAGGACGTGACCCGCCTGGCCCTGTCCCCACAAGGAAGTCACTCCCTTACCTGCTTCTCTCCTGTAACTTCAAAACGTTAACCCTCCCCCACCCCCACAATAACTAAACCCAAACCCAGCTTTGAATGTACCACTTCTGTGTGCCCAGGACTGGGGCGGGGTAGGGGCCGTTCTGATTGCGGCTCTGCCTGATGTATCTTCTGTCTGAGATACTGGGTCCTGTGCCTGGCCTCTCAGATCAAGCGTGGAGCCAACCTTGCTTTCCCTGCTGGACACAGACAGGGGACAGCACCTCAGGCACCTGTCACCGCACACTCACTCCACTGACTGTCTATCCACAGATCCGTGCCTCTCAGCTTCTCTCCCACTCTAGCTACTAGGTGGGTGGTGTAGGCCTTGGCAGCCAGGGCAGACAGGGCTAGACCAAGGCATCCTTCTTGGAGCTTCAATTCCACTGACGATCTGATTAAAAATACTCTCCCTAGGAAAAACATTTAAATTTGCACACAATTCCAGGAATCTCGAAGGGTCCATGGGATTGGGGAGAATGCGCATCCCATCCTCTGCCTGTCCTCAGTGTTTGCACCTAGCCAGGGCCTGCAGACAGGCGAGACAGGGTTCAAAAAACAACCGAGCCGCCTTCAGGACAGAAAGTCAGGATAATGGCAAGGGGTGCCCTGTGCAGAAAATATTTGAAAGAATCAATATAAAGAAACAGGAAACTCTTATCAGAATAGCAGCATAAAAGAAAACAGGTAGAGGCCAGAGGATCAAGATTCATAAAGGCCCGTACCTGGGGGGTTGGTCCTCTTAGGTATGTTCTGAGGTTCTTCAGTTGGTCCAAAAATATTTGATGCCATTCTATTGGGCCTGCTTGATGGAGCAGCTTCTTCTGGACTTCCAAAAAGATGGCTCGATTCTCCTCCTGGGGGCTTCACGGCCCTACGAGCACAGAGCAAGTGTGAGTCACTGATGGCTGACCTGGCAGCCTCTGTATAGACTGTACAGTGCAACCAGGCAGCACAGATGTACTTCAACGTCTACAGAAAAATCACACTTTGCATCTGTTTAATACCAGCATGGCTAGTTTACAGATGGTCACACAGCAAGTTTCCTTTATTGCCCCTAAGGTTCCCTAAAAAACTTTCTGCTGCAAAAAACCCCTCTAGAAATGTGTATATTTTGAAATTATTCCTGTGACCTCTCACAAGTAAAATTAGTTTCCCTAAAACAGGCAAATTGAGCCACATCCAGAAGAGCTTAATACTAATTTTAATTATACAGCTGACCCTTGAACAACACAGGTTTGAACTGCATGGATTCACTTATATGCGGATGTTTTTCAATAAATTCTGTATTGGAAAAATTTTGGAGAGTTGCAACAATTTGAAGAAACACCTTATTTTCTCTAGCTTACTTTATTCTAAGACTATGTAACACATACCACAAAGTATGTGCTGACCGACTGTGTTATCAATAAGGCTTCCAGTCAACAGTATGCTTATTTATAGTTAAGTTTGGGGGGAGGCGAAGGTATACATGGATTTTCGAGTGAGCTGGAGGTTGGTGCCCCTGACCCTCACTTTGTTCAAGGGTCAACTGTACTCTCAACCATTTTACAGAGGGCAGGCAACGTGCCAGCCTTGGTCTGGACAGAGACCTGCGGGCAGGCCACACCACCACAGAGGCAGAGTTGCGACTGGCAGGCCTTCGACGTGGTGCCAAGTCCCTGTCTGCTGAGAAGGGTGAGGAGGAGGACGCCTGTTCAGCAGCTAACATTTCCCTAAGGATTCTATGAAGGAAAAAAATTACTTCAACTTAAGAAAAAAGTGTATTACAAAAAAGTAACCAATAACCAGACTTAAATCAGGAAGGGCTTAATAAGACCTCAGCTCACAACTTTGGTGAAATGGGCGAGGCCGACCTCTGCACCCATGTACACCACACAGCCCTGGTCATGATGGCGTCTCTATATTCTTGGTGGCAAGCCTTGGCAGGTTTAATGAGCATGGGTCTCCCAGCCAGCTCTTTGAAAACAGGGATGGAGGTTTGCCATCTTCAGGACTGCACTGAATTTAACATCAGTCTCACGGCCGCATATGTTAAAATGCCTATTTTACTAACTTATCTGAAACATGGCTCATCTCTTGGCCCCTCAACTCCCTCAGATTATCAGGTCAGATTCATCTGGATTCAAAGCTCTCAGGACTCTCCTGACTCACATTCCACATCCCTGGGGTCTCCCTGGCCTCTCACCCTGCTTCAGTCCAACCCATGTGTCCCCTGAGCACCCATCACCGGCCCGTCTGACAGACCCTGTGGACGAAGATGGCTAAGCACAAGCCCTCGGCCCGGAGAAGCTCCCGGTGTGCTGGCAAAACTAGGGCTGTGTGCAGCTGCGTTCTCAGCATTCCGTGTCAGCGACGCCACACAGGCACCAAGTGTTACAACTCCAGCGACATCCATGCAGGAGGCGAGCCCACGAGTCTGTGGTCTCTGTGTACAAAGGGCACCATCAGGCATAGCCAGTTATGTGATATGACCAAACGTTAATCTTGGGTGGTGAAGTACAGTGTTTATAATACTAGTCTGTGCACTGTTCTGAATTTTATTTTACTTTTCTCTGAAAAACAGGAGAGAAAAGGAGAGTGCTGCCCAAGAATATCATAGCAGAGAGATTATTGTGCGTAAAGCCACGCTGCCAGGGCAGGGGTGGCAACCCACCCCACTGCAGAGAACGGGGTTGGCACCAGGGCTTCACGGCCGCGCGGCAGTCATGCACAGCACACCAGCTACCCCAACAGGGTCTCACACAAATGGTACTGAGAGTTAAATTGACATTTTGATAAAAACAGAACCCAAAAAATGGCTCAATGCAGCCTTCATGAGGCTCACTACTTGGGTAGCTGTCTGACACCAACTCCAGACAGGCTGAATATCAGCGAGCTCAGACATTTTGAAGACAAATTCACAATGTGGGCATGCTTCCCAATTATTCTTTTCCATTCGTAGTACTCCCTCAACCTATTTCAGTAAAGACACTCCAAGTACACAACAGAACTAAGGGGCAGGTAACAAGAAAAGCCAAAGACACAGCTCAAGTGGACTACTGCACCGGGAGAGGCACAGGTTAACAAATGTGATGGCCTGGGGGATCGCCATGCTCCCAACCTTCCCAATAGCCTGACCCTGTGTTTCAAGGAAACTTTGGGGACTGGTCAGGCTTGGAAAGAAGCAGCAGAGAATAACCCTGGATTAAAGTTTTTACAAATACACGTTTTACAGAAGACAGACATCAGATTAAGGATGGCTAACGCATAACACTTTTATAGGTCAAAATCTCTTTAACATAAGACAATCCCCCAGTCGGAAAACAAGAGGTAGGGTTAAGAGAGGAAAATCTGGCTGGGCCCTGATTCCCTCCCTCCAAAGCCAAACAAAATGTGGACCCTGCCAGGCCTGTCTGCCCGATCAGTTCCTCTAAGACAGCTGTCAGAGGCAGGCTTCACCCTTATCAGAAACTTCCAATTACAGTGAATCTTCTAATTAAGAAGATGGCTTTTCCTTCTTCAGTGTTCTAAAAGGAAGATGTTTCTCCTTTCCTTAATATCCCCCAAAGAGGACTGCAGTATTACTTTAGAGCGCGAGCACTGCAGCTGACTTCCAAACCTTGAAAACCAGCCGAAGTCAGTATTACTCACGGCGTTATTGTCCACTGGGCATCCAGTGCCAGTCAGTGTAAACAAAGAGGGAATGTATGTAATGCACACAGCTGGGAAAGCGCTGGGAAGTGGCCCTTGCCTAGCTGGTGGGGGTGGTGCAGAACAGCGGTTGTCAGGACCAGAAACTCATTCATCCTGAGCTCTCCAAGGCAAGCTTCCGGCTCCACGTCAGTACAGAACTAGATGGGAGCGATTAGTGGTCAGTATTCTGCAGATTAAGGATGGATTATTTGGCTAGGTCTATTACTGGATTACCTACCTCCCCCAGATTCACAGAGTTTTAGAGAGCGAAAACATTCTTTCACTTAGCATTTCTTCTATACAGTGTTTGCCCCAACAGCCATCACACACACATTGTCTTCTGCTTTTCTGGTGAGGCTGGGCCACAGAAGAGGCTCACAACAAACCCCTGGACATCTCAGACCCAAGCTCAACGCAAGCTGATTCCTCCACCAGTATGACAGACTTCTGACCTGGGTCCCCAGATGCGGGTAAGGGGAGGCCCCACCTGGGTCCAGGGTTTAGGGATTAGGGGAGTCCCACTTGGGTCCCTGGATGCAGGTTAGGAGAAGCCCCACCTGGGTCCCAGGTTTAGGGATTAGAGGAGGCCCACCTGGGTCTGGGGTTTAAGGATTAGGGGAGCCCCACCTGAGTCCCAGGTTTAGAGATTAGGGGAGGCCCACCTGGGTCCCAGGTTTAGGGATTAGGGGAGCCCCACCTGGGTCCCGGGCTCAGGGATTAGGGGAGCCCCACCTGGGTCCCGGGCTCAGGGATTAGGGGAGCCCCACTTGGGTCCCCGGTTTAGGGATTAGGGGAGCCCCACTTGGGTCCCCGGCTTAGGGATTAGGGGAGCCCCACTTAAGTCCCAGGTTTAGGGATTAGGGGACCTGGGTCCCGGGCTCAGGGATTAGGGGAGGACCCACCTGGGTCCCGGGCTCAGGGATTAGGGGAGCCCCACCTGGGTCCCGGGCTCAGGGATTAGGGGAGCCTCACTTGGGCCCCCGGTTTAGGGATTAGGGGAGCCCCACTTGGGTCCCGGGTTTAGGGATTTGGGGAGGCCCACCTGGATCCCGGGTTTAGGGATTGGGGGAGGCCCACCTGGGTCCCGGGTTTAGGGATTAGGGGAGCCCCACCTGGCTCCCGGGCTCAGGGATTAGGGGAGGCCCCACCTGGGCCCCCGGATGGGAGTTTGGGGTGGCCCCCAGGACGCTAGCCGCCCCGAGGCACAGTCCACAAGCACCCAGCGCTGCACCAGCTCCAGAAGGCGGTCCCCGCGGCCCGCACACACCCGCATTGTCCCGGGCTCCCGGCTGCTTCCGCCCGAGGCAGAGTCGCCGGCCCGTGAGGGGAGCTCTGGACGAAGAGCGCGGGAAGGAAGCAAGCCTCTGGCCTGCCGCCGGGACCGGGCACGGGGGACACGGCCCGCGTCGCGCCCACCTCCGACAGCGACTGGGGACCGCGGCTCTATGAGGTCGCCGCCCCACGCCTCCCGCTTCCCGCCGCACCTTGAAGCGCCACGGCCGCCCTCGCGCTCTGGGCCCTGGAACATGTCGCCGCCGCCCGCGCCTCTACGCCTGCCGCGCCGCGCGGCTGCCCCGGCACATCCAGTCGCCTACTGGCCCGCGCCTATTGGGCGCCGCAGCCGCCAGTCACGCCGCCGTAGCCTATCATGGCCCCGGATCCCGCCCCGACAAGGCGCCTAATGGAGGCCAGTCCGCGTCCCCGCCAATTGGCGGGCACAAGTGCCGCTCAGGCGGCAGGCGCGGACGTTGGGCAGCAGGACGTGAAGGCGCGGCTTAAGAAGGAAGCTCCGACGGGGGGTGGCCCTTGTCCCTGGTCCCGCCCATATCCGACATAAAAATGACCACCTGCAGAGTCTCTCTGGCCTGACGGTGGCTGAGCGCTCACCGAACGCGCTGCTGGAGCTGTCTTTTAAGCACACGGTTAAAAAAAAAGGCAAAACGATAATTACTAGATCAAGTATTAGTATGTATTTATGCACAATAATAAAAACATTTACAAGTTGAACTGGTAATTGAAACATAAGAAGTTTAACAGCTTTATTATATTAAATAACCAAAACACCTTTTATTCCCAAAATTGGTAAAGAATAAATAATATAATTTACAATATGGTACAAAAAATAATCAGGAGGGTCAGGCATTCTGCTTTATACATACATTGTATATGTGTATTTATATCTATAAAACAAATTCACATCTCAAACAAGCCAAAAACCTTAGATGATATGGCTTAACGATTATTAAAAGAAACAGCATTAGCCCTGCTGCCCAGACCACAGGCTCTCGGGCCAGTCATCCTGTCACAAAACCAAGGGCCCACGCAGCTGTAGTGCTTCCGAGATTTAACTGACTCAACCTGACTTACAAATCACTGGGTTTAGCAGAGCTGTGGACAGCCAGGAAAGGTTTGTTTGTGGGTTTCTTTCCTTTTTCTTCTTCTTCTTAAGACAAAGTGCCCTATTTCCTCACAAATGCATCCGATAGATCCTAATGTCTGAAAAAAAAAAGGGCCACTGCTGTTTTCCTCCCCTACGAGTTTCCAGTGTCTTTTTACTCCAGGGCTCTTGTGTGTACAAGCTTGGGTTCAATGGTATGATCTAGTTAAGGACGCTGTTAAACTGAGGAGAGCCGCCAGTAACGAAGCCACAGTACAGAACAAGGAATGGGATCCTGATGCTAAGAACCTGGAGATGTGGGAGAGCAGGTAGCTCAGCTCAGCCGATCAAATGTCCTCAAATATCCCCACTCCCTGAGCAAGTACGCAACACCTTCGAGGTACAGAGAGATGAGAAAAATGCTGTCGTGAAACTTACATGGAATCAGGACTTCAACTTGCCTCTGCATCTTCTAAAGAACAGAATGCCCATCACTGGATAGTCACAATAGAGTCAAGGCTGAAATGCCAACTGCCAACACTCGGTCTTGATCTTCAGCAAAGAGACAGCAGGATCCCAGGCAGCACGGGGGTGACCAGGGCAAGTTCTTCCTTAGAAACCAACTGTTCAGTCACAGCACACCCCATGCACAGAGGGAGTCGTGGGACACACTGGCCACCACTGCGGCTGCAGAGGCTGGAGGCAGGCTGTGGAAGGCTTCTACCTCTGTCTTTAAAAAGTTCCCACCTTTACCAGTTGCTTACTTTTATATACATATATCCATTTAGGCTGGGAGAAAATGCACGCATCACTTTAATGCTGCAAATGACACCATTTCCCCTTAATATGTGAGCAAATGGTTGTGCCTGTCTGGTCAGGAGAGCTTAATTCTCTGGAATCGTGTCAGCCTTATTACAGGTGGGGGTGGGAGTCAGCCCACTCTCCAGCCTACCCCACTCCCCAGGGATGACCCTGCCCACAACTAGCTGCTCCAAAAAGGAGTCTGTCAGATTCAAGTGGGAGGTGCTGTAAACAGCCGACAAGAGCCGACCCACATCTCCAGAGCTTACCTCCTGTTTGATGTCACTGCGCAACAGGTGCCCACCTAGCCACTAACCTGCCTCAGTGTGTCCCGACAGGCATGCGGCTCTGGGCCCTACGGTCTGCGGCACATGCACACTGGCGCCAGGCAGGTTCCCAGCACCGGGGCTGTCAGTGTCACCTGGCACCTCTGGTCCTACACAGTGGGAGTGTGAGAAAGCTAGTGATGGCCTAGTGCTGGCTGGTATCCTAACAGTCAAGATGTCCAGAAAGGAGAGATGTGCTGATCGTTCAGCTCAATCAGGTGCTAATTTGGGGAGGCTGACATATTGATCACAAAACACAAGCTAGTGTAAAGATACTCTGGTTCAAACACTACTGTCTGTATCTCTTAAAGTGGCAACATGTCGAGTTCTTTCACATTTCCATAGCTTTGGGACTTTTCTTAAGAGCCCAGAAGAGCTGCATATGTAGGCTTTGTTAGTGATGTTCATGCCTCAAACCAAACATCAAAGGGGGAAGCCACCTTCTCAGAGACAAGAGCTCTAAGAAACACTTGAGATGAAATAAGGGAGCCACTGCCTGGCAGCCAACCGTCCTGTTTCCTCCTACGGCTCAGGTGAAGGACCCTGTCTGCAGCTTAGAGTGGCTGCAAGCAGCTGAAGGGATGACAGGGTCAAGAGAAGTCAGCACTGCTTGTATATGTAAAAGGCCATTTTCTCCCCCTTTCCCACCAGCTCACCTCCTCACTATGGCCAGGGACAGAAGCCCATGTCAAGGGTTGGGACTGGCCTTAAGGGCTGCCGCTTCTGCCAGACGGCAGAAGAGGAGAGGTGAGCAACGACAGTGATGCATTCCAGTGCATCAGAGGCCAAGCTGGTCCTGGCTGCCAGGTGGGGGGGCAAGGCAGCAGGTGGGATGTGGTGCAGTGTCACCTGCCCAACACCAGAGCCACATTAGATATGGCCAGATGGGGACTTGTGTGTTGATGCTCCCACGGCTGAGAAGGCAAAGGAGCCCTGTTATCTCCATTCTGGGAAAGACTGTATGGTGACAATGGGTCACCCAAGGAGGCTCAGAAGCAGAGCAGAGGGTGTGACTCTGGTGATGACTGCGCTGAGTGGGGACACAGGGCAAAAGCACATACAGGGCAGGCTGCACTCAGCACACGCTCTCCTGGAAGCCAGTCTTCCCTGCACGGGCCTCCTGTCTCAGACTGAGCTACTAAAGGTCAACAGCTTGTTGGGAAAGTCTAAATGGGCTCAGACAAGTGCCACGGATCAGCCTAATAGAGAGTGAGCAACTCAGATCCCGACAGGGCCTGCAGACGGACACGGGTAGGAAACAACGGACCTCCTCAACATCTCCTAACTCTTCTTCCTCCTCAACATCTCCTAACTCTTAACACGCAACAGAAACATTTCCCAGCCAGCTTAGTGGGGCAAAAGATATGACTCTCGGTTCCCTCCTAAGTCCGGCAGAGCAAGCTTCTAGGTGGGAGAAGCACCTGGCCAGGATCAGTACTCTGGGGGACGGCCCAGCTGCGCTGCCCATGGTCAGAGTGCCTTCAGACATGCCGCCATCTCGGCATCCAGCTGTTCTCCCCTCATGGCTGCAGAGGAAGCACCAGGTGGGTGCAGGGGCGGCAGACAGAAAGTGGCAGTGGCCTGGAGACTCCCACAGAGGGGGACTGCACCTCCGCAGGACTAACAGCTGTACCCAGGCACACCGCTCCTTTCCCCTAGAAAGAACACCCACTGGGAGGCTCAGCACAGCCACCAAGGCAGAAGCGTGGGCAGAAATGTGGTCACTATGCAGACCCTCATGGGAGGTCCAGGGCTGGCCACAAAAGTGTCTGACGTTGGCCCCTCCAACTCCAGGCTACCACTGCCCACTGCCTGCTGGACAGGCTTCCTGCATGTTGCATATTCTGGGGTGCAGAGGGGCTTCTGGGCGTGATTTATTTTTCTTGAGTCTGAAGAGGCGACACCTACCACAGTAGAGGCCCACCAGCTCTGTAAGCTCTCCTCTGCAGCTTGCAAGACGCCCCTGCCACGAGGTGAGGTCATTGGGATAGGTCACCGACGGGGGGGCCACCTCCACCACCATCAAACAGAACCTCTCGGCGACCAGGCTCAGTGATGGACAGCTCTTGGGCCAAATCATTGAACCGAGATATGTAATCGATGCTGTTTTCATTCATCATGCACACCAGCTGGGAATCCACAACCTGCAGGCCAGGACACGAGGGAAGACCATGTTAGCTGGCGGTTGGCCCCCAGATGGAGGCGACCTGCCACCACAGTGGGGATGTTGGTAGAAGGCAAATGAGCCTGGTGTCTCTGCAATGAACAGCAGAATCCCCGGTGGACTGGCCATGTGCTGGCAGCCCAGTGCTCGGGAGAATTTCAGAGAGGCCCCCGTCACTCTGAGCACTCGCTTCTTTGACATGTGTGCACGAGGGCCTGCCGTGAGCCGGCACATCCAGCTGCCAGATCGGGTGGTAGTCCCTCCACACGTGACTTATGGGGATGGCCAGGAAACAGGCAAATGGCATACAGACCGCGGGGTGGCCTAAAGGAGGTGGATGCGGAGAAAGGGACAGAGTTGGCCATGGGGGTGCGGAGCACATTCCCACCAGGAGAAACACAAGCACAAAGGCCCTGAGGTGGGAAAAGACTTTGGCTATTCGAGGAACAAGAAAGCTGGTGGCTGTGACTGAGGCAAAGAGTGGGAGGTGGGGGAGATGGGCATGCACAGTAGGGCCTCAGGTGTCGGACATTATTCTGAGAACAAACACATGGGATTTACAAGCTCCAGAGCTTCTGGCTGACCCTTCTCTGGTGTGGAAGCCTTGGGAGGGGGAGGCCTCAGCCTTGACCACTCAGGCCTGGCAAGAGGAGGCCCTGAGTCAGCTCCATCAATGAATTGCAAGGCACAGGGAACAGGTGAGGAGCCACTGGGAAACCCTGAGCAGAGCTCCGCCACTAAGTGGAGTTTACATTTTCATTATGGGGTATCTTAAGCAACTGAAGAAGTTTGTTTTCAAAACGTAGAGCACATAGTGCCTGTCCTCTGACACACCCGCCACCAGCCTCATCATGACCGACCTGCGGCCTGACGCGGTCACCAAAGGGTTGTTCCAGCCACATTTCGGATGCTACTTCTAAAAGATAAGAACTGTCTGGAAAACACGTGTATCTTCAAGTGCAGAGTTCTTGGTCAGACCCGTTTGCTCGGCACTTGCTGTCTCTGCAGTAAGCACGTGTCTGAGTTACTGGCTGTGGACCGAGCAGTTCATGGATGGTGACCAGGCTGGTTCTGTGCAGCTCACCTTCCTACCAAGGTGCCTTCCATGCACGGCCCTACTGGGCACGCTCAGAGACCTAGTCAGGAATGTGTGTCGTCTCAAGACCTCTGTGCAGGGCCCGTCCCCATAGGAGCTGACTGCTTAGAGGCATCCCCACAAATACGGGGAGGGATTCTGGCTCCTTGGGGACATCACACAGTGTTCTCTGAATAAGGTTCGGTGGCCAAACAGTTTTGAGAAATGCTGTCTGCTGGGGAGGAGTCGCTTACTGTCCAGTGCAGGTTCACACTCATGACAATTTCTAGCAGTCTCCAAAGCTGAAGTTCCTCTATCTCAAGGGTTCCCTCAAGACTCCAAGAGGCAGAGGAGCCCATGGGGGCTGTCGGATCCAGGCGCTCCTTCAGATCTGACTCTAGGTCCTCGAGGGACCCCACTGCCACCAGGCATCGCAGGGAGCCACGCTGTGGGGAGTGCAGCCCCGGCCTCCAGTCCCAGAGGCGCTCTAGGCCTAACCCCCCCTGCTGCTCAGGTCCCCCCACACACGGGTCCCACCTACCTCACTTCAGCCAAACGACCCTATCTTCATCCTTCAACAGGGGTCACCATAGTGAGCCTTACTTGCCCACAACACCACTCACCCCAAGTGGGATGGAGTCCCAGGGGCTACATGAGCAGAGGGCAAGGCCCAAGACCATGCCCCAGGCCCATGAGGGTCACACTGTCTTCCGCATCAGTGGGTGCCATACGTGACACCTGCTGTCATCACCCCGACCCGGGAGAGGCCCCTTGTGCAGAACCCCCTTCCCAGCTCTGCCGGTGGCGGCAGTGGCGACATAGCCCTTGCAAGCCTACTGACTCCTCCATGAGAGGCACCGGCACTGCAGGTCAGGAAACCTCGGGTAGATCACGCTGCTGGTGGACAGAAGCGCCCCAAACCACGACCAGCCTGCGTCCCGCAGAGCCCTCGGTCAGGACCGACACCAGGGCCTCCAGGCTCAGCTGTTCGCTGCCAGAGCCGGCTTGCCTGTCGGGGGGAGCCAGAGGCTTGGAGGGCACATGCCGGCCCCTGGCGTCCGTCTGCCCAAGCAGTCCCCGGTGACCAAACAGGCCTGCCCGAGGATCCCTGGCAGCCTCAGACGGGGGCTGGTGGCCCAGCTCCAGCACAGGGCTGAGCACCCACCTCGGCGACATCGGCCAGGGACCGGGACACAAAGGAGTCCCTCGAGTTTCCATCCAGCAGGCTGGAGCCCAGTGGGGACGGGCCGCTGTTGGTCCCGACAGGGGTCGGCAGCATCTTCCGGCTCTTCTCTGGGGAAATGAAGCTCGCTGCCAAGAGAAGGAGGAAAAGGCCTTGAGCCAGTGAGCCTGCACCAGCCCACGGGGCGGGCCCTAGGGACTGGTGCTGCGGACAGCCACTCCTGCATGCCGAGCCTTGGCGGCCCCGTGCAGCACAGGTGAGCCCACAGTGCCCAGTGCTCACCAACCCATCTCCACATAGAGTGGCCTCCGACTGTGCCCGTTTGTATGCCCCTTGCAGACATCTGCACTGCTCAGCGTGCCTTCCTTCACGGAAAACCCTTGCGGGGTGCTAGCTCCCCCGCACCACCAGAACCCTGGCCATCCTGGCTGTCAAGGGTGGGCCCACACACGGTGCCAACCCAGTCTGTCGTGAGTGGCAGCACACTGCTCCCTGGGGCTTCCAGTCAAGACGGCTGAGTACATGCCTGGGCTCCTCTGTAAAATGCAAGATACGTGGAGCCCAGACGTGCCAGGCCAGCATGACATCCCCACCACCCCAACCCCTAGGGCGTGGGAGGTGAACAGTCCTGCGCCTGCTTAAATCTGTCCCCAGCATGCCATGTGACGGCTGAGCACCCACGTCAGACACACTGGGAAAAGGAAAAGCAACGCCAGGGGCACAGAGCCAGCCCCATCCCTTACCCCCTGCGGGCCCCAAGAGCAGCGGGTCCTGGTGGGGAAGGTCGAGGGGGGCCCGGCATGTGTGGGAGACAGACACGGGCCACATCTCAGCTGCGTGTGGGTTCCGCAGGGGTGCGCACTTGGCAAAGCGTGGCTACTTGGCCACCTGGGTGTCTTCCCGTACGTGAATGATGCAGGAGAAACGGACCCCCGAGGAAATGCCCACGGCAGGCATTCTGCCAGGGGGCAGAGTCCACGTCCCAGTCCCCACCGGGCCCCCCACGCGGCCCTCTCATCCTGGGCACCCTCCCTGACACTCACCAAACAGGCAGCTGAGTGATGAGTCCGTGGGGTCACTGGGGCACC
Source organism: Smutsia gigantea (assembly GCA_032199065.1). Lineage (NCBI taxonomy): Eukaryota > Metazoa > Chordata > Mammalia > Pholidota > Manidae > Smutsia > Smutsia gigantea. The sequence goes on from JAVSCE010015426.1 coordinate 39,193, forward strand.
ACTGGGGGTCGTGGGTTGGGGAGGCGATCCAGTCTGGCTGGGGGCTGCTGGATGGGGAGGGGAGACTCTTGGAACTGTCGCTGCCATTGAGTTTTGCTGGAGAAAGAGGGACTCCTTCACCTGTCAGCCAAAACCCCGGGTCAGAGACGCCATGTGGGACAAACAGCAGGCCCCTGGCTTCCCCAACCTGCACCAAGAAGGCGGGGGACCAGGGAGGTGGCTGTGTGCCACTGAACTCAGGAGGCCCAGGACCCCACAGTGCCAGTCTGCAGAGGGGATCCCACAGCAGTAGGGACACGCTCCCGTCTCAGAGAACAATGCACAGCCGCTGCTGCAAGCTGGGCCCCACGCTAAGAGCTTCACCTGACCCTGGACCTGCCCGACACAGCCCTGCGGGGGCATGCAATTCCCAAGTCATGGCTGGGGAGAGCGAGGCCCAGAGCCCTGTGCCACCAGGCCATGGACTGAGGTCTGTCTGAACCACAACAGTGAGGGCCGGTCACAGCACAGCTGCCACAACCTGTCCTCAGAGGTAGTGGGGCCAAAGCCCCACAGGGCCTGTCTCACCCACTCCCAGAGCCTGCAAAACCCACAGGGATCCAGCCACATTCGGAACAAACTGGGAAAAAGACCAGTCTATTGCCCAGGCTGGAAGAGACACGTGGGCCTGTCTCTCAAGGCCAGGAGGTGTGCCGGCCCCCAAAACAGGTCCTGCCCACACCTCATCCACCTGCCAAGGCCTGTTCTTGGTGCTTAAAAGGAAGGTGTGAACGGGAGCTGCCCAGCAAGTGTGCCAACCCCGAGGCAGAGGCCGAGGCCCTTCTGGCAGGACACCTGGCCCTCACCATACTGGCCAGAGCTGATGGCGATCTCGATGAGGGAGTCGCTGATGTGCGTGGCCGGCTCTCCCTGCGACAGCACATCCTCGGGCGGGCCGGGCAGCGAGATGTCCAGCAGAGCAGAGACGTCAGGCGGAGAGAGCCGAGAGCTAGCGCCCTCTGGTGGGGGCAGAGGTGTGGAGAGCCCATTGTGGAGGGGAGCCTTGGGCAGCTCAGGCAGGGAGAGAACAGGTGAGCCCTGGGGGGAGGCGACACAGCTCAGACACAGGGCGCTCCCTGGAGCTCACGGGGACGGGAACTCGGCCTCAGCCCCGTGAGGTGGACAAAGCTGGGCTCAGTGAATGCAGGTGATGGCCCGGCAGTGCCCCCGTGCTTCCCAGAGAGAACTACTTCGGACACCACCCCAGGGACAGCGGAGCTGGAAGACCAGGTGAGGGGCCCAGCCCCTGCTTCTGCTTCCAGCAGGAGGCTGGTTAACACACGGGCAGAGGAAGGACCAGGGAGGACCCCTGGTTGGCAACGTCCTACCCCTGGCCCAGAAAATGTCCCCTTTTGGAGCTGTCAATTGGCTAGCCTTGCAGAGGGCAGGCAGGAAGCTGAGATGGGAGACATGTGTTCACCACCTAGGTAAGCCCTGGTGGTCGAGAGCTGTCTGTGTGTTCCTCCTGCGTCCCGGCAAGTCAGGCGCAGGACGCAAGGCCCACCGGGAGACCATGGAGGTGGGGACCTGGGACCAGAGGGCTGACCTGGGGCAGTGACCCTGCTCAGCACTCAACAGCACCCTCTACCTGGAAACCGTCGGGCACCGGCTCCTGCTCAGGCCTCAAGGGGACACTGACGAACGGGTCATGCACGCCCTACAAGAACACCAGGAATGCCAGTGAGCCCTCAGCGTCTCGCCGGCACTCTGCCTGAGGGCTTGCTGGCCAGCCCAGGAATCCAAAGAGCCAGAGGCCCAGGAGACCATCCACAGTCTAGGGCCAGAAGTATCTCCCTGTGAGTTGAGAGAGCCCACGGCGTTCAGACTGTGGGCCACCAAGCTCCTGCATGTAAGACTGCTGGTCAATCCCAAGTCCAAGCAAGTCCTGGCAAGAAGCTGGCCTCGCAGTCCCCAGGCAGGCTGGGGGTGGGCCAAGAAACCCGACCTGGGGAGAGGTGGGGGCGTGTGGCCAGGGGGCTGACTCGCTAAGTCACTTCTCACACTGAGATGCAACTGCTGTCATGTCCGCTCTGCATTCTCCAAGCCCGCAGACACAAGCCTGTCTCTGCCAGGCCACGTTCTGGAGCTCTGCCCTCAGGGTCACATGGCACCCCCGGGCCAGCCTCCAGGTTCTGTCGCTCTCCTCCTGAAGCAGGACTGAGTCCAGCACCCGCACCCTGTGGCCTTAGCCCCTGCCCATCCCAGGAGCAGCTGCTGACTCGGGGAAGCCTAGGAACACTCACCCCCACGGCAGGGATAGGGTCTCCATCGTGGGGGCCAGGGGAGTTGTGACCCGAGGCGGTGGTTGTCACCTCGTCTGAGGACAGAGGAGAGATGCCAGACAAGCCCTCGGTGTCCACAGCAGGCAGGGGGCTCCGGGGGATGATGCCAGCACTTTTGGCAGCCAAGTCGATGGCACCTGGCAGCGGAGCAACATTCCGAACCTGAGTCCCTTGCATCCTGAAGCCCGCCCGAGGCTTGTGGGGAGGGCAAAGGCTCCAGGCCTCCCGGAAGGGCGACCAGACCCCAGGGCTGCAGCACTGCTGCCACATCACTGTGCCGGCCCCAGGAACTTACTGGCCAGGGGGCCCGCAGCCTGGGCTGGGAGCACCTTGGGCACGATTGGCCGGGACAGGGTTGCCTTGGTCAGGGAGGACTGGATGGGCCGGAATGAGCCTCTCCCTGTGAGGATGAGAGAAGCGGCCGCGTCAGCTCCCGCCCTCGTCCCACAACGGGGGCCACAGAGGGGGATCGTGGAAGCAGAGCCAAGTCAGAAATCACAGAACATGCCCAACACTTGCTGACTGGGTCAGAGGTCACACAGGCCCCACGTACAGAAAGCTCTGGCACCGTGGTGGTCACACCCCTTCCCCCGGGGCTGCGGAAAGGGCCGCGGTCACCACTCGTCCTGCAGGTATGGCCCTGTGAGGGTGAAACCAGCACCCTATTTGAGCTACGGGCCCCTCTAAGGCAGTCAGAGCATCAGACCTTGGACCAGATCTGTCTCTAAACTTGGCTCTCCCTGATAGGCTTTCTGCAGTTGAAACATAGGCATGAGGAAAAACAACTGACATGGTAAGGATCTTGTGGTAAGTAAATCCGAAACCTAAAAATCAAGACTGATTTGCAGGATAAATAGTGGAGTATGTGCTGCGGTAAAACAATTCTCACTGTAGAAGAAAACTTAAAAGAGCTACAGCTCCCAGGGGGCTTGCAGATCTGTGGAAGTATAAGTTGTACACTCCGTGCTCACATCTACTTCATAAAATACCCACTGGCGGAGGGTGGGCAGCAGACGCCCCCGAACTGAGCTGAGGCAGCACCCACAGCAGGCTGTGCAAGCCCTTGTGGGAGGTTGCTGCCTGGTGCCACCTGTCGGTCCATGCCCGCCCACACTGCTGGGGTCATGTGTACAGATGCAATGACAAAGAATGCTGAGATGTCCCCAGATGTGCCATCCCCCAAGGGCACCACAGACAGGGGAGCGGGGCGGTGGGGGGCACCCAAGCAGCCCCAGGGGCTTACCGGTTACAGAAGAATTTGACAGGATGGAGAAGGAGCAGACACTGTGGGACTGGTTCTCAGACGGCCGGGGAAGCAGCGTTCTCTGTGGGGGGAACCATCGACAGTCAGCTGAGCAGAGACCCACGCCCAAGTCACCCAGGAACTGGCGGTGGGCAGTGAAGGAATATTCCAGGTCAGAGGCGCCGAAAGTGACCAGACAGGGGTTCTGGCCTTAGGTGATGACACAGGGCACCTAGACCAGACTGAGCACAGCTGGCCCGTGGACCCCAAGACCTGCACACTGGGTCCTCTCTGGAAAGCACTCAGGGGACCAAACCCACCCGGGGAGCGTGGAGTCCACCCTTAACCTAGAATGTTCTGTATTTGGCTGGAATGCCCCTAGCCCTGTGAACCTGTTCATAACCACCACATGGACCTCCTTGTCCTGGGCCTCTTGGTGGTTGGGGGAGACGAAGACAAGCTGCTGCGTGTAGCAGACGGCGGGTTAGGGACCTGAGGTGCCGAGGCCCCCCTTCTGCTCATCTCCCCGGGACCCTGAGGGTGCACTAAGTGCCAGTGTGCCGACTGCAGCTGGAGGGGAACCTGCATGCCTTGTAGAGACTGTCAGTCTTCAAAATAAAACATCAGCAGAAAGAGCCTGTCAATCCAGAGGTGCCTGGTGGCCCACCAGCTCTGGGCGCAGCTGCTTTCTCTGCTGACGCCTCCCTGCCCTTGAAGGGCCTCAGGGTGTTCGCACAGAGCAAAGAGGAGGTGCCATGGGGGAAGCTGACCAGGCTGCAAACTCCAAGCAGAGGCTGGCAGGTAAGGAAGGCAGTGGGTAACCTGCCAGAATGGTGAGCAGCTGCCAATGTTCTGGGCCGGCGTTGCTCTGAACGTGCGCTTCAGAAAGGGCCAGGCAGGAAACACTTGAGGGTTTGGTAGGAAAAGCAGCCGCAGACAGCAGGGAAATGAATGAATGGCCATGTGCCAATGAACCTTTTACACACACAGTAAATGGGGAGGACCACCTATTGTGTGGGCTTCTCCTACATGAAAGGCCTGGAGCAGGTGAGCCACAGAGGCAGAAAGGTTCACGGCTGCCAGGGGCTGTGGCGGTGGGGCAGTGGGCATGGGGTCTCTGTTTGGAGAGATGAAATGATATGGGATTAGAGTGGTGGTGGCTAAAGCCCACTGGCCCATACACTTTACCCAGGTGACCTTTCTGGTAAGTCAATGATTTATCAATACAGCTGTTAAAGACAAACAAAAAATAATTGGTGGGCCACATGGGTGGCCTGGTTTGCAACCCTGAACCAAAGAGCCACGGTGCTCCCACTCAGCCAAGGAGTGTCCCCACTTCTAAGGTGGAGGGTCAGCATCTTCCCCATACAGGAACATGAAATGCCTTAACGCTCCATCCACCTACGCACACACACTACTTGAGATTTAGAATACAGTAGTCCCCCCTTATCCACAGGGGATACATTTCAAGGCCCCCAGCGGATGCCTGAAACCACGGATGGCACGAACCCTGGGTACAGTATCTTTTCCTTCATGGGCAGACCTCACTCTATCATACTTCACAGACACTGCGCTTTTGACCAACTGAAGGCGTGCCAACCTTTTGTGGAGCAAGCCTATAGGCAGCATTTTACCAGAAGCACCTGCTCACTTCATGTCTCTGTGTCACCTCTGGTAACTCTCAAGTATTTCAAACTTTTTCATTACTATTATATTTGTTAAGGTGTCTGTGACAGGTGATCTTTGATGTTATTATAATTATTTTGGGGCACCATGAACCATGCCAATGTGAGACAGCGAGCTAACTGACAGATATGTGTCCTGCCTCACTGACCAGCCTTCTCCAGTCTCTCTCCCTCTCTTCAGGCCTCCCTGTTTCCCAAGACATAACACTGAGATCAGGCCAGTTGAGAACCCTGCAAAGGCCTCTAAGTGTCCTTCAGTGAATGAGTCGTGCATCTCTCGCTTTAAATCAAAAGCTAGAAATGACTAAGCTTGGTGAGGACGGTGTGCCGGAAGCTGAGACAAGCCTCCAGCTCCATTGAGCCAAGCACAGTTCTTGAAGGAGATAAAACTGCCGCTCCAGCGAACACACGAATGATGAGAGAGCAAAGCAGCCGTGCTGCTGACGTGGAGGAAGTGTGAGTGGTCTGGACAGAAGATCAAACCAGCCACAGCAGGCCTGCCACTGACGCCTGATCCACAGCTAGGCCCTGACTCTCGTCAATCCCACGCAGGCTGAGAGGTGAGGGAGCTGCGGAAGGAAAGCCTGACACCAGCAGAGGCTGGCTCCTGAGGTCCAAGGAGGGAAGCCGTCTCCGTGACAGCGGAGCGCAGGGTGAGGCAGCAGGTGCTGGCGGAGACACGGCAGCCCAGACCACTAACGAGGATGACGGAAACAGCCCTCTACTGGAAGAGGAGGCCATCGAGGGCTTTCACAGCTGGAGAGGGGGCGCCAGAGCCTGGCTTCAGAGCGTCAAAGGACAGGCTGACTCCCTTGTTAGGGGCTAAGGCAGCTGGTGATGCTCACTGACCATTCTGAAAATCCCAGGGCCCTTAACAATTACACTCGGTCTGCTCTGCCTGTGCTCTATAAATGGGACAACAAAGCCTCGGTGGCAGCACATCTGGTTACAGCGTGGTTTACTGAGTATCTTAAGCCACTGTTGAGACCTACTGCTCAGGACAGACGACTGCTCACTGACAAGGCACCTGGTCACCCAAGAGCTCTGATGGAGACAGTGAGATTCATGCTGTTTCGTGCCTGCAGCCCATGGATCCAGGGGTCATTTCGACTTTGAAGTCTAATTATTGACAAAATTCATTTTGTAAGGCTACAGCTGCCACAGACAGTGATTCCCCTCATGGTCTGGGCAAAGTAAACTGGGACCTTCTGGGAAGGATTCACCATGCCAGATGCCACTAAGAACACTCGGTTCATGGGAAGAGGTCAAATATCAACACTGACGGGAGTTTGCAAACAGTGGGTTCTGGCCCTTATGGGTGACTTTGAGGGACTCACGTCCTCCATGGAGGACGTCACTGCAGATGGGGTGGAAACAGCAGGGGAACTAGAACTAGCAGTGGAGCCAGAAGCTGTAGCTGAATTGCTGCCTCTTGTGCTGACACCAAGGGGTGAGGAGCTGCTCCTGGGGCTGTGCAAAGGGAGTGCTTTCTGGAGACGGAAGCTGCTCCCGGTGAGGACGCCAACAAGACTGCTGAATGACAGCACAGCACTCAGAATATTACGTAAGCGCAGCTGACAAAGCAGCAGCAGGGTCTGGGAGGACTGACTCTGGCTCTGAAAGAAGCTCTCCTGAGGGTGAAAAGCTATCAGACATCATCACAGCACCAGAGAACTCGCTCCTGAAAAGTCGACTAATGCATGAAACGTCACTGTTGTCTTATCTGAAGGAACTGCCACGGCCACCCCAGCCTGCAGTCACCACTGCCCTGATCAGTCAGAAGCCATCGACATGGAGGGAAAACTCTCCACCAGATGAAAGGTCACGACTCGCCTAAAGCTCAGCTGATGGGGAACATTTATAATAATGCAGTGTTTTTAATTAAGGTACATACATTGTTTTTTCAGACATAATGCTATTGTGCATTTAAAGACTACCATCTAGTGTAAACCTAACTTTCATGTGTTCTGGGAAACCAAAAAATTCCTGTGACTTGCTGTACTGTGATACTCACTCAATGGCAGTGCTCTGGGGCTGAGCCCGCCATACCTGAGGGGAGCCTGCACACGCACGTGTGCAACAGAGCTTAACTCATAAATTGGGCACAGTAAGACGTCACCAACAACATCAGTAACAGAAGAACACACCATAAAAAGACACTAATCAAAGTCACATGAACGTGGTCTCCCTCCCTCAAGGCATCTTACTATACGCACGCATCCTCATCACGCTGTGAAAGGATGAGACACCTGTGCGGCACGGTGAGGTGAGGTATGCGACGCCGGCTGCACACGTACCAGGAGGAGGAGCAGGTGCTCCCGACCGTGACTGACATGGGTAATGGAGACCATGGGTAAAGGTGGACTACTGCACAGCTTCCTTCCGGAGACCTGCCATGCACTCTCTGAATTCTACGTAAATTAATCTCAAGAGAGAAAAGAGATTTCTAGAGTCTAACAAAAGGAGTTGTATGCATTAATCCAAAACACACATTCATTAATTTCTAAGCTCATAGTCATTTCACAATTCCAGCTTCACCTCTTTTATCTTTTCACCTCCAAATAAAAATGCCCTGTTCCCCAGGTGCCTCTCACTGCCGGGCTGTAGACAGCATCCACAGGTGCTCCCAATGTTCATCATGAGCTCAGGAGATATCTGGCCTCGGCCCATCCATATTCCTTGCCAGCTGCTCCCACTGACTACATATTTATAAATAGCTGTTCTGAGAGTCCTCAAATATATCCCAATCTGGGACATTCTTGGAATTCAAATCCCCCAGAGCTTTCAGTCTTTTCTGCAAGTGGGTTTCACGTTGTATAAAAATGATTTTTATTTTTAAGTACAGCTAGGACCACTGTTACTACTTTTATTTACCCTGCTCATAAGAAGGAAAGGGAAGGTGCTCCCCACTTTATGAGAATCTGAGACACAGGAGCAAACCAGTGGGCCCCAGGCAGCCCAGCCGGAGGGGCTGCACAGCAGACGCGGGCGGTTCCTGACCTGGACCACCAGTGGCTTCCGCAGGTGCCGGTTCCGCAACTTTCGGGGCTTTGGCAGGAAGAAGTCTGACTGCATCTGGAAGGAAGAGAGTGGCCCTGAGCCGTGAGAGGCCTTCTCCATGAGGATGCGGCCCTGGGCAAGGGGGGCGGAGCCTGCACTTACGCTGATGGAGTTCAGGTGCTGGCGGAAGGTCAGTTCTGTGTCTTTGCTGGGAGAGAAGAGCTTCCCGAGCCGGCTGTTGGGTGGTAGAGTTGTCGGGACAGCAAAAAGGCCACCGTCTGAGTCACTGCTGCCGGTGCTGGAGGGACCTGCCACCAAGAGGGGCTTTGAAGGGTTTCCCAAACCTAGAGGAGGAGAGAGAGAGTGGACACGGAGGTTACCCAGCATCATTGCAGCGTGAACACAACCAGAGGGAATGCTAGAATCTTTTCAGTCTTTACCTTAGTCCCACAGAAAACTTCTTTTTTATCTCTCTCCCTGAAATTCTACTTTCCCTGTGAGCAGAAGACAGCTCTCCCACACAGTATAAAGGCACTTTACCACTCAGGTCCTCAGGGGAAGGGCAGACACACCTTCAAAGACTCTGCAGAGCTACAAGAACTTTTCAGATCACCTGGTATGGACGAGAGGTCAGCAAACTTTCTATGTAAAGGGCCAGATAAAAATGTCAGCTGCCACTTCCGGGAAGATGGTGGTGTGAGCAGGGCGGCAGAAATCTCCTCCCAACACTATATTTATCTACGAAAACACAGCGAATACATCTATTCCTAAAAGAGAGACGGGAATACACAGGAAAGCGCACAGCATGCAGCTACACCCGAGAGGACTCGGCACCCCAAGAGGCGGGTAAGATACGGAGCCACGACCCGGCGGGACCCGACCACTCCCCCACCCCAGCGCACCAGCGGGAGGAGAGGATTCAGAGCCGGGAGGGAGTGGAAGTACACCCCGCGAAGTAGCCAGACCCGGTGATCGGCGCGGGGAGCGCTGACCCACATTGCGCAGTGCAGCGGAGATTGGAGAGACAGAGGGGCAGGATCTGAGCAGGCAACACGCCAGGGTGCTTGCAGCCGGCTCCCGGGAAGGAACAAAAAAAAAAAAGTGCGCGCTTTCTTCAGCGGTCTTAAAGAGACAGCAGCCAAGCGGAGGAGCCGGATCGCCCCAGCACACTCAGCCCAGCAGGCTGGGAGTCCTGGGGAGTTTCAGATGCCTTAACTGGCGACTGAGGAAGCGTAGCCATACTTACACTTCTCACTGAGATCAACAGCCTCCTATTCGTTCCCACCCCTGCCAGAGCGATAAAGGGCCCTGCAGAGCAGCGCAGCCTCAGCTGTGGAATAGTGGGGCAATAGCGCCACCTACAGCATTCCCACAGAATCTACGTCCGGTGGGCGTTTTATTTTGTTTTTTGTTTTGTTTTTGTTTTTTCTTTTCTTTCTTTTTTTCTTTTTTTTCTTTCTTCTTCTTTTTCTTTTTTTTTCTTCTCTTTTTTAAGTCTTAAAGAGCCCAGCTGACATATGTGGCAACTATCAGTGACCAATTCTATAGCCATGAAAAGATAGAGGAATATGGTTCAGACCAAAATCAACCAGACAACCCCAGAGAGGGAGTCTGAAGGGATGGAAATGCACAGTCTTCCTGAAAAAGAATTCAGAAGAAAAGTCATAACCATGCTGATGGACCTACAGAGAAATGTGCAAGAGCTGAGGGAGGAAGTGAGGGAACTGAGGAAAGACAATATAGAAATCAGACAAGCGATCGACGGGCTTAACAGCAGAATGGATGAGATGCAAGAGACTGTTAATGGAATAGAAACCAGAGAACAGGAGTACAGAGCAGCTGAGGCAGAGAGAGATAAAAGGATTTCTAGGAATGAAAGAATATTAAGAGAACTGTGTGACCAATCCAAACGGAACAATATTCGCATTGTATGAGTACCAGAGGAAAAAGAGAGAGAAAAAGGGATAGAAGGTGCCTTTGAAGAAATAATTGCTGAAAACTTTCCCTCGCTGGGGAAGGAAATACTCTCGCAGTCCACCGAAGCTCATAGATCTCCCAACACAAGGGACCCAAGGAAGACAACACCAAGACACATAATAATTAAGATGGCAAAGATCAAAGATAAAGACAGGGTATTAAAGGCAGCTAGAGAGAGGAAAAAGATCACCTACAAAGGAAAACCCATCA
>JAVSCE010015427.1:0-54306 GCA_032199065.1 Smutsia gigantea
AAAATACATTTTTAGTACTATAAAGTATTTTTTTGAAAAAAATCCACATGTAAATTATAAGTGCACCTGCACAGTACAAACCTGTGTTGTTCTGGGGTCAACTGTAAATGTAATTATTCTAAATATTTATGAATATTAATAACCTCTTATTTATTAAGGAATAGGTAAGAAAGACTGCCATACAGCAATGACAATGGCCTTTACCTAATAAGAAACCAATTTGATTGCCTCATGGTTCCTTAAGCTCATTTAAGAAGTACATGACTTATTAGTTTGTAATGCTGAATCAAGATGCATACACTTGTCATCATCCACATGCTTGGCTGGGGTATTATTTATTAATAAACTTTTAGGATTTTAAAGAAGAAAGGGACCATTTTAAGCAATGCCTCAGATTGACAACTATGACCATAAACATAAGGCTTATAGGGGAAAATTGCCTGAGACAGTTCCAGATACTGAGATGACCTTGTTCTGTACCATGTGATTCCATACCTCTGGCCTCAGCTGACTGAACTGGGGAGAGCATCCAACTCTAAAGCAGCGAAACTACAGGCTATGTAGTGGTCCAGTGGCCTGTGAAAACATTGTCCATCAGGGATGACAGTGATGGATTGAATCAATTTAATCTTGAGGTGCATGGAGTAAGAAACAAAACGAAAGAGGAAGGAAATTGTTAGTGGCAGTAGAAACTGAAATATATACAAAGAGAAGGTGGGTAAGAGAGGCCCTGAGACCACTTGGACTGTGAAGGACTCATGGATGAGAGGAAGCTAGGAATAAGGAGGAGCTGTGATCATACAAAGAAGAAGGTGAAGTCAATGGGATTCCAAATGTTTGGCCCAAGGTCACAAATTTAGTGACTAGGAAAATCTGAATCAGAGCACTATTTTGCCTTTTTTCTTCCTGTTTCTGTAACAAATGAATACCTTCAACTATCCCATAGTACCTTCCAAATCTGGCTGTGAATCAGAATCAACTGAAAAGCTTTTGAAAAATACATTGCTGATCCTTGGTCCTCACCTCTGGAAATTCTTCACTAAGTCTGGCTGTAGCCTTTGGGTCTGTACGTTTGACAAGCTCTGCAGGTGATTCTGATGTGGGAGGTCAACTGACCTGTGTCTGGGAATCATTTTCCCAGGACATAGTTCTGTGCTCAAGTGCTGTTAGTTACTCATTTTAAATTCAGGTCCAGGAAGACTTCATTGTTACTATGGTGACAGAGCAGGCATTAATAGGAATATTTATATTACTAAGATTGGAAATGAAGGGAATTGCATTACCAGCATTGCAATTACTCTTTCCTGGGTTGGCACCAGATCTAGAAGCTCCTGTTTAGAAAGCAGATCATGCATTCCTTCCCCTGACTCTTTAGCAAAATGACTAAGCCTGAGTTTCCATTGCCTTTTTGTGATTTTTCAGATTTTGTAAGTATACCTGTACATAGAAAAGTGTTTTTAAGAAGTGCCCTCCAGAGAATGAAGTTTTAATGTAATTATGTTTGAAATTCATGGCAAATACATGGAGCACATCTGAAGATGGCTTGTGAATATGGAATAGCTATTTAAAGAATAGAACGTTTTTTATTTTAGACACTGTACCCTGTCTCTTGTATATCTGCATACCTACACAGCAGTGAAAACTCAACAAATATCTTGTTGCTTCATTAGGACCTCAGGTCAAAGTCATGGTAGTCTTTCGTTTCCATCTCCCTTCCACCACTATCCTTCACTCTTCCTTCACTCAGAGAAAGTAGAAGTTTGGTAATCCAGTAAACCAGTATCTTGTAATTTGCAGGCCTCCAAGTAGTCCTTCAAGTCCTCCAAGTAAGGCTTCTTAATGTGGGTGATATCCCCTCCAAGGAAGCACAAATCTGTTCTTGGTGGAGCCAAAAAGAAAAACTTAGATATTATAATGATTTGTGGCTCTCCAAAGGGCCACCTCACAAGTACATAAACAGATATACAGTGAATCTGTGGTATTAAAATTTCATGGTATGGGAGGTTATTTGGGAAAATATGTCTATAAAGTCTCCTTAGATGGGGAGTGATAATTAAAAAAAAAAGCTGAGAAACACTGTTTTAACGATTCTGTAAAAGCCTGGCCACCTACCATCTGGGCTTTGCCTCAGTGTACAGATTGCTATGAGGAGTTTCCATGGTGGGTTGGCAGTGTGAGTCAGTTAGGAGGGCTGGCTCCCTGGCTGGCCATTAAAGACTCCCTGGGTAGCATCACATTAGCAGCCAAGTGCTCTGTTTGAGTTAGCACTCTTCAGAGGAGCCTGAAGGATTTAATATAATGCCCAGGATTTCAAGGCATGACTGGGCTTTTATAGGTGGAGGCCCCTCATTTAGTTCTACAAGAGGAAATGGAAATCAACTGATACTAAGGGAGGTATTATAGTAGTGGCAGAGCCAACTGGTGAATGAATTATTCAAAATGTTACTCACCCAGAGATGCCTTAAGAAATAGAAGAAAGAGACAAAAGCATAGAAGTAAATTAATCCAATATCATGACTTAGTTGAATATGTTGAGTCCAAAAGTTATTAATGTGGCAGAAATAATGCATCTAGATAGTGTTTGGATCCATTTCTATCTGAAAAAGTCTCCAGTGGAGAATTTGATTAGTCAGGTAACTACATGACCTAGAGTTGTTTAAGTGAACTTTTTTTTCAAATTATTGATTTTTTTCTGTTCAGGATTAAATCAGTTGTGTCAATATGAAGAATGCATTAAATTAAAGTTATAATTATATATGTAGTAAAATTTGAGGAGAAATAAAAAGAAAGTAAAGGTTATTTACAAATATATTTATTTCTCAAAATGTGTTAATGTAGACTCAGAACTGCACATTAATCTCTCACAACAGATTATTTCACTTCATGCATCTCCCATATGTTATTGGTAAATACCTGTGACCTATTAAACCAGTATAGCTCTGGGATACTGAATTTTCAGATAACAGTTTATCATTACATTGTAACCACAGACTACATTTACAGCACAATATACTACACAGTATCCAGCATGCTAGATACGGTATATAGTTTACTTAAATTACACTCATAGTACAGTATATGCTGTATTAATCTTGCCTTTCACATTGTGACATGAAGAAATCTTAGCATTATCAGGAAAGCAATGTCCAAAAACATGCAAAGATGAGGCAGAGCTTCTAGGCTGAATGTCTTATATGTGCCCCTTTATATCCCATATCCTTGTATCACTCTGCCTGTTACTTTGTGCCTGGGGAGGCTGACCTCTACAGACTGCCTTAGTAACGTGAGGCCCTTGCCCTTTGGCTTCCCATTTGGCCAGTGGGAGTCTCCTACAAGAAATAGGAAGGTGGAGGATATAGGAGATAATGTTTACCAGGAGTTCACTTCTTCACGCTGATTGAAGGCCACAGCTGTCTTCATACAGATACTCTCCTCAGCTTCTAGTAATGACTCTCTCCCCTTGTTTCTTCAGGCCTCAAACTCCCTGATGTTGTGAGGCCTGAGGCCCTGCAATATCCCATGTTACTTTTCTTAAATTCTGTCTATACCTTTTTAAATGGTCCAACCCTTAAATTCTCCTTAATTACCCAGTTTGAATGTGCCATTTCTTTCTGTAGGAACCTATACTGACATCATACCATAGTGGATTCTAGGTTTATGTCAGATTGTTAACCTTTTCTGTATTATGCTATCTGCAAGGTAAATTCTCAGAAAAGGACATTCGTCCTTCTAAGCCCCAGGTATCAGTGAATAAATTAGTTACAGCCCAGCTATGAAAGCTGGAATATTATGTAAAGGTGGACACTGCTCCAGCCTGGAATACTATTTATTGCATGTCATTTAAGACAAATCGAGGTGCCCATTAACTGTGAACACGGGCTGTTGGTAATGAAAACTTTTTACTTTCAGTTTGAGACAAGCAGAATAAAAAACGGACATTTTGGAAGGTCCTAGCAAAACACTGGATCCCAGAAAGCTTTGCTCTTATTATTAAGAAAAGTAACAAAATTTCCCACGGAGACTGAATAATTTTTATTACTTCCCTTAAGCCAGAATTAGTAATTTAGAATGGTTCAGAATAGCCTTAAAAATGCCTCAAACTTGTTATGGACTTTTATAACAATACTCATGTCTACTTATTAATGTGCAAGTTTTCAAATGTAGAAAATATGGATAAGAGTTTATTTGCATATAAAGATAGCTCTGAAACTAACAGACTAGTGCTAATTCAGGTTTTGTTGTTTTATCCTGAAAAGTGTACATGGGAATACCACTGACTGTGCCTACCACTGAGAAATTTTAAGCAATAAATTTCAGAGCAAAGGAAACTTAGAAAGTTGTCATAACTTCACATTTGAAATCCTTAAACTCAACTTTTTTCCATAAGAACCGAGGGGACACTGGGTTATCTCCTTATGCCTTCCTTTTTGTAATCAAACTCATCTGAAACTAGCTGCCAAATACATTCTAAGTGTCAACATTATTACTCTTCTTTTGTCGCAAAGGAAAATTAACTGTGCATATTTTTTTCTATATTGTGGTTTGTTGACATCTCTAAACATCTTATTACAGAGAGCTCTATAAAAAGTCCTTGGCACAGGCAAAGGCAGATTTATCTGACAGATGTACCTCTTACTCACTCTGGAATTCCTCTAGGGTCACATATGTCTACATAAGGCAGATGGCTTAATAATTACTTCTGAAGAGTTCATGAAGACCAGCTATGAAGGTCAGTGGGGATGCTAGAAATTTCCATATTGATGAATACATTCCACACTAGAAATATGGGCAGAGGGAGTGATTGTCTTTATTTGGTTCCCCACCCCCAGCTGGGCCTAGCTCACTGTGGACACTTGATGAATATTAATTGAGGTGGAAATTAGTTGAAGCAATGAACTCCTAATGAGGGAGAAGGACAATGACTGAGGGCATGTCATCAATTGACATTTGATGGTTTTTCCTTTTTCCATCAAACCCTAGAAGAAATATAGATTTGAGATCTAGTTATTTTCCCCTACTGGCAGCTCCATCTGGCATCCATGTGAAGAGGTATGTAATGCAACCTTGTGTTTTGTAGTGATACAGAATCCGGCACTGGGTTTCCATGGGGGTTAGTCAGTGGAGAAGCCTTCCATGTGAACTCCTACTGCTAGAGTGGCAAAGAGCCTTTGCTATTTTTTTTTTGTCTCTATGGGTTCAGCCCTTAGAATTATGGAACCAAGCCACAACTCTGCATGCAAAAGCCATAATAATGATGATTTCATCTCAGGCTGTTTGTAGAACTCTGACTTCCCTGTGGAGTGTGAGAGTTAGGGGAAAGACAGGTTACATAATAGGGAGAAGTAAACACAGATTGGCTGGCTGTGTAGTATCTGGGGTTTTCATTGGTATGAGTAGAAAAATATTTGTTCTGTGAAGAAAAGCAAGAGGGCCTTTTTCATTTATATAATTTTGGCAGTTTGTGCTGAGGTCTTTTCTAATACTCAAACTATTATTCTGCCAGAGTTTTTTTTCCCCAAGTGCAAAAGCCACTGTATGTGTTCTCTCTTTCTCTCTCTCTCCCTCTTTCTCTCTCACATACAGCTTGGGTATATTTTGTGATACACAGGTTTCCATAGTGTTTTTACTTTTTAGTTAAATTTTATTTTGTCCTACTATCTTATATTTTACATGATACATTTTGGGAAATTCTCATGTTTTATAGCCATTTACCAATGAATTATTTTATCCTAGCTGACCATGACTGGATGTTAAAACATGTCGACTCACCTGATTGCTTACTTTGTGATATTCCAGTGAGGCATTTAATGCCCCCACTCTTTCCCATCCTTGTGCTGTTAATACACAATAATGAAACAAAATTTGACACATAAAATTGTAGAAAATCTTAATTCAAATGTTATTATCCAGGTTTATGAATACTATAAATACTTTATTATTGTCTTAAAAGTTAAAAAAAAAAGATGGGAATATTTCAATTGACCTAGATCATTCAAGTGAAAAACCTGTCTTAGAGGTGACAAGGCACAGGCACTTTCAGATGACAAGATAATGATTAAGGACACTGAAACCTTAGTGATTTACTAAATCATTCTAAGATCACTCAGATTTATCTTAATGGTTGGCTTACAGACAGGGAGACTATAGCTATTTGAGAAGCTGAGAGTTGATTTCACATTAAGGCAATTTACTTTGAGGGAATCAGGCCTGAAGTGAGCCTACTCACAAGCATCAGATACTTTAATAGCTCCTTTTCACCTCCCTCAGGTGCTTGGGCCATATTTGTTAATGGAGATCTCTGAAAAATAAACAGACTAACAATCCTGTCTCTGCTAGCCCCATATGATTTGAAATCAAGCACAGCCATACCAGGACAATGCTCCCAATCTCTTTTCATTGTGGATGGCTGTGAACTGTGTAATAATTCAGTTCTGAGTAGAACGTATTGTTTAGTTTTCATGGGAAATCAATTTGCTTCCTGCCCTGGAATAATATTAAGTTGTCTTTTTTCCCATCTGTGCCTGTGCATATAAACCAATGAAGGAGTCAATGGAAAAGTTTTCTGAGATTTGATTCAAATAAATCTTCTATATGTTGGGAACACATTTAAAGCTTATGTAAGACTTAATAAATTAGCATAATGATCAATGTTGTATGTCTCTAATCCTTAAGACTGTGCATAGACAGATATAGTGGATATCTCCACACAGGTATTTCATAGGCATCTCTACCTCAGCATGTTCCACAATGAACTCATTACTCCACCTCCCTCCAAGCAAACCTATATTCCCTAATGCTCATCCACTAATCTGAATATTGAGAATTAGTCCAGGATCCTTTCTTTCCTTCACTCATTGTGCTGAAACAACTTCTAGATGTTTTCCAAAATCCATTTATTTTTATTCCTGGGTGTGGATCTAGACTACGTTTCCCAGCCTCCACTGCAATAAGATGTGGCCACGGTGCTAAGTACTAGTGAATGGAATATAAGTGAAAGTGTTATGAGCCAGTTCCTGACCAAAGCTTTTAAAATGAGGGTGTGCTGCCTCTCACACTCTCTCTCCCTTGCTGCCTGCTGCATATCATGAAAGTTCTAATGACTAGGAGAACTGTAGATGGAAGGACCCCAGATTCCTGAATCGCCAAATAAAGCAGAGCCTCCAGCTGACAAGGAACATCTTCCTTGGACAGTGATGTTAGCAAGAAATAAACTTTTATATTGTTTGAACTATTATATATATTTGGGTCTATTTTTTACAGTAGCTTACCCTACCTAACTAATACACTGCTATTACAAAGTTAATCAATTCTGTCTTTTAGCTAGCTCTCCAATTATTCCCATCATCTCCAGCCCAGCTGCCCTTTCTTTTATCTAGGTTCTCACTTTCTTTAGGCTGAGGCTCTGCAACAGTCTCAGATTAGTTTCCTGGTTTGCCTTTGGCCTAATGTCCCTCCAACTGTTATCCCAAACTGTGTCAGTAATTATCTTCCATAGTAATAAATGGGAATACATTCTGGGCTTTAAAACTGTTCAGTGATCTCCATCACCTATATTTAAAATTCTACACTCTTAGCAAAGCAATGAAGGCTTTTAATACTCTGTTCCCTGCCTTCTCTTCTGGTCACATCTCTTGCCTCACCACTGCCCTGTATCCTGGGAGCTACCTTTACTGATCTGCTTATGATTCCGGGAAGATGCTCATGCTGCTTCTTCTCCCCAGAATGCCCTTCTTCCTTCTGCTTTATTCTTCAGTCTGGAGGGGTAGCTCAGAGAATATCTCACTGCTTCCACTCCCAAAGTATTGCTATTGTCACTCAGATATCTAACCAACCCTTAGTAGTCCTTTTTGAGCTTTTCCAAACTGAAACTCCATTCACACAAAATGACTAGTGAATTATGAAAGTTGTATCAGGGATTCAAAGGGGATTTATAGGAGAGGGTTTTTAGTTCACAACATACTGCAGACATTTAAATGGGTCTTTATTTGATGCTGTGATTCTTGCCAAATTTTTCTTCAGGCACTCCTATAGTTAGGGCATCTCCTTGATCCTTCTCCCAGGGAACTCCCAAAACTTGTTCTTGTATAACATACAGTGACCTTCTCTCATATCTGATGAAACTTGAGCAATCAAAATTATTTCTGCACCACAGTGAGCTTATCAAAGTACTTTTAATAAAAGTGTTCCTTCCCTACAAAGATATTGTCATGCCACCTGCTAATAAAATGAAATGTTTTCTCATATAATTCATGTGTTGCTCAAGTTCAAGGATGCAAACTGAGATGTGCAGAGAATGGTACTTCAGTGGGATAATAAAAATAGGACAAAGACTTTGTTGTTCTTTTTTTAAACATAGTTTATATACAATATTATATTGGTTTCAGATCAACAACTTAGTGATTCATCAATTATATACATTATTAAATGCTTACCTTGATAAGTGTAGTTACCATCTATCACCAAAGATTTTACAATATTATGAGCTATATTCCCTATGCTATACTTCCATCCCTGTGACTAAAATTATAATTTCAAGTTTGTACCTCTTTAACCCCTTTACCTATTTCTCCTGCCTGCCTCCCCGTGGTATCCGACCATCCATTCTCTGTGTTTATGAGTCTATTTCTGTTTTGTTTTTCAGATTCCACATATAAGTGAGACCATATGGTATTCTTATTCTTTCTCTGACTTATTTCACTTAGTACAATACCATCTAGGTCCATCCATGTTGTGGAAAATGGCAAAATTTATCTCTTTTTTATGGCTGGATAATATTCCATTGTATATGTATCACCTCTTATTTCTATTGATGGACACTTTGGTTGCTTCCATATCTTAGCTGTTGTAAATAATGCTGCAGTGAACACAGAGGTGCAGATATCCTTCAAATTAATGATTTCATATTCTTTGAGTAGATTCCCAGAAGTGGAATTGCTGGGTCATATGCTATTTCTATTTTTAGTTTTTTGAGAAACCTCCACACTGCTTTCCATAGTGGCTGCACCAATTTATATTCCCATCAACAATGTATGAAGGTTCCCTTTTCTCCACATCCTTACCAACACTTGTTATTTCTTGTTTTATTTATACTACACATTCTGACTAGTGTGAGGTAGTAGCTTTTTGTAGTTTCGATCTTTATTTCCCTGACGATTAGTGATGTTGAGCATCTTTCACCATCTTTATGTCTTCTTCAGAAACATGTCTCTTCAGGTCCTCTACCCATTTTCTAACTGGGTTATTATTATTTTCTTGGTGTTGAGTTGTATGAGTTATTTATATATTTATATCTATATATTAGCTCCCTATCAGATATATCATTTGCAAATATATTCTCCCATAGCATAGGTCCGTCTTTTTGTTTTGTTAGTGGTTTCCTTTGCTGTGCAGAAGGTTTTTAGTTTGATGTAGTCCTGCTTGTTTATTTATTTATTTTTATTTTATCAAATGTACATAACAGTCATTCAACAGTTTTCTCCCCCTTGGTAATCACTATTCACTTCTCAGTGTCTATGAGTCTAAGGCTGTTTTGTTCCTTCTGTTTTGCTTTGTTCTTATATTCCACAAATAAGTGAAATCATATGGTATTTGTCTTTCTTTGCCTGGCTTATGTGTTCTTTAGTGTTGTAATTGGACTTCTCTCTTTTTAAATTTATTTATTTTTGTGTGTGTTTATTTATTTTAGGCTTTAGTTTTGTGGTTACCAAAGGTTCAAGAATAGCTTCTTTACTGTGTAATAGTCTATTTTAAATTGCTGATTTCTCTATTTCAAACACAATATAAATGTACTTTTTTCCTTTTTCTTCTTCCTCCTCCACATTTTTCACATTAGATGTCATAATATGCACTTTTTGTGTATCCCTTGACTGATTTTGTGTACAGTTGATTTTGTTTCTTTCATTTTAATTTCATACTTGCTTGGTAATTAGCTGGTCTACTACCTTTACTGTGGTTTTATTTTCACTGGTGAAAGCTATTTAGCCTTAGAGTCATTTCCATCTACAGCAAATCCTTTAACATATCATGTAAGACTGGCTTAGAGGTGGGAAATTCCTTCAACTTCTGTCTATCGAGAAATTGTTTAATCTCTGCTTCAAATTTAAATGATAATCTTGCCAGATAGAGGATTCTTGGTTTGAGGTCCTTCTGTTTCAGTACTTTAAATATATCATGTTACTTCCTTTTAGCCTGAAGAGTTTCTGTTGAGAAGCCTGCTGATAGCTTGATGGGGTTTCCTTTATAAGTAATCTTTTTTCTCTCTCTGGCTGCTTTCAACACTCTCTCCTTATCCTTCATCTTTGCCATTTTAATTATTATCTATCTTGGTGTTATCTTGATGGGGTTCCTTTTGTCAGGGGATCTCTGTGCTTCCATGAGCTAAGTATCTATTTACTTCCCCAGATTAGGGAAGTTTTCAACAATTATTTCCTTAAAGAGACTTTCTATCCCTTTGTCTTTCTCTTCTCCTTCTGGTACCCTTATTATGCAAATATTGTTTCACTTAGATGGGTCACATCGCTCTTTTAGCATTCTTTCATTCCTAGAGATCCTTTTTTCTCTCTGTTCATCAGCTTCTTTGTTTCCTGTTCTCGAATTTCTATTTCATTTACAGTTTACTCTACATGATATAATCTACTTTTGAATCCCTCCATTGTATGTTTCATTTGAGATACTGTATTTTTCAGCTCTGAGTGGCTTTTTTAGGTTTTCTATCTCTGTTGAAGTCCTCCCTGAGATCTTAAATACTTTTCTGTAAATCTATGAGCATGTTTATGACTTTTCTTTTGAAATCTTTGTCAGGAATATTGGTGATCTCTGTTTCATTTAGCCCTCTTTCTGGGATTCTGTCTTGTAGTTTTGATTTGATCAAATTCCTCTCCATGCTTATTTTCTCAGGGATTATGTGTTTCTTCCTTTGTATAAGATGTCTCCACTATGGTTTCTGGTCTAAAGAGTAATAGCTTTATGAAGAACGTGTGTTATGGTGCCCAGAAGCTCAAGATTCTTTACTTTCTAGTGCCTGGTTCTATTTTGCGGGGTCTCCAGTTGTTGGTGTGCCATGGATGGTGCACCTTTCTGTCTGGCTTCTGTAGTGGTCTAAGTCTGGATGGGAAGTTTGCTTGAGCTGCTGCCTTTGTGATCAGTTTGGGAATCTCTGTTGAGCTTGCCATGGGTGGGGGCCACCCTCTTCCTGGCCTGCAGTAATGGCAGGGCTGCAGGGTTAATGGGGTGGGTGGACTAATGTGCCCCAGCCAGACACATAGCACCGGGTTTGGACACCCACAGGGAGGCAGGAGCTCTTGGGGCTCGCTCCTCCAGGCACCTCTCTGGTTGGGCTGAAGTGGAGCCAGCCAAGCTGGGAGAATCTGTCTCTATCTGCCAGGCAGCAAAGTCTGATGCTGTTGCTGGGCCAAGTGGGTTGGTTCCTGGCAGTGCACAGGGAAGTGCCTTGGGGCTGCATTGCCAGCAAGAGGGATAAAGCAACTGGAGCTCCCAGGATTTCCCAATATTTTGGGCCAAGGGAGGGCTGGGGAGGTATCCTCCACCTGCCCTTTCTCCTGAGGAGAGAGATCCATCCAACTCTCATCACCTCCGGTACCCCTCCCACTGCTGGCAAGTCTTTCAAACTACTGCCTCTGCTTTAGGTCTCAGGACTGGTGGAGCATGCCTTCCCTCCACACTGGCTGGAGTCTCAGCCTTTCACAGTGTTCCACCTCTCCCTGGTGTCCAGCCTTGATAATCACCAGAGCCCAGTGTAATGTGGGCTTGTGCTCCTAGAGCAGATCTCCAGGGCCATCTGTGCAGCACTCCTACCCCCTCCCCACTCTGTTCCTCTTTCTCCTGTTTGTAGGCTGGTGTGGGTAGAGGGCTTGAGTCCCACTTGATCTCGGCTTTGCCACCTCACCCTTTTCTGTGTGGTCCTCTCTTTTTCCTCAGGTGTAGGGGGTCTGTTCTGCAGTCTTCAGGTTTCTTTTAGGTCTGGTTGCATTTGCTGTATTTTCTGCTTTTGTGTGTTTTGGAAGGAGGTTTCCATCTTGCCTTCCTATTTCACCAGCTTTAATTCAATGATGACCACTTGTTTATTTTTTATTTTGTTTCCCTTGGCTGGGGGAAATATATCCAGAAAAAATTTCTAATTTTGGTATTCAAGCGTGTACTGCCTATGTTTTCTTCTAGGAGTTTTATGGTTTTAGTTCTTATATTTATGTCTTTAACCCATTTTGAGTTTATTTTTGTTTATGGTGTAAGACAATAGTCTAGTTTCATTCTTTTGCAGGTAGCTGTTCAGTTTTCCCAACACTACTTATTGAAGACACTGTCTTTTCCCTTTAACATATTCTTGCCTCCTTTGTCATAGATTAATTGACTATATAGGTGTGGGTTTATTTCTGGCTACATATTCTGTTCCACTTGTTCTATGTATGTGTTCTTCTGCCAGTACCATACTGTTTCGATTACTGCAGCTTTGTAGTAAAGTTTGAAATCAGGGACCATGATACCTCTAGCTTTGCTCTTTCTCAAGATTGCTTTGCCTATCTGGGGTCTTTTATGGTTCCATTCAAATTTTAAGATTATTTGCTCTTGTTCAGTGAAAAATGCCATTGGTATTTTGATAGAGATTGCATCGAATCTGTAGATTGCTTTGGGCATTACCGCCATTTTAACAATATTAATTCTTGCTATCCATGAGCATGGGATAGCTTTCCACTTATTGTGTCATCTTCAATTTCTTTCAGCAGTGTTTTAGTTTTCAGAATAAAAGTCTTACCTCCTTGGTTAGATTTATTCCTAAGTATTTTATTCTTTTTGATGCAACTGTAAATGGGTCTGTTTTCTTAATTTCTCTTTCTGCTAATTCATCATTTGTATATAGAAATGCAAGATATTTCTGTACATTGATTTAATGTGGTATATCCTGTGACTTTACTGAATTCATTTATTAATTTTAACAGTTTTTTAGTGGAGTCTTTAGGCTCTTCTAGATATAATATCATCTCATCTGCAAATAGTGACAATTTTTCTTCCTTATTAATTTATATGATGTTTACTGCTTTTTTCTTGTTTCATTGCTATGGGTAGGACTTCTAGGACTATGATGAATAAAAGTGGTCAGAGTGGGCATCCTTGTCTTACCTGATCTTAGAGGAAAAGCTTTCAGCTTTTTGCCATTGAGGATGATGTTAGCTCTGGGTTTGTCATATATGGCCTTTATTATGCAGAGATATGTGATCTTTCTACCCACTTTGTGAGAGCTTTTTATCGTGAGTGGGTGTTGAATTTTGTCAAATGCTTTTTCAGCATCTATTGGGATGATCATATGGTTTTGGTCCTTCCTTTTGTTAATGTGGTGTATCACATTGACTGATTTGTGGATACTGAACCCTCCTTGAATCCCTAGGATAAATCCTACTTGATTGTGGTGAGTGATATTTTTAATATATTATTGAATTTGGTTTGCTAAAATTTTGTTGATGCTTTTTGCATTTATGTTCATCAGGGATATTGACCTGTAATTTTTTTTTTTTGTAATGTTGTCTGGTTTTGGTACCAGGGCAATCCTGGCCTCATAGAATGAATTTGGAAGCTTTTCTTAATCTTCACTTTTTTGGAAGTAGGAGTGGTATGAGCTCTTCTTTCCCTTAACTAATTTTTGAACACAATTGATTGTACTACCTTTGTTTTTTTGACCTTCATACTAGCTTTTAAGTGATTGTACTACTAACTCTGATATATGTTTATTTTTATCTGTGGAATTTTTGCTTTCATATTTTTCTTGTTTCTAGTTAGTGTTTTTCCTTCCCTCTTAAAGAAAACCCTTTAGCATTTCTTGTAAGGCCAGTTTAGTGGTGGTGAATTCTTTAATCTATGTTTATCTGTGAAACTCTTTATCTCCCCTTCCATTCTAAATGATAACCTTGCTGGGTAGAGTATTCTTGGTTGGAGGTTTTTTTCTCTTTCAGCACTTTAAATGTATCATGCCACCCCATTCTGGCCTGTAGAGTTTCTGCTGAAATATCAGCTGATAGCCTTATGGGGTTTCCCTTGCAGGTAACTTGTTGCTTTTCTGTTGCTGCTTTTAATATTCCTCTTTGTTTCTGATTTTTGATATTTTAATTGTGATGTGTATTGGTGTGGCCCTCTTTGGATTTATCTTGATTGGGGCTCTCTCTGCTCCTTAGACCTGGATATATGTTTCCTTCTCTAGGTTAAGGTAGTTTTCAGCTATTATTTCTTCTAATAAGCTTTTTACTCCTTTCTCTCTTCTCCTTCTGTGACTTGCATAATGTGAATATTTGTCCACATTGGATATTATCCCAGAGCTCCCTTAACCTATCCTCATTTCTTTTTATTCTTTTTTATTTTTGCTGTTCAGCTTGAGTGCTTTCCATTGCTCTGCATTCCATGTCACTGATCCATTCTTCTACATCCTCTAGTCTGCTGCTCTAGTGTATTTTTCATTTCATTTACTGACTTCTTCATCTCTGATTGGTTCTGCTTTATGTTTTCTATCTCTTTGTAGAGGTTCTCAATGAGTTCCTCCACTCTTCTCTCCAGTCTGGTGAGCATCTTTATAATTATTAATTTGAACTCTTTATCTGGTAGGTTGCTTAACTCTTTTGCATTTAGTTCTTTTTCTAAAGTGTCATATTCTTTTGTTTCAAGCCTAGTTCTTTGTTTCTTCATTTTTTTGACTTTCTGTGCTTGCTTCTATGAATTAGCAGAAAGGGCTACCTCTCCCAATATTGAAGGATTGGCCTTGTGTAGGGAAGGTCTTATGGGTAGATTGTATGTACCTGATGGTTTTGGCTGGCTGGCTGGTGGCTTAGTGAGCATGAGCCAAGGATAGCCTCATGTCAGGGTTCTTAGAGCATGATTGGAGAGAGGTGCACTCAGAGGGGTCAGTTAGAGGGATTCCTGATTGGATACCAATGAGGTCCACACTGGCAAGGAGGTTGCAGGCCTAGCCACTCCTCCACAGCTACCAGCTCTGCACCTGCAATGCAGCCATGGCACAGGTGCACTCTTCAGGAGTGGGGAGTGATCTGCCCCAAACCCATGGCTCAGACTAAGGCCCAGGCACAGCCCCCAGGGAAGCCCCACCCATGCAGCTACTGGATCAGGGCTGACAGTGGAGAGGTAGCCAAGGTGCAGTCTTCAGGAGGCAGTGGCAACTGGACCTGTGCCCTTGGGGCAGCTGCTACCCAAATGCGCTTTTAAGCTGATGTGTCTGTGTGCAGATAGTTGCTGGGAAGCTGCCTAGACTAAATCTGTAATTGGTGTGTGCACCTCAGCCCTGCTCCCTGCATCATTCTCAGTATGGGGAAGAAGTGCAAAAAGAATGGTGCTTGCCAGACATCCAGTCCAGAGAGAGTTCACTCATTTCTCCACCAAACAGTAAGTGTTTTAGTTTATAAACAGGGTTTTTTTTTTTCATTTATAGTCTAGATGGACTTTAAAGTATGCCTTTTTTCTATCCCCAGGGCAGGGAATCTGGCTAGATCCCTCAGCAATATCCCTTCTGCAGGCTGCTGCACTGAGGATGGTGCTTCCTTCCATTACCATGTCTCCATATCTCCTGCCATCTTTTATGTGATCTTTCTATCCCCTTTTGTGTAGAAGTTGCCAACTTAGTCCTCAGTTCTTCCTTAAGATATATTGCTCTGTGTGTAAGTGTAAATTTGGTGTGAAAGTGCGAGGAGATGGTTTCAAGCTCTCTATGCTGCCATCTTTCCAGAAGTCCCACTCTTGTTGTTCTCTCTTAGGAACATCAAGAGTAGCCCCATCAATCTTTCTCTCTCTTTTTCTTCCAATACAACTTCTACTTTTATGGCTTCTATTACTACTATCTCCAGTATTAATAATTATTGCTAATATTTAATTAGCTCTGACAATATTTTGGGCATTTTTATAAGACATTTACATGTTATATATTTGTTGATATTTTTTTGTCTTCCTTTAATCCAAACATTTATATTTTGAGGAACTGGACAATATGCTAAATTAAACTGAAAAATTTCCCACAACATAACAGTTAGAAAATCTGGAAAAACGATTACAAACATCCTTAGAGTCATAGCTGAGCTTGCAAGTAAGTGAAGGAAACCTTTAGGCATCAAAAATGAAAAGAATATGGAAAACCAGAATATCAGTGAGTGGGCAGTCCAAAGTATATAGTATATAACTCTAAAGGATAACATACATGGTCTCCCAGAATTCTCAAGCAGGAATGTCCCAGTCATACACAGTGGTATCTTGCTCTATAATAATGTACCCTTTATTGGTTTTCTTGCCTTTCCTCTCTCCCCTCTCTTATTGGAGATTTCTAGAATCATTTCTCAAATAAACTACTTTGCTCAGGTCCTCTAGTCATGTTTTCCTGAGGGAACCCAAACTAAGACAGGCCTTCACTTATCTGCTCATTTTCAGCATATTGTGATATTGTGTACTTTAAATGTGCTCTAATTATAATCTCTATTTTATTATCGAGTCATAAGGTGATGCTCACAAAATTGAAAAAATAGCATAAAAGATTTCTGTGACTAAACATTTTTATATATTATGAAATGATCCCCACAATAAGTCTAGTTGTCATCTGTCACCTATTTCACCTCCCTCCCAACTCCGCCCTACTCCTGTAACCAACTGTTTCCTGTATCTGAATCTGTTTCTGTTTTCTTGCTCATTTTTCTTAGATTTCAAATATAGGTAAAATCATTTGTTTTGTCTTTCTCTATCTGAGTTATATCACTTAGCATAATAATCTCTAGGTCCTCCAGTGGAAATGATTTCATTTTTTTAAATTAACATAAATGCTTTATTTCATTATTTTTAAAATTATTTATTTATTTATTTTTATTATGGTATCATTAATATACAATTCCCCCCTTATCAAGTCCCCACCACATACCCCATTATAGTCACTGTCCATAAGCATAGTAACATGCTATAGGGTCACTCCCTGTCTTCTCTGTGCTATACTGACTTCCCCGTACCCCATCTCTACATTATGTGTGCTAAGCATAATGCCCCTTAATCCCCTTCTCCCTCCCTTCCCACCCACCTTCCCCAGTCCCTTTCCCTTTGGTAACTGTTAGTCCATTCTTGGATTCTGTGAGTCTGCTGCTGTTTTCCTCCTTAAGTTTTTTCTTTGTTCTTATACTCCACATATGAGTGAAATCATTTGGTACTTGTCTTTTTCTGCCTGGCTTATTTCACTGAGCATAATACCCTCTAGCTCCATCCATGTTTTTGCAAATGGTAGAATTTGTTTTCTTCTTATGGACGAATAATATTCCATTGTGTATATATACCACCTCTTCTTTATCCATTCATCTACTGATGGACACTTACGTTGCTTCCATTTCTTGGCTATTGTAAATAGTGCTGCGATAAACATAGGGGTGCATATGTCTTTTTGAATCTGGGATCCTGCATTCTTAGGGCAAATTCCTAGGAGTGGAATTTCTGGGTCAAATGATATTTCTATTTTGAGTTTTTTGAGGAACCTCCATACTTGCTTTCTACATGGTTGAACTAATTTACATTCCCACCAGCAGTGTAGGAGCGTTCCCCTTTCTCTGCATCCTCACCAGCATTTGTTGTTGTTTGTCTTTTAGATGTTGGCCATCCTAACTGATGTGAGGTGATATCTCATTGTGGTTTTAATTTGCATTTCTCTGATGGTTAGCAATGTGGAGCATCTTTTCATGTGCCTGTTGGACATTGGAATTTCTTCTTTGGTGAAGTGTCTGTTCAACTCCTCTGCCCATTTTTTAATCAGGTTATTTGCTTTTTGGGTGTAGAGGCGTGTAAGTTCTTTATATATTTTGGATGTTAACCCCTTCTCAGATAAGTCATTTACAGATATATTCTCCCATACTGTAGGATGCCTTTTTGTTCTACTGATGGTGTCCTTTTCTGTACAGAAGCTTTTTAATTTGATGTAGTCCCACTTGTTCATTTTTTATTTTGTTTCCCTTGCCTGGGGAGATATGTTCATGAAAAAGTTGCCCATGTTTATATTCAAGAGATTTTTGCCTATGTTTTCTTCTAAGAGTTTTATGGTTTCATGACTTACATTCAGGTCTTTGATCCATTTTGAGTTTATTTTTGTGTATGGAGTTAGACAGTAATCCAGTTTCATTCTCTTACATGTAGCTGTCCAGTTTTGCCAACACCAGTTGTTGAACAGGCTGTCATTTCCCCATTGTATGTCCATGGCTCCTTTATCATATATTAATTGACCATATATGCTTGGGTTAATATCTGGACTCTCTTTTCTGTTCCCTTGGTCTATTTGTCTGTTCTTGTGGCAGTACCAAATTGTCTTGATTACTGTGGCTTTGTAGTAGAGCTTGAAGTTGGGAAATGTAATCCCCCCTGCTTTGTTCTTCCTTCTCAGGATTGCTTTGGCTATTCGGGGTCTTTTGCAGTTCCATGTGAATTTTAGAACTATTTGTTCCAGTTCGTTGAAGAATGCTGCTGGTATTTTGATAGGGATTGCATTGAATCTGTATATTGCTTTAGGCAGGATGGCCATTTTGACAATATTAATTCTTCCTACCCAAGAGCATAGGATGTATTTCCATTTATTAGTGTCCTCTTTAATTTCTCTCAAGAGTGTCTTGTGGTTTTCAGGGTACAGGTCTTTCATTTCCTTGGTTAGGTTTATTCCTAGGTATTTTATTCTTTCTTGGTGCAATTGTGAATGGAATTGTTTTCCTGATTTCTCTTTCTGCTAGTTCATCCTTAGTGTATAGGAATGCCACAGATTTCTCTGTATTAATTTTATATCCTACAATTTTGCTGCATTCAGATATTAGATATAGTAGTTTTGGAGTGGATTCTTTAGGGTTTTTTATGTATAATGTCATGTCATCTGCAATCAGTGACAGTTTGAATTCTTCCTTACCAGTCTGGATGCCTTTTATTTCTTTTTGTTGTCTGATTGCCATGGCTAGGGCCTCCAGTACTATGTTGAATAAAAGCAGGGAGAACGGGCATCCTTGTCTTGTTCCCGATCTTAGAGGAAAAGCTTTCAGCTTCTCACTGTTAAGTATGATGTTGGCTGTGGGTTTGTCATATATGGCCTTTATTATGTTGAGGTACTTGCCCTCTATACCCATTTTGTTGAGAGTTTTTATCATGAATGGGTGTTGAATTATGTCAAATGCTTTTTTTAGCAGGTATGGACATAATCATGTGATTTTTGTCCTGCTTTTTATTGATATTGTGGATGATGTTGATGGATTTTTGAATGTTGTGCTATCCTTGCATCCCTGGGATGAATCCCACTTGATCATGATGTATGATCCTCTTGATGTATTTTTGAATTCTTTTTGCTAATACTTTGTTGAGTATTTTTGCATCTATGTTCATCAGGGATATTGGTCCATAGTTTTCTTTTTCTTGTGGTTTCATTGCCTGGTTTTGGTGTTAGAGTGATGCTGGCTTCATAGAATGAGTTTGGAAGTATTCCCTCCTCTTCTATTTTCTGGAAAACTTTAAGGAGAATGGGTATAATGTCTTCTCTAAATGTCTTATAAAATTCAGCAGTGAAGCCATCTGGTATGGGAGTTTTCTTCTTGGGTAGTTTTTTGATTACTGATTCAATTTCATTGCTGTTAATTGGTCTGTTCAGATTTTCTGTTTCTTCCTGGTTCAGTCTTAGAAGGTTGTATTTTTCTAGAAAGTTGTCCAATTCTTCTAGGTTATCCAGTTTGTTAGCATATAATTTTTCATAGTATTCTCAATTTCATTCTTTTTTATTGGCTGAATAATATTCCTTTATAGGTATATATACCACATCTTCTTTATCCATTCACACATCGATGGACATTTATATCTTGTCTTTTTAAATTAATGCTGCAATGAACATAGATGCTTATATCTTTTCAAATTAGTGTTTTCAATTTCTTCATGTAAATACCCAAAAGTTAAATTGCTGGACTGTATGGTAGTTCTATTTGTAATGTATTGAGGAAACTCTATATTGTTTTCCAAAGTGGCTGCACCAACTTACATTCCCACCAATAGTGCACAAGGATTCTCTTTTCTCCACATATTCATTAACACTTGTTATTTTTTGTCTTTTTTTTAAACTATAGCCATTCTGAGAGATGTGAGGTGATATCACTTTGTGGTTTTGATTTATAAGTCTCTAATGATAAGTAATGTTGAGCATCTTTCCATGTTCCTGTTGATCATTTGTAGGTCTTCTTTGGAAAAATGTTTATTTGAGGCCTCTGTCCATTTCTAAATGGGGTTATTTATTTTATTGATATTAAGTTTTATAAGATTTTTATGTATTTTGGGTATTAATCCCTTATCATATGTATGATCTGCAAATATCTTCTCCTATTCAGTAGGTTGACTTTTCATTCTGTTAATGGTTTCCTTAGCTGTGCAAAAGCTTTTCAGTTTTATATAATCCCATTTGTCTATTTTAGCTTTTGTTGCCCTTACCTGAGGAGACTGGTCCAAAGAATATTGCTAAGACTAATGTCAAAGAGCTTACTGCTCATGTTTTCTTTTAGGAGTTTTATGGTTTCAGCTCTTATATTCAAGTCTTTAATCCATTTTGAATTTATTTTGTATATGGTGTAAGATAGTAGTCCAATTTCATTCTTTTGCATGTAGCTGTCCAGTGTTCCCAGCATCATTTATTGAAGAGACTGCCCTTTCCCTATCATATATTCTTGCCTCCTTTGTCAGATTAATTGACCATATGTGTGTGTTTCTTCCTGGGCTCTCTAGTCTATTCATCTGTATATACAAGTCTTTCACCTCCTTGGTTAAATTTACACCTGATGTTAGAGAAAAGCTTTCAGCTTTTTGCCATTGAGTATGATGTTAGTTGTGGGTTTCTCATATATAGCCTTCATTATTTTGAGATATGTTCCCTCTGTACCCATTTTGTTGAGAGTTTTTATCATGAGTGGGTATTGAATTTTATCAAATGCTTTTTGTGCATCTGCTTAGATGATCATGTGATTTTTATCCTTCATTTTGTTAATGTGGTATCTCATGTTGATTGATTTGTGATGTTGAACCATCCTTGTATCCCTGGAATAAATCCCACTTGATCATGGTGGATGACACTTTTAGTGTATTGTGGAATTTGTTTTGATAACATTTTGTTGATTTTTGTATCTATGTTCATTAGGGATATTGGCCTGTTTTCTTTTTTTGTGGTGTCTTTCTCTGATTTTGGTATCATAGTAATGCTAGCGTCATAAAATGAGTTTGGAAGCCTTTCTCCCTCTTCAGTTTTTTGGAATAATTTGAGAAGGATAGGTACTAACTTTGTTAAATATTTGGTAGAATTCATCTGTGAAGCCGTGTGTTCCTGGACTTTTTTTATTTGGGAGTTTTTGTGTTGCTGCACCAATTTCCTTATGTGTAATCTGTCTATTCAGATTTTCTGTTTGTTTATGATTCAGTTTTAGGAAGGTCGTGTGTATCTATTTCTTCTAGGCTTTCCAATTTGTTAGTTTTAATTGTTCATAGTAATTTCTTATTATCCTTTATATTTCTGTGGTATTAGTTGTTTTTGAATCTCTATTTCATTTATTTCTCCTCTGATTTTTCTTATTTCCTTTCTTCTACTAACTTTGTGCTTTGTTCTTTTTCTAGTTCCTTTAGGTATAAAGTTAGATTGTTTGAGATTTTTCTTGTTTCTTGAGATAGCCCAGTGTTGCCATGAGCTTCCCTCTTAGAGCTGCTTTTGTTGTGTCCTAAAGATTTTGGAAAGTTGTGTTTCCATTTTCATTATCTCTAGGTATTTTTTGATTTCTTCTTTGATTTCTTCACCAATGCATTGCTTGTCAAATAACGTGGTTAGTCTTCACATGTTTGTGGGTTTTTTCCCATTTTTCTTCTTGTAATAGATTCCTAGTTTCAGTCCACTGTGGTTGGAAAAGATGTTTGATATGATTTCAATCCTATTGAATTTACTGACATTTGTTATGTAGCCTAACATGTGCTCTATCCTGGAGAAAGTTCCAAGTGCACTTGAAAAGAATGTGTATTCTGTAGTATTTGCATGAAATATTCTGTATATATCTATTAAGTTCATCTGGTCTAATGTGTCATTTGAGGCCAATATTTCTAGTTGATTTTCTGTCTGAATAATCTATCCATTGATATAAGTGGGGTATTAAAGTCCCCTTCTATTACTGAATTCATGTCAATTTCTTCCTTTATATTGTTAATATTTGCTATATATATTTAAGTGCTCCTATGTTGGATGCATAAATATGTATGAATGTTATGTCCTCTTCTTGTATTGACCCCTTTATCATTACGTAATGCCCTTCTTTGTCATTTTTTATACTCTTTGTTTTAAAGTCTATTTTTGTCTGATAGAAGTATTGCTACCCTGTCTTTTTATTTCCATTGTCATTGAATATCTTTTTCCATTCTTTCATTTTCAGTCTGTGTGTCTTTAAATCTAAAGCAGGTATCTTGTAGGCAGCATATAGATGGGTCTTGTTTTTTTGTGTGTGTTGTGTCCTTTCAGCCACCCTGTGTCTTTTGATTAGAGCATTTAGTCCATTTACATTTAAAGTAATAATTTATAGGTATGCACTTATTGCCCTTTTATTAATTGTTTTCTGGTTATTTTTGTAGTTTTTCTCTGTTCCTTTTTCTTTTGGTCTCTTCTCTTGTGGTTTGATGGCTTTCTTTGGTGTTATGTTTGGGCTCCTTTCTCTTTTATTGTATGTATCTATTGTAGGTTTTTGGTCTATGGTTGCCATGAGGTCTATATCAATATATATATCATCTATGTCTGTCTATATATCTCAATCTATTTTAAGCTAATAATCACTTAACTTTGAATACATTCTAAAAACACTACATTTTTACTACACCTACCCACATTTTATGTTTTTGATGTCTTATTTAATATCTTTTTTTTAATATTGCTTACCTACTCATCATAGTTACTGTTGGTTTTACTATTTTTTGTCTTTTCACCTTCATACCAACTTTTTAAGTGGCTGATATTTGCCTTTATCAGTAGATTTTTTTCTTTCATGTATTTTCTTATTTCTATTTATGGCCTTTTATTTTCCCCTTAAAGAAGACCCTTTAATATTTCAGCTGTTTAGTGGTGATGAACTTATGTAGGTTTTGGTTGTCTGGGAAATTATCTCTCAATTCAATTCTGAATGATAACCTTGCCAAGTAGAGTATTCTGGGTTGTAAGTTTTTCCCTTTCAGAACCTTAACTATACACTGACACTCCCTTTTGCTGAGAAATCAGCTGATAGTCTTATGGCGTTTACTTTGTGTATGACTTTTTTTTTCTTGCTGTGTTTAAAGTTTTCTCTTTGTCTTTAACTTTTGCGATCTTAGTTATAATATGTCTTGGTGTGGATCTCTTTGGGTTCACCTTATTTGAGACTCTGTGATTTCTGAACCTGGATATCTCTTTCCTTCTCCAGGTTAGGCAAGTTTTCATTATTTCTTCAAATATGTTTTCTGCCCCTTTCTTTCTCTCTTCTCCTTCTGGGACCCCTACAATATAAATGTTATTATGCTTGATGTTGTCTCTGAGGTCCTTTAAACTATTCTCATTTTTAAAAATTCTTTTTTCTTTTTGCACTTCTGATTGGGTCATTTCCACTATCTGTCTTCCAGATCCTTAATCCATTCTTCTATATCATCTAATCTGCTGGTGATTTCCCCTTAGTGTATTTTTCAGTTCATTTGTTGTATTCTTTAGTTATATGACTGTTTGGTACTTTCTTATATTTTCTAACTCTTTGTTGAAGTTCTCACTGTGTTCCCCCATTCTTCTCCCAAGTTCATTGACCATCTTTGTGAGTGCTACTTTATGTGGTAAATTAATTAGCACTGTTTCATTAGGGATTTTTCTTTTCTGTGGTTTTATCTTACTCTTTTGTGGGGGATGTATTCCTCTGTCTCCTCATTTTGTTTGATTTTTTGTGTTTCTATGAATTAGGCAGAATATTTACCTCTCTTGGTCTTAAAGTATTGGCCTTGTGTAGTAATGTCCTCTGTGCAGACTGGATGTTCCTGGCAGCTTTGGCTAAGTGGAGATGGAGTGGGTATGGCCCAGGGGAGTGTTGGGGGGGTCTAGACTGGAGCTACCCTGTTGGGACATCTGGAGCAGGAATGGGTGTTGGCCTCAGGGCTCTGGGGCACTCTGCATCAGGGCCGCCCTGACAGGACAGCTGGAGCAGGAATGGGCATGGGCTTGAGGGTTCCTGGGGGAATTCTGCACCAGGGCTGCCCTGGTCGGATGGTTGGAGCTGGAGTAGGTTTGGGCCAGGGTGTTCTATGCAGGGGCACCCTGGTCAAGGGATACGCTGGTGGTATGGCATGAGCTGGAGTGGTATGGTTTGGGGGTCCCAGGGGAACCCTGAACTGGGTCCACCCTGACAGGAAAGCTGGAACTGGAGTGGGCTGGATGTTCCCTGGAGTGTGCCATGTCTGGGCCACATTGGTGTGATAGCTGAAGCTGGGGTGGGCACAGGCAGGGGGCTGGAGCTGCTCTGGTCTAGGGGCCCTGGGCACACTGGGGTAGCTTTAGCAGGCTGGTTATAGTTTATGAACCTTGTTTGCCTCTGTGCTATGAGTATGGAAGGGGAACATAAATAATAGCATGTGGTGGTACCTCTGACCCTGGAAAGAGTTTCAGCATTTCCCTAACCATTTGGTAGATGCTGTAGGATTTCTTCACTTATATTCTACTTGCCCTTTAAAACCAGTATTTTTTTTACTGTGTCCCAGGGTAGGTGAGTCTGGGTGCAGGCCCCTCAGTGGTATCCCTCCTTACTGCAGGTCATCACATAGGGGATGGGGTTCCTGTCTTTACTGTGTCTCCATCTCTTCTACTCTTCTCTTTGTGGTCCCTCTCTTCTTTGTCATGCAGATGTTCAGTCAGCCCTCAGTTCTTCAGGAGGAACAGCTCTGTATATAAGTGTAGATTTTGTGTGTCCATGAGAGGAGGTGAATTCAGGATCTTCCTACCTCATCATCTTGGACAACCACCCAAGATCTTTTTGGAGCAAGGTCCAATAATTTTCTTTTTAAGCAAGCAGCAAACTTTTCCAGTAATTGCTGTGTACACAGAAATTTGACAACCACTGACTTAGAGTAATGGAAGTAATCACCAGAAAGATTAAACAGGAAAGCTTCTCATTACAATTGGAGATTAGGATTGGGGGGTGGCACAGAGGTGGGAAGGAGAAACATTTTTAGCTTTCCTTTTATTTCCTTCTGTATAGTTTGAACTTTCATTCCCATATGTAAATATTATTTTTATAATTTTAAAAAGTGAGGAGGGATGGGTATTGCCAGCGTGTTTGCTAAACCTCTTCATCTCATCTCTAGATTATTAGGAGACATGGAAACCACTTGAGGAGGGCTCAGTGTATGTTCTTCAGTCCTCACTCTGAGTTATCTTTGGAATCTGGGTGCTCCCTATTATTAATAACAATAATATTTGTAACTCCTAAATTATCTTTTAGTTATGTCTATAATTTATGGGATGGCATGTACACATAGTTCATTGCTAAAAATAAAAAATAAGGGAGTGGGGAAGAGAGGGAGAGAGAGGTAAAGTTATAAAATTATCTTCAATATACACTGAGTATAGAAGCTGGGATAAAATAATTTTGTACTGTTCTCATAAAGTACTAAGAGCCCACACAAAGTTACTCTTATTTCTTTGGTCTCTGCCCCTTTTCTCCTTCTCTAGGTCTCCTCAGTTTCTCCACCTGCCTATTCTCCCATCATGTTTTTGGTTCTATCTTCAAGGCTAACTTCAGATTCTTCCAGGCCTGTGACTCTCTGGAGAAGGACTTTAACTTCATTCTGTTCTTTAGAACAAAACACTTACAAGACAAATATACTGTTGGTTGTTTTTTTCAAATATTAAACTTATCCTCTAATATATATATCTTATTCACTAATACACTTTCTACCTCTTTACTCCATTTTACTAAAGTCTTAATCCCATCCTCCACCCTAACAATAAGAAGTGCCATGTGTTGAGTGTTGATTCTGTGCCAGGTACTGTTCCAAATGCTTTACTGCTCTAAATGCTTAATTTAGGCATTATTGCTCTAAATGCTCACATCAGACTTATGAAGTAGAGGTATTCATTTCATCTAACAGATGAAATAACTGGGTCTTAGAGAGGTTTAGTGACTTTCACTATACCACACAGCTAGAAAGTGGTAGACACATGACTGAAATTCAAGTCTGTGGATAGAACCCAAGTTTTTAACTTCAACAGCATTCTATCTAACTAGTCCTTATTAGGCCACCACACCTGTAGTCATCCTCATATCCTCTGTTCCAACTCAGACTTTATCTCATAGAGATGTATGTGGCTTAAGACCAGCATCATTGTGTAAGTTGAAATGCCCACCTGAAGGCATTAGACATTTTTGACTGGAATGATAGAGTGGGAGTCCTTTAATTTTACAACCCCAAAATCGAGTTCTAGGAACATATTTTAGCAAATCCTCCAAATTTCAAGAGATACAGTTCTAGTGAGGAGTTTGAGCAGGAATTTTGGATTCAGAAAGACTTAAATTTAAATCTCAGCTTTACCACTTATTAAGTTCTGTGACTTTGAGCAAGTTCTATGAGCTACCTGAGCTGTCTGCACCTCATATGAAAACTGGGATAATACTGTTACATTTAATTTTAAAAAGTATAATCGTGTAAAATCATGTAAAGCTTCTAGCATTATGCTTGCCAAATGACAGTTGTTGCTCTTGTTAGAATTATCACCACCATCATCATTGCAGTTACCATTGCTAATTCAGCAGCAACATTGTTTTTCTTTTTTCACATCTTTATTGAGACGTAGTTCACATACCATACAGTTCACCCATTCAGTGATTTTTGGTATATTACATTATTAATATTTCGAAACTTTGGTAAAATATACATATAACATAAAATTTGACATACTGTACAGTTAAGTAGTAATTAGATTTGCAATGTTGAACAACCTTCACCATTGTTTCTAAAACTTTTCTAACTCTAAGTGGAATCTCTGCAACCATTAAGCAATTAACTTCTCATTCTCCCTTTCCCCAATCTCCTGTTAGCCTTAATCTACTTTCTCCCTGTATGAATTTGCCTATTCTATATACCTCACATAAGTGGAATCATGCAGTATTGTCCTTTTATGTCTGGCTTAAGGTGTTCAAGGTTCATCCATGTTGTAGCATGTATCAGTACTTCATTCCTTTTTAAAGCTGAAAAATATTCTAATGTATGGATATGCTACATTTTGTATATTCAATCATCTGTTGATGAACATTTGGGTTGTTTCCACCTTTTGGCTATTGTTGATAATGCTGGGGTGAACGTTAGCAGATAGGTGTCTCTTTAGGCCCCTGCTTTCAGTTCCCTTGGGTATATACCTACAAGTGGAATTGCTGGGTCATATGGTAATTCTATATTTAGCTTTCTGAGGAACTGCCAAATTGTTTTCCATAGCATCTGCACTATTTTACATTTCTACCAGCAGTGTACAAGGGCTCCATTTTCTCTACTTCCTGTCCTATACTTGTTATTTTCCATTTTTAAAAAATTTTAGCCATCATCATGGGTGTGAAATGTAAGCAACAACTTTCTAATCCAGTATTCCTCATGCATCTGAGATGTGACTAAGACTCTGCACAGTGGAGATGGACCATACTTCTGGATACTGTGCTCAATCCTTAGCTTTAAAGAGGCTGTTAGTGGAATTTTCTTATAATCTCTAGATTAAAAAAAAAAGTTTTCCTGTGTTTTCAGGATTCTTGGAGAGTAATTTTTGTTGCCAAGAAGTTGCTTTAATGTGTGAGGTTTTCAGTAGGCTACATGTATTTGCAAGCAAACAATCACAGCAGATAATTAAACAAGCTTTATAGATGAGGTCCACTATAGTAACACAATAAGCTATCACATTAAAAAATTGACTCAAGACACTGGTTAGAGGTTTGTGGAACTGGCAATTAAAACATATGATTCCTGTTGAGACAAACTTGTGATAATAGTGGCTGGAAGTATACCTGAAGCAACATCAAAATGCTGTACTACATATTTAATGAAGTTTTGAAATATAGCAAAAAAAAAAAGCAGAGTATGTTTGTGTGATATCAGATGAAACATGAGCTTTTTCTTTTTCTTACCCTTAAATATTCTGTTTGTAATGCTGAGGGTACATACCATGCCACTCTGGGTGGATATATTGGGTTGACTTCCTGTCAAATCAGTGTTTCTCTGCCCCTTGGCACAGAGAAAGTGGAAAAGAGTGATTCAGGGTATACTTGAGCTGGAACAAAGGATAGTCACTATGGCCATAAAAGTTGTTACATTTTCTTTTTTTCTTTAATTGAAGTGTAGTTGATATACATTTTCTTGTCTGCCAATATGGTGTGAACTGAGGACATTCTTCCCTAGTGATTTCTAGCAGCATTGGCAAAATACCTGCTTTTGTGAACATCAGTTTTTATTTTTTCCCCAAGTATTTGGCTGCTGTTGAACAGATATACACACACAAGTGTTTAACACATACACAATTGATCTGTCCAATACTATGTAAAGCCTATCTGATTCAATAGTCAGAAGTGTTTACATAGAGTTTGTATACAGCTAGCATCTTGATTTGGGAGGTTATACAGACTAGATTTTTTGCAGCACCAACTTAGGACCTGGCCTATGACTTAGCTATATGACTCTGAGAAAGACAATTAATTTCTTTGAGTCTCACTTTTCTAATCTGCAGTAGAGATCACAATATCTACCTTGAGTGTGAGGATTTCATGAGTTAGAATCTGTAATATGCTTTTTAGTACTGTGCCTCAAAGATCCCCTAAGTGCTCAGTAATAATAAAATAACTAATGTTTATGAACTCTTATCATATGGCTCAATAATAGTACCTATTATCATAATTTTATATGTGTGAGAAATACTTGTCAAACATCTTGTTAGTAGATACACAGCGATACTATTTTATGTAAGTATAACACAGGAATATAATGATAATAAAATCTAGTTATGGCAACCTTAGAGTAATAATTTATTACTATGGAGAGACTGGAGAAAAAGACATGCTGCACTCCAATATGACAAGAGCCACCCAAAGATAGAATGAATCAACTCTGGAATCCAAGCATTCTCTGGAATGATTTTAAATATAGGCAATGACAATTGGTGGGAACATTGTGGAAGATGTTTAAATGTAAATGACTGCCAAGTTCTCATCCAACTCTGAGAGACAAATATTCCCATTTCTACCAGTCCGTTGTTATCAACAATGGCTTCTCATCATTCATCAACAGAACATAACGTTCAGAAAACTTCACTTCCAAATGTTCCTTTAGAATAGCCACAGAGAGAACTAGAGTAAATTTTGTTCTAACTGGTGAAGACTAGAGTCCCTTGGGCTCTTGAATGTCAGGTATAACATGATCTGTTTCCTTTATACTGAAAATGGGTTGTGTTTACTTGCTTTTCTAAGCTGAGGTTTCTCAACCCTCAATAGGTGGATGAAATATGGTTCTACTGCTAAGGAAATGAGGCAAAAACACCCACACAATAATCATTCCTCTCTTTCTATCCTGGCTGAAATAGACAAACAGCTAAATATCAAGCTGAAAATATTTCAAGGATAAGCAACCTTGGGGGCTCTGCTATCCTTCTCATTTTGCCATAGACAGAATGGCTGATGTAATAATAATTTGCAGTTAGATTAAGAAGTGCAGAGATGCATCAAAATATTAACACAAAGCTAATTAACTTTTAAAGAGCTTTATGATTTCAGAGGAAGGTGTAATTTTCATTTTCATCATTAGCAAAAAAATCAGCTATTGTTTTGGCTAACTTATTCCAATATTTCTCTTTACGCCCCATATTAAACAAATGTTTTTAGAGTATCTTAGTTTCTGTTAATTGAATTCTTTTGTGGGCTCTGTATCCGAAAGGATAATGTAGCCCTGATCCTCAGGACCTTGTAAGTAGTCTAGTACTTAAGAACCAGGGCACTGTAGGCATACAATTTAGGTTTTAATCTTGAAGCTCTGCATACTCTCTGTGTAACCTTGAATACCGTCCTTTCTTCTCTGAGCTTCAGTTTTTACATCTTCAACATGGGTATAATAATACCTACTTAATAGGGTTGGTGTGAGGATTAAAGGAGTATATAAAGATGATACAGTATATGAAATCCAACATGTGTGACCTTTAGGTACTGCTTTACCTCTTAGTGGGCAAATTACTTCACCTCTTCTGCCTCAGTTTCCTCATCTATAAAATGGTAATAATAATTTTACCAGTTGCACAAGATTATTATAAATTAAGTAATGTATGTATAGTGCTTAAAGTGGTGCCTCAAACACAGTATATGCTCAATAAGGGCTGGCTCTTATTATTTTAATTGTTATTATAATTATCATTAAGAGTTTCTAAGAAATAAGTTGTCCAGAATAATCAAGAAGTAGGGCTTGAGGTTTTTCTTGAAAGATGGGAAAATTTCAATTTCAGTGGAAAAGAGAAGGTGATGGGAGAAAAATTAGTAAAACCCCGTAGATATTAATGGATGAAGCTGTTCTCAGGAGTAGCCTGACTAGAGAAGTCAGCATGTCTTGGTGGGAAGCAATGTCAAGTCATTAATTTGGGGCTTGATTTTAGAGGTGTAATTACCAACATGCTGGCTCTAGTTCTAATTTTACATGTCGTTTCTGTTCAAGTGCCCACCATCACTAACTAAATTCAATACTCAAGAGTCTTAATTCCCATGCTCTGAAGAGAATTTGACTGATTGGCCCAGCCTGGGCCATGTGGACATCTGTGATCTAATCATCTGTAGGCAGCAGTTTGAGTCATGGGGCATATTAAGTTGAAGACAGAAGCAAGGCAATGATTAGCAGAGGAGACATCATTTTGCTTACATATCTGGGTTGAGGCTAAAGTAGGCCAGCATGAGCTATGAAGAGCTACCAAGTTCTTCAGCTTGGGTAGAGACTTTTATTCATCATGGTCTTCCAGTGTTTGGTACATAGTAGGCACCAAAACAAATGTTTACTACATGGAACAGATACTGAAAAGAGGAATGTTTTTAGAAATACTCCATCTCTTTACTCAAGTTCACAGCACAGGTATACAGCCCAGCCTCTGCATTTGTGTCACCCTCAAAACTAATGTCACTTGAACTGCTTGAGTGATCTAGAAAGCCCAGGGCAAATCTACAAGTGCTTTACAATTACTTTCTTCAAGGGATTGGTATTTAGTTTGGAAGTTCCAACTTCTAAATTCTTTGTGTAGTAAAATCCTAAAAGTATATCCACACTCAAGATTTTCTGTGTAGTCACATTAAGGCTTAAGAATTATCTTGTTTACTTAAGCATAAAATCATTTAGTTTGACCATTTCTCAATCTGTACAGTTTTCACTCCTCTGACAATTCACTTATGACAGACGTAGTTAATGAATTGATTAAAAGAAATCCATTAAGAAGATCAAATAGCAGATATCAAGACATCAGACATGAAGTTTAAAAAAATACAATATATAAACATTCTTATTTATAAAAGTGTTGCCTATTTTTCTTTAATAACTCTTTCTTCAAATTTATTCTAAATTGAAAATAAGCATCTACAGACTTTTAAGTGATTTATTTTTACTTGTCTTCTCTCTTAATTCTGTATGTCACTCGTTATTCTCCTTTATCTAATTATATGGGACTATGATTGTGTCACCCTTCCATAACGAAGCATATTTTGAGAGGCTTTTTGAATGATGGAGGTATGAAAATTTCAAAGGTCCTCTTAAATTCAGCTAAAGGCAGGGGGAAAAGATTGAGCCATGATCCTCAAAGCCCAGTTGGTTTCCTGTATACTAAATTTAATTCGCATCTCATGACTTCATCACTTTTATTCATTTCAAACTATCCTATTCATAGACTCAATCATCTTATTAAGATCTGGAAAACATTTTTCATACTTTAGCTCCACTACTGAAATACTCTTTTTGCCTATAAAAGCTGGCACATCTAAGTCCTAAAAAGGAAAATTCATCTTTAAAGACATTTTCGGTGGCAAACTTGAGCACTTTGAGTATTATGCTACTGAAATTTTAAACTTTTTTTCACTCAGATTGCATCCTGAATCATTTAAGGCCCTTACTTGATAAGTAGAACAACAGTATAGTATGCTTTTTCCAATGTACATTTTGTATTTGTAGGGCCTTGTGATAGATAGTACACCTATATAGAAATCCCCAATTCTATGATTTTTCTCTAACTTCTGACCAAGCTGTCATTCTCTGTCCTTGGTCCCAATAGTCTTTCGTGAATGACTTAATTGAAAGTCTTTTCTTGTATGTGCTCTGCCCTTCAAGCATACTGATAGGAATGTTCTGGAATGAACCAAATGCACTATCTTATGGCAGGTCTGTAACTTTTCCCTTCTCTTCACAGCTCTACAGAGATAAAACAACTAATATTTTGAGTGACCATCTGCACTCACAGTTCCCATCTGTTATGGCCTGAAATTATTATCTAAGTTCTTGCCATGTGAGGATCTGCAGGGTGCCCCTTGATCTGTCAACCAAGCATGAGCAGATACACAAATAGCACACAATTTCAACAGCAGACAGGCTGGTAGAATCAGGCTTCATTTGCCCATTCTTTTAACATGTTATAAAACTAAGCTGTTCCTGTCTACTGCCCTCAGACAGAGGTCTTTTTAAATTCTAGCAAGCCTGATCCCAGGCACTTGCCAGCAAAGTCTTAGTCTTGTTAACTGATACCAGTAATGATGTGAATCTAAAACCAAGCTTCTTATAAATAATTGGTATATTCATTTTCCGATTAAGTTTTCTCAGTTTTTAAAATTAATTATTTCCTGATTACAGTCATGACATGTGTCTACTGTAGAAAAGTTGGAAAATAAATAAAAGGACAAGGAAGAAAGTAACAATTACTCAAAGTCAATACCTACAGATAACCAGTATTACTTTTTACCATATTTCCTTTCTACCTTGAGATTTCACTCTGCACATAATTTTTTAAACATTATATCATAAACATATTCATTTAAAGGAATATTTAAAGCATAATTTTAATGAATGCATATTAGACCATTATTTTTATACACTGTAATTATTTTAGTATACTATAATTTATTTATTCACTCAACCAATATTGTACATTGTACATTTAAGTTTCCAATTATTCAAAATGATAAATAACCCTGCCAAAATATTCATTGGTTTCTCTAATTATTTCCATAGGATAGGTATCCATGTCCATGTTTTAACTTCTTGACAGCCTCTCAAATTGTTTTCCAAGAAACCTGTAGTACCCCACCTACATGCTCATTTTATAGGCAAAATTATATCTTACTATTCTACTTATTTCTAATTAAAATTTGGTTAATGTAGAGACTGTTATGGATATAAATCAAGAAGAAGAGCGTAAAAGAAGTGGTAAGTTTGGCTTTCATCATGGTCCAGCCATAGAGGAAGTATTACATTTGGAGTTGTATTCCAAGCCCCTAATCTTCCACTGCCATCTTCTCTGAGGTCTTGACTGGTGGCCAAGGAGATACTTCTCTGTAAGACGTCTTAAAGTGTAATAAAAACACAATTCACATTTTATTAGCACTGTTCAGTTTATTCAATCCCTTTGCATCAATTGTCATAGTAGATTCCCAAACAAACCTTCTAAGGATGGTGTTCTTGTGGAGATACTTGAGTCCCTATGCTCCTAGGTTGCTTGGGTCCTCCATTTTTCCTAGCCTCTCTGACCATGACAGTATTCTAAACTGGCAAGTAATAGATTAGGGACTTGGAATATAACTCCAAATGT
Organism: Smutsia gigantea; assembly: GCA_032199065.1. NCBI lineage: Eukaryota > Metazoa > Chordata > Mammalia > Pholidota > Manidae > Smutsia > Smutsia gigantea. The sequence goes on from JAVSCE010015427.1 coordinate 33,848, forward strand.
AATACTCTGTGATTCTTTCTGTTGTACCATAGTCCTTATTGCAAATGCAGGTTTACTGAAAAGCACTTAAACTTCAGGGTCCCTCAGTTGCATAAGGCCTTGTGCCTAATTTTGTATTTGCAGTTTTGTAACCTTTTCTTAAAGAGGGACCCCCAAGTATATATGCTTCAGGGCTCTACAAAACCTGGATCACCCTATTCCACATATAGTAGAGCACTAAGAGCATAAATACAGGGGTTCTGGGATAGAAGAAAGTTGTTAGAAGCTTTAAGGTTTGGGTGGAGAGGGCAAAATATTGCTAGAATGTGAGCTGTGAAACTGATAATACCAAATCTATAATGGTTCCATGCACATATTACACTCAGTACCCTCCCTCTCTTACACAATAGCCTCGATCATTTTCTTCAAAAAAATCCTGGGTCGTTGGCTTCCTCAGGGACAAAGCTTAGCTGATGTATCCAAAGCCCCGAATAAGGACCCAGGGACCTTGAGGGCAAGTCAGGCAGAGCAGAGTCACTGCCCAAGTTGAGGACCTGATAGAGGGCAAAGTTAAGACCAGATTGAAATGATGTAAAAGAAAATGGATCTTAGTGTTTATAAGTTTTGGAACATACAATATACACAATGGGGACCCCTTATCTCAAATTATAAATAAAGTAGACATTGTATGAAAGACTTTAAACCCAATATAATGGGTTACCTATCTTGCCTTGGCTATATTGACTTAGTTTCACCTCTGACTGGGCTACTGTAGCTCTGGGGAAGTATGTTCCCAGCCTGGGGTGAATAAACCAGTGAAATCAGTGAAGCCGAAGTCAGTTGAGGGAAAAACTAAAGTGGGAGAAACCCGTTTATTGCTTACAAGAAGCCTGGCTCCATTAGTCCCTCTCCTACAGCTACTTGCACTTGCCTGTTTCTCTCTGTCCTGGGCATGCTCACCTCTCGACCCTTGTAAACACCTACTGATATGGAAATGAACTGAGGAGAGAACAGCTTCTATCCACCCCTTGTAAACACCTGTTGATACGGAGATGGACTAAGGCCAGGCAAGAGATTCTGGAAATATTGCAGTTTTATCCACAGCTACTATCTGTGGTCAGATCCCTTAATTGATAAGGGATCTCGACTCTTTTTTGTGCCCTGAGCCCCTCTGACATATGATGAAGCCTATGAAGCCCCTTCTCAGAATGTTTTTTAATGTATAAAATAAATTATGCAGGATTGCAAAGGAAACCAATTGTACTGGAATATAGTTACTAAAGTACTTATGGAACAAGTCCATGATACAATGATAGGATTTCTTTTTTAATGTTTTAAAAACCCAGATCCAGTAGTGAGTCTGCAAACTGTCATAATTTTAATGTAATGATGATCATAAACAATGCTTGATATGCCTGCAACAACCATAATGTGATATGAAAACATTTGTGATTTCTATTGATGACAAAGTCACAGGTACAGCTAATGCTAGTGTGGTTTGCTGCCTCCATTCATATTTGAAGGGAATAATAAATTTCATTTAGATGTTTGTTAAAACAAAGATGTGATTTTTCTCCCATTTATATCCACAAAACCCCTGAATTCTCTACTGGCCAGTACAGATGGGACCTCAAATTTCTAGGTGCTTCAGGTAGAAATAAAAGCTTCTGTTTTTGGCTGAATTGTCTCCATCAAATTCATGTGTTGACATTCTAATCTCCAGTACTTCAGAATATATTAGGAGATAGGACCTTTAAAGAGATAAGGTAAAATGAAGTAATATGGGTGCTCCCTGATCCAATGTAACTGGTATCCTTGCAAGAAGAAGAAATTTGGACCCAGACACACACACAGAGGAGACCATGTGAAGGTACCAGAAGATAACCATCTACAAGCCAAGGAGAGAGATCTTAGAAGAAATCAACCCTGCTGACACCTTGATCTTAGACTTCTAGCCTCCAGAACTGTGACAAAATAAATTTTTGTTGTTTAAACCACAGAGTATGGCAGACCTAGCAAACTAACATAGCCCCTGAGCCAGTTCCCCAAGAGTAGAACTACATCACTGTCCCAGCTGAGGAGGGGTTAGGAAACATAAGAGTTCCAGAAGGAGGGAAAGCATGTGTGAATACCTAGAGGCAAGAAAAGACATATAGCTCAGTGTAACTGAAGGATGAAGGGTGAAAGGCAAAAGAAAGAGCTGAAATATTGATGTAAGTAAGCTTTATGAAGCCAGTTTATGGGGCTGGATTTCATCTGAAGAGCTGTGGGGAGCTGTAATGGAACTTTTGCATATCATGTAGTAGTCAAAATCTAACCAACTGAAAGATAGCATCCAGATTAATAAATATATTGATTGACTGAAAGATAACATTTAACAGTAGTAGTTATGTTGAAATTGTGACTTTGTAAAGCACTTTATGTCATTCCAAACCTTTTCACATGCATTAACTTTAGATCACCTGTGTGCAGTATGTAGTACAAGCAATCTTACTACGATCTGGATAAGGAAATTGAGATTCTCTAAAGTTATGTCCCAGTGTAATTCAGAAAACAGATTCCATTGTTATAGGATGAAAGAAAACTGGATCAATATTAATAGTAGCTATTATAAAGTAAAAACTGTTTTTTATGAAGTTAAAAACTAAGCTGACCACAAGCTTTCAGTATGAAACAGGCCTAAGATGGTCATCTAAGTTGAGGTTGCATAATGGCAGTATAATACCTAGGTCTATGCTGTCCAGTGTGGTAACCACTAGCTTCATGTGATATTTAAATTTAAATTAATTAATTTAAATTAATCATTCAGTTCTTCAGAAACACCAGCCACATTTCAAGTGCTCTATATCCTCATGTGGCTAGTGGCTACCATATTAGATGGTGCAGATACAAAACATTTTCTCATCACAGAAAGTTCTATTGCACAGCACTGGTCTAGATCAGAGTAATAGTCTAGTGAGTAGGCAGATAATATTTGGTATAGCATTCTGTTTAATGTAATATGATAAGTAAGAGGCATGTATCAAAAAAAACGAGATCCAGGACTGTGAAAGATTTGGAGAACATGTCATATAAAGAGTAGTTGAAAGTAATTGGAAGACTCAGCCTAGTGAAAAGATGGCAAAGGGGTAATATATTATCTTCACATATAATTTTTAATTAATTGATTAAAAAAATTTTTATATTAAGGTACATACAATAAAATGCACACATTTTAGTGTACAGCTTGATGAGTTTTGACATGTATACACTTATGTGACCATCACGGAGATCAGAATATCAAACATTCTCACTAATTTTTTTCTCTTCACCTATTTCACCCATCCCTCCAGCCCCCTCCCCTATGGCAACCATCATCTGTTCTCTGTGTCTATCTGTTTCAGTTTTGTTTGTTTCTTCATTTGTTTTGTTTTTTAGAATCCACATATAAATGAAATCATATGGTATTTGTGTTTCTCTGTATGACTTATTTCACTTAACATAATACCCTTTAGGTCCATCCATGTTGTCACAAATGGCAAGTATAAAATTTTAAATGTTACCATTCATTGAGCTCCTACTATGAGGAACTGAATTGTGTCTGGTGCTTAATGTAAAATATCTGTAATTGTCTCAACAACTTGGCAAGATGACTTTTTCACCCAATTTTGTATATGAGAAAAATAAGGTCAACTAGTTATTAAGGGAGATAGGACTGAATCTTAATCATAATATAAATTAATCATGGGAATGAAAGTACAGTATAGAGAATATAATCAGTAGTTCTGTAACATTTTTCTATGTTGACAGTAACTACACTAGTTGGGGTGAGGATTTAATAATGTATGTAACTGTCAAATCACTATGTTATGTACTTGAAACCAATATAATATTGTATATCAACTATACTTCAATAAAAATATTTTAAAAAGAGAGACAGGATGTAAACTCATGACTATTTCTTATTCCACAATGTTTTGGAGGGTGGAACTGTAATCAGTGGTGAAGTTGCAGGAAAATTTTAGTTAATCTAAGGAAGAACTTTATAAGAATAACAGTGATTCAGTAATGGGTTTGGGAATGTTGGGTGAGGGTCTTTGAAGTAGTCAGGCAGAGAACCATAAGCTGCTGGAGAGAAGACTTTTGTATATAGTTTGAGGGTTGGACTAGATGACTAAGGTGCCTTCCAAACCCAATGGTTTTTATAATAGCTTATTAATATTACATAAAGAGAGAGGAGATTAAAGATGTCAGCATGAGAGGTGAGACAGAGGCCTCCTCCAAAAACCACATATAATATGAAAATATAATTAATACAACTAATACTGAAAGAGCAATAGAAAAAAAGGCTGCACCAGATTGCATGCACCTGGAGAAAAGAACAGACCTCATGGAACAGGGCAATGTACCAAAGACATGATCTGCTGGGACCCAAGCCCTTTCCCCACCCCAGATCACTGGCAGGAGGAAGAGAAATGGAATGGGGAGGTTGTGGAGGCCTGGGACTGCTGAACACCTAGCTCTGGAGATCTTCTCTGGGAGCAAAAACCCACATTGCATGGTGCTCTGGTGATTAGTGCAGTTGGAAAGCTAAGACAGGTGGAATACCTGGAGAGGCTGAGATTCCAGCCACTTGTGGAAAACAGGGATCCATATACGGCTGCTCTGGGACAAAAGAAAGGCAGGCAGTCTGGGAGACTTCCTAACAGTGAGAAGGCTGCTAAAGGGCAATGACTGCACACAGCTTACTGCTTAGGAAAAAGGACAGGCAGACAAAATTGTCGGGATGCACTCTCCCCAGCAGGTTGGGAACTTTCAGGAGCTTCAGGCGCTACATCACCCTGGCTGGATATGCAGCTCCAAGGCCCCCACTGTGACATGCAGCCTCCTGAGCCTTCCTCACAGCCAGCCCAACCCTGGCTCACAAACCGACAGCCCCTTCCCTGGCATCAGGTGAGCCAGAGGGAAGCCCCACCTACAGCAACTACAATCACAAAGCAGAGAGACTTACACCTGTGTGTTCAGCCCACTGGTTCTGGCAGTGGAGACAGGCATAGCAGCCGGGAAGCAGAAAAAAGCTCTTTCCTCCCCCCAGGCACCAACATCACTCCCCTGCAATCCCAACGAATGCTCCAGGGGTTGAGCAGATCCAGAGAGTAGAGCTTCTGGGCACTAGACAGTACCACATACAAATATGAAACGTCAAAGGAACCTGGTTCAAACAAAAATTGTACAAGTACCAGAAAAGGAGTCAAATGAAACAGATCTCATCAATCTTCTTGAAAAAGATTTCAAAATAAAAATCATAAACATGACTTCCAAGAAGATGGCAGCCTGAGCAGGGCGGCAGAAATCTCCTCCCAAAACTATATATATCTATGAAAATACAAAAAATAGAACTATTCCTAAAAGAGAGACCAGAATACACAGGAAAGCGCACAGCGTGCAGCTACACCTGAGAGGACATGGCACCACACAAGGCGGCGGTCTTAAAGAGACAGGAGCCCAGCGGAGGAGCCAGATCGCCCCAGCACACTCAGCCCAGCAGGCTGGGACTCCTGGGGAGTTTCGGACCCCTTAGCTGGCGACTGGGAAAGGGTGGCCGCATTTAGACTTCCCAGAGAGATCAACAGCCTCCCATTTGTTCCCACCCCAGCCAGAGCTATAAAGGGCCCTGTGGAGCGGTGCGGCCATGGCTGCAGAATAGTGGAGCAACAGCGCCACATACAGCATCCCCACAGAATCTACTCCCAGTGGGCGTTTTTTTTGTTTGTTTGTTTTTGTTTTTTCCTCTCTTTCTTTTTTCTTTTTTTCTCTCTTTTTTTTCTTTTTAAAGTCTTAAAGAGCCCAGCTGACATACGTGGCAACTACCAGCAACCACTTCTATAGCCATGAAAAGACAGAGGAATATGGTCCAGACTAAGATCAACCAGACAACCCCAAGAGAGGGAGCCTGAAGGGATGGAAATGTACAGTCTTCCTGAAAAAGAATTTAGAATAAAAGTCATAACCATGCTGATGGATCTACAGAGAAATGGGCAAGAGCTGAGGGAGGAAGTAAGGGAAGTGAGGAAAGACAATGCAGAAATCAGACAAGCGATCGACGGGCTTAACAGCAGACTGGATGAGATGCAAGAGACTGTTAATGGAATAGAAATCAGAGAACAGGAATACAGAGAAGCTGAGGCAGACAGAGATAAAAGGATTTCTAGGAATGAAAGAATATTAAGAGAACTGTGTGACCAATCCAAAAGGAACAATAGTTGCATTATAGGAGTACCAGGGGAAGAAGAGAGAGAAAAAGGGATAGAAAGTGTCTTTGAAGAAATAATTGCTGAAAACTTTCCCACGCTGGGGAAGGAAATAGTCTCGCAGTCCATGGAAGCCCACACATCTCCCAACACAAGGGACCCAAGGAAGACAACACCAAGACACAAAATAATTAAAATGGCAAAGATCAAAGATAAGGACAGAGTATTAAAGGCAGCCAGAGAGAGAAAAAAGATCACCTGCAAAGGAAAACCCATCAGACTATCATCAGACTTCTCAACAGAAACCTTACAGGCCAGAAGAGAATGGCATGATATATTTAACGTAATGAAACAGAAGGGCCTCGAACCAAGAATATTGTATCCAGCACGATTATCATTTAAATATGATGGAGGGATTAAACAATTTCCAGACAAACGAAAGTTGAGAGAGTTTGCCTCTCATAAACCACCACTACAGGATATCTTAAACGGACTGCTCTAGAGGGAAGCACCCCTAAGGCTAAAAAGATGTCACCAGAGAAAATAAAATCACAGCAAAGAAAGCAGACCATCCAAACACTAACTAAAGGCAAAGAATAAAACACCTAGTATATAAAGAATGGAGGAGGAAGAATAAGAAGGGAGACAAATAAACATCAGACGGTGTTTACAATAATTTAACAAGAAAGTTAAGTTAGATTGTTAGATAGTAAAGAAGCAACCCTTGAACCTTTGGTAACCACGAATCTAAAGCCAGCAATGGCAATAAGTACATATCTATCAATAATCACCCTAAATGTAAATGGACTGAATGCACCAATCAAAAGACACAGAGTAACAGAATGGATAAAAAAGCAAGACCCATCTATGTGTTGCCTACAAGAGACTCACCTCAAACCCAAAGATATCCCCAGACTAAAAGTGAAGGGATGGAAAAAGATATTTCATGCAAACAACAAAGAGAAAAAAGCAGGTGTTGCAGTACTTGTATCACACAAAATAGACTTCAAAACAAAGAAAGGAGCAAGAGATAAAGAAGGACATTACATAATGATAAAGGGGTCAATCCAACAAGAAGATATAACCATTATAAATATATATGAACCCAACACAGGAGTGCCAGCATATGTGAAACAAATACTAACAGAATTAAAGGAGGAAATAGACAGCAATGCATTCATTTTAGGAGAATTCAACACACCACTCACTCCAAAGGACAGATCAACCAGATAGAGAATAAGTAAAGACACAGAGGCACTGAACAACACACTAGAACAGATGGACCTAACAGACATCTACAGAACTCTGCACCCAAAAGCAGCAGGATACACATTCTTCTCAAGTGCACATGGAACATTTTCCAGAATAGACCACATACTAGGCCACAAAAAGAACCTCAGTAAATTCAAAAATATTGAAATCCTACCAACCAACTTCTCAGATCACAAAGATATAAAACTAGAAATAAATTTTAGAAAAAACCAAAAAGGCTCACAAATACATGGAGACTTAACAACATTCTCCAAATTAATGGGTTAACGACCAAATCAAAACAGAAATCAAAGAATATATGGAGACTAATGACAACAACAACACAAAGCCACAACTTCTGTGGGATGCAGCAAAGGCAGTTCTAAGAGGAAAGTATATTGCAGTCCAGGCCTATTTAAAGAAGGAAGAACATTCCCAAATGAATAGTCTAAAGATACAATTACTGAAATTGGAAAAAGAAGAACAAATGTGGCCCAAAGTCACCAGAAGGAGGGACATAATAAGGATCAGAGAAGAAATAAATAAAATGGAGAAGAATAAAACAATAGAAAAAAATCACTGAAACCAAGAGCTGGTTCTTTGAAAAAATAAACAAAATAGATAAATCCCTAGCCAGACTCATTAAGAGAAAAAGAGAATATACACACATAAACAGAATCAGAAATGAGAAAGGAAAAATAATGACAGAAACCACAGAAATACAAAGAACTATGAGAATATTATGAAAATCTATATGCTAACAAGACCTAGAAGAAATGGACAACTTCTTAGAAAAATACAACCTTCCAAGACTGACCAAGCAAGAAACAGAAAACCTAAACAGACCAATCACCAGCAACAAAATTGAATCACTAATCAAAAAACTACCCAAGAACAAAATCCCTGGACCAGATGGATTCACCTCTGAATTCTACCAGACATATAGAGAAGAAATAACACCCATTCTCCTTAAAGTTTTCAAAAAAATAGAAGAGGAGGGAATACTTCCAAACTCATTCTATGAACCCAGCATCACTCTAATACCAAAATCGGGCAAAGACCTCACCAAAAAAGAAAACTACAGACCAATATCCCTGATGAACGTAGTTGCAAAAATACTCAACAAAATATCAGCAAACCGAATTCAAAAATACATCAAGAGGATCATACACCATGATCAAGTGGGATTCATCCCAGGGATGCAAGGATGGTACAACATTCGAAAATCCATCCACATCATCCACCACATCAACAAAAAGAAGAACAAAAACCACATGATCATCTCCATAGATGCTGAAAAAGCATTTGACAAAATTCAGCATCCATTCATGATTAAAACTCTCAAGAAAATGGGTATAGAGGGAAAGTACCTCAACATCATAAAGGCCATATATGACAAACCCACAGCTAACATCATACTTAACAATGAGAAGCTGAAAGCTTTTCATCTAAGATCGGGAACAAGACAGGGATGTCCACTCTCTCCCCTGTTATTCAACATAGTACTGGAGGTCCTAGCCACGGCAATCAGACAAAACAAAGACATACAAGGCACCTAGATTGGTAAAGAAGAAGTCAAATTGTCACTATTTGCAGATGACATGATACTGTACATAAAATCCCTAAAGACTCCATTCCAAAACTACTAGAACTAATATCTGAATTCAGCAAAGTTGCAGGATACAAAATTAACACACACAAATCTGTTGCTTTCCTGTACACTAACGTTGAACTAACAGAAAGAGAAATCAGAAAAACAATTCCATTCACAATTGCATCCAAAAGAATAAAATACCTAGGAATAAACCTAACAAAGGAAGTGAAAGACCTATATATACCCTGAAAACTACAAGACACTCCTAAGAGAAATTAAAGAGGACACTAACAAATGGAAATTCATCTCATGCTCTTGGCTAGGAAGAATAAATATTGTCAAAATGGCTATACTACCTAAAGCAATCTACAGATTCAATGCAATCCCTATCAAAATACCAACAGCTTTCTTCAATAAACTGGAACAAATAATTCTAAAATTCATATGGAACCACAAAAGACCCAGAATAGCCAAAGCAATCCTGAGAAGGAGGAATAAAACAGGGGCAATTATGTTCCCTGACTTCAAGCTCTACTACAAAGCCATAGTAATCAAGACAACTTAGTATTGGCACAGAAAGAGACCCACAGACCAGTGGAACAGAATAGAAAATCCAAACATTAACCCAAACATATACAATCAATTAATATATGATAAAGGAGGCTTGGATATACAATGGGGAGATGACAGCCTCTTCAGTAGCTGGTGTTGGCAAAACTGGACAGCTACATGTAAGAGAATGAAACTGGACTACTGTCTAGCCCCATACACAAAGGTAAACTCAAGGTGGATCAAAGACTTGAATGTAAGTCATGAAACCATAAAACTCTTAGAAAAAAACATAGGCAAAAATGTCTTGGACATAAACATGAGCGACTTCTTCATGAACATATCTCCCCGGGCAAGGGAAACAAAAGCAAAAATGAACAAGTGGGACTATATCAAGCTGAAAAGCTTCTGTACAGCAAAGGACACCATCAGTAGAACAAAAAGACATCCTACAGTATGGGAGAATATATTCATAAAAAACGTATCTGATAAAGGGTTGACATCCAAAATATATAAGAACTCACGCACCTTAACAAACAAAAAGCTGATAATCCAGTTAAGAAATGGGCAGAGGACATGAATAGACACTTCTCTAAAGAAGAAATTCAGATGGCCAACAGGCACATGAAAAGATGCTCCAAATCGCTAATCATCAGAGAAATGCAGATTAAAACCACAATGAGATGCCACCTCACACTAGTGAGGATAGCCAACATCCAAAACACAAACAACAACAAATGTTGGTGAGGATGTGGAGAAAAGGGAACCCTCCTACACTGCTGGTGGGAATGCAAATTAGTTCAACCATTGTGGAAAGCAGTATGGAGGTTCCTCAAAAAACTCAAAATAGAAATACCATTTGACCCAGGAGTCCCACTCCTAGGAATTTACCCTAAGAATGCAGCAGCCCAGTTTGAAAAAGACATATGCACCCCTATGTTTATTGCAGCACTATTTACAATAGCCAAGAAATGGAAGCAACCTAAGTGTCCATCAGTAGATGAATGGATAAGGAAGAGGTGGTACATATACACAATGGAATATTATTCAGCCATAAGAAGAAAACAAATCCTACCATTTGCAACAACATGGATGGAGCTAGAGGGTATTATGCTCAGTGAAATAAGCCAAGCCAAAAAATACAGGTATCAAATGATTTCACTCATATGTGGAGTATAAGAACAAAGAAAAAATACTGAAGGAACAGAACAGCAGCAGACTCACAGAACCCAAGAACAGACCAATAGTTACCAAAGGGAAAGGGACTGGGGAAGATGCATGGGAAGGGAGGGATATGAGGGAAAAAGGGGCATTACGATTAGCAGATGTAATGTTGGGGGGTTATGGGGAGGGCTGTACAACTCAGAGAAGACACGTAGTGATTCTATAGCATCTCACTACGCTGATGGACTGTGACTGTAATGGGGTTGGTAGGGGGGACCTGATGAAGGGGGTACTTTAATAACCATAATACTGCACATGTAACTGTAGAATAATGATACCAAAATTATTAAAAAAATCATAAACATGCTCATGGAGGTACAGAAAAATATTCAAGAACTCAGGAACAAATTCCTGTCGAAGATACAATCAGTAAGGAATACAATGGAGGGTTTGAAAAGCAGATTACATACAGTGGAGGATGCAGTAAATGAAATAGAAAACAGAGAAGAGGAGTTCAAAGAAGCTGCGGCACAGAGAGAAAAAAGGATCTCCAGGAATGAACGAATATTGAGAGAACTGTGTGACCAGTCCAAACAGAACAATGTTCTTATTATAGGGATCCCAGAAGAAGAAGAGAGAGAAAAGGGGATAGAAAGTGTCTTTGAGGAGGTAATTGCTGAAAAATTCCCCAATCTGGGGAAGAAGATAGTCTCTCAGGCCATGGAGGTGCACAGATCTCCCAGTACAATGGACCCAAGGAATACAACACCAAGATATATAATAATTAAAATGGCAAAGATCAAGAATAAGGACAGACTTTTAAAAGCAGCCAGAGAGAGAACAAAGATCACCTACAAAGGAAAACCCATCAGGCTATCATCAGACTTCTCAACAGAAACCTTACAGGCCAGAAGGGAGTGGCATAATATATTTAATGCAATGAAGCAGAAGGGCCTCGAACCAAGAATACTCTATCCAGCAAGATTATCATTTAAATTTGAAGGAGGGATTAAACAGTTCCCAAGTAAGCAAAAGCTGAGAGAATTTACCTCCCACAAACAGTGTATTTTGGAGGGACTCTTATAGAAGGAAGTGTTCCTAAGGCTAAACAGCTGTCACCAGGGGTAATAAACCACAGTAAAGAAAGTAGAACAATTAATTACTAAGTAAATGCAAAATTAAATCAACTACCCACAAAGTCAGTCAGGGGATAGACAAAAAGTACAGAATATGATATGTAATATATAAAGAATGGAAGTGGAAGAAAAAGAAGAAGAAAAAAAGAACCTTTATATTGTATTTATAATAGCATACTAAGTGAGTTAAGTCAGACTCTTAGATAGTAAGGAAGTTAACCTTGGACGTTTGGTAACCATGAATCTAAAGCCTGCAATGTCAATAAGTACATACCTATTGATAATCACCCTAAATGTAAATAGTCTGAATGAACCAGTCAAAAGACATAGAGTCACTGAATGGACAAAACAATAAGACCCATCTATATGCTGCCTACAAGAGACTCACTTCAAACCCAAAGACATACACAGACTAAAAGTGAAGGGATGGAAAAAGATATTTCATGCAACAAATAGGGAGAAAAAAGCTGGAGTTGCAGTACTTGTATCAGACAAAATGGACTTCAAAACAAAGAAAGTCATAAGAGAAAAGGAAGGACATTACACAACGATAAAACGATCAATCCAGCAGAAGATATAACCATTATAAATATCTATGCACCAACACAGAAGCACCTACATATGTGAAACAAATACTAACAGAATTAAAGAGGGAAATAGAATGCAATGCATTCATTCTAGGAGACTTCCACACTCCACTCACTCCAAAGGACAGATCAACCAGACAGAATGTAAGTAAGGAGACAGAGGCACTGAATAACACATTAGAACAGATGGACCTAACAGACATCTACAGAACTCTACACCCAAAAGCAACAGAATACACATTCTTCTCAAGCACACACTGAACATTTTCAAGAATAGATCATATACTAGGCCACAAAAAGAGCCTCAGTAAACTCAAAAAGTTTGAAAATGTACCAACCAGTTCCTCAGATCAGAAAGGTATGAAACTAGAAATGAATTATGCAAACAAAATGAAAAATCCCACAAACATATGGAGGCTTCACAACATGCTCCTAAATAACCAATGGTTCAATGACAAAATAAAAACAGAAATCAAGCAATATATGGAGACAAATGACAACAACATTTCAACATCGCAAATCTGTGGGACCCAACAAAGGCCATGCTAAGAGGGAAGTATACTGCAATACAGGCCTACCTCAGGAAAGAAGAACAATCCCATATTAACACTCTAAACTCACAATTACAATTAATGAAACTAGAAAAAGAAGAACAAATGAGGCCCAAAATCAGTAGAAGGAGGGACACAATAAAGATTAGAGCATAAATAAATAAAATCGAGAAGAATGAAACAATAGAAAGAATCAATGAAAGCAAGAGCTCGGGGGTGATGTAGCTGGAAAAAAAGAGTCTACACACATAAACAGAATCAGAAATGAGAAAAGAAAAATCACTATGGAAACCACAGAAATACAAAAAATTATGAGAGAATACTATGAGAAATTATATGCTAACAGACTGGATAACCTAGAAGAAATGGACAGGTTTCTAGAAAAATACAACCTTCCAAGGCTGACCCAGAAAGAAAAGAAAATCTGAACAGACCAATTACCAGCAATGAAATTGAATTGGTAATCAAGAAACTACCTAAGAAAAAAATTCCTGGACCAGATGGCTTCACCGCTGAATTTTATTCAAACATATAGAGAAGATCTTATATTCATCCTCCTTAAAGATTTCCAAAAAGTGGAAGAAGAGGGAATACTCCCATACTTATTCTATGAGGCCAGTATCACTCTAATACCAAAACCAGGCAAAGACACCACAAAAAAAGAAAATTGCAGACCAATATCCCTGATGAACATAGATGCAAAAATACTCAACAAAATATTAGCAAACCGAATTCAAAAATACATCCAAAAGATCACCCATCATGATCAAGTGGGATTCATCCCAGGTATGCATGGTGGTACAACATTTGCAAATCCATCAACATCATCCACCACGTCAACAAAAAGAAGGACAAAAACCACATGATTATCTCCATAAATGCTGAAAAAGCATTCAACAAAATTCAGCATCCATTCATGATAAAAATTCTCAATGAAATGGGTATATAGAGGGACAGTACCTCAACATAATAAAGGCCATATATGACAAACCCACAGTCAACATCATACTCAACCGTGAGAAGCTGAAAGTCTTTCCTTTAAGATCAGGAACAAGACAAGGATGCTCACTCTCTCCACTGTTATTCAGCATATTTCTGAGAGGTCCTCGTCATGGCCATCAGACAACACAAAGAAATAAAAGGCATCCAGATTGGTAAAGAAGAAGTTAAACTGTCCCTGTTTGCAGATGACATGATATTGTACATAAAAACCCTAAAGACTCCATTCCAAAACTACTAGAACTAATATCTGAATTCAGCAAAGTTGCGGGATACAAAATTAATATGCAGAAATCTGTTGCATTCCTATACACTAATGATGAACTAACACAAAGAGAAATCAGGAAAACAATTCCATTCACAATTGCATCAAAAAGAATAAAATACCTAGGAATAAGCCTAACCAAGGAAGTGAAAAAACTTCTGAAAATGACAAGACACTCTTGAGAGAAATTAAAGAAGATACCAATAAATGGAAACACATCCCATGCTCATGGATGGGAAGAATTAATATTGTCAAAATGGCCATCATGCCTAAAGCAATCTACAGATTCAATGCAATTCCTATCAAAATACCAGAGCATTCTTCAATGAACTAGAACAAATAGTTCTAAAATTCATATGGAACCACAAAAGACCCAGAATAGCCAAAGCAGTCCTGAGAAGGAGGAATAAAACAGGGGGAATTATGCTCCCTGACTTCAAGCTCTACTATAAAGCCACAGTAATCAAGACAATTTGGTATTGGCACAAAAACAGACCCACAGACCAGTGGAACAGAATAGAAAATCCAAACATTAACCCAAACATATACAGTCAATTAATATTTGGTAAAGGAGCCTTGGATATACAATGGGGAGATGACAGCCTCTTCAGCAGCTGGTGTTGGAAAAACTGGACAGCTACATGTAAGAGAATGAAACTGGACTACTGTCTAGCCCCATACACAAAGGTAAACTCAAGGTGGATCAAAGACCTGAATGTAAGTCATGAAACCATAAAACTCTTAGAAAAAAACATAGGCAAAAATCTCCTAAATATAAACATGAGCAACTTCTTCCTGAACGCATGTCCTCAAGCATGGAAAACAAAAGCAAAAATGAACACATGGAACTACATCAAACTAAAAAGCTTCCGTATGGCAAAGGACACCATCAACAGAACAAAAAGGCATCTTACAGTATGTGAGAATATATTTGTCAATGACATATCCAACAAGTGGTTAACATCCAAAATGTATAAAGAACTTACACACCTCAACACCCAAAAGCAAACAACCCTATTAAAAAATGGGCGTAGTATATGAAGAGGCAGTTCCCCAAAGAAGAAATTCAATGGCCAACAGGCACATGAAAAAATGCTCCACATCGCTAATTATCAGAGAAATGCAAATTAAAACTACAGTGAGGTCTCACCTCACACCAGTAAGGATGGCCAGCATTGAAAACACTAAGAACAACAAATGTTCATAAGGATGTGGAGATAGGGGAACCTTCCTACATGCTGGTGGAAATGTAAGCTAGTTCAACCATTGTGGAAAGCAATATGGAGGTTCCTCAAAAAACTAAAAATAGAAATACCATTTGACCCAGGAATTCCACTCCTAGGAATTTACCCAAGAATACAAGTTCTCAGATTCAAAAAGACATATGCACCCCTATGTTTATCACCGCACTATTTACAATAGCCAAGATGTGGAAGCAACCTAAGTGTCCATCATTAGATGAATGGATAAAGAAGAGGTGGTACATATACACTATGGAATACTATTCAGCCGTAAGAAAGAAACAAACCCTACCATTTACAACAACATGGATGGAGCTGGAGGATATTATACTGAGTGAAATAAGCCAGGTGGAGAAAGACAAGTGCCAAATGATTTCCCCCATTTCTGGAGTAAAACAACGAAGGAAAACTGAAGGAACAAAACAGCAGCAGACTCACAGACTCCAAGAAGGGACTAGTGGTTACCAAAGGGGAGGGGAGCGGTGGGGGAGGGCAGGTGGGGAGGGAGGGAGAAGGGGATTGAGGGGTATTATGTTTAGTACATATGGTGTGGGGGCTTCATGGGAAAGACAGTGTAGAACAGAGGAGGAAATTGTGAATCTGCAGCATCTTACTACACTGATGGACAGTGACTGCAGTAGGGTATGGGGGGGACTCGGTAATATGGTAGAATGTAGTAACCACATTGTTTTTTCATGTGAAACCTTCATAAGGGTGTGTTTCAATAATACCTTAATAAAAAAATAAATGAAGAGACACACACACACACACACAAAAATATTGCATAAAGAGAGTTGTAATCACTTAATGCCACATATCACTCTCCTACTGGCAATGAGCAGATTTTTTTGCCAGTTAAAAACTATTTTCAAAGCAATATCAAAAAACCTTATTGGAGGAGCTCAAGATGGTGGCATGAGCAGGGCGGCAGAAATCTCCTCTGAAAACGATATATATTTTCGAAAATACAACAAATACAACTATTCCTAAAAGAGAGACCAGAAGATACAGTACAACAGCCAGGCTACATCTACATCTGCGAGAACTCAGCACCTCATGAAGGGGGTAAGATACAAAGCCGTTACTCGGCAGGACCCGAGCTGTCCCCCCACCCCAGCTCACAGGCGGGAGGAAAAGAATCAGAGTGGGGAGGGAGTGGAAGCACAGGACTGCTAAATAACCAGCCCTGGTGATCTGCACCTGGAGCACAGACAGACATCGAATGGTGTACTGGAGATTAGAGAAACGGAAGGACAGGATCTGAGATGGAGACTGCAATCAGGTGCCCACAGCCAGCTCCCCTGGGACAAAAGAAAAGTGGGCGCTTTTTAAAAGCCTTAAAGACACAAGGGCCCAACAGCTGAGTAAAAGTGTCCCAGCACACTCAGCCCAGCGGGCTGAGAGTCTTGAGGAACTTCAGGACCCCTGACCCCCTGCAGGATGAAGCAGCCCCAGAGCCCCTCATGGCGATAAGCAGCCTGCCATTTGTTCCCCCCAGCCAGTGCTGCAAATGGACCGGCTGACTCACCACAGCTGCATAGCAGCCGGAGAGTAGCCCCACCACGGCAACCACACAGAGTCTCCTCCCAGCACGCAGCTAACCAGATGGGCAACAGAAGCTGGAGCAAGGTCCAGAAGGTGCGAAGGGGCCCGTCCTGGCAGTAGACCGCACTCGGTGTGGCAGCTATGCCCCCGCAGTGCTCTAGGCTAGCCTGAGGGAGGCCCTACCCACAGCAGCTAAGGGGATTATCCCAGAGACTGCCTCCCGGTGTGCAGGTAATTGGCACAGGCTGCGGAAGCTGGAGCAAGGTCCGGAAGGCACGAAGGGGCCTGACCTTGCAGCAGAACACACCCGGCATCGCAGCCACACCCCTGCAGTGTTCTAGGCTAGCCTGAGGGTGGCCAGCCCACAGCAACTCCGGGGATTATCCCAGACACTGCCTCCCGGTGTGCAGGTAACTGGCACAGGCTGCAGAAGCTGGAGCAAGGTCCGGAAGGTGCGAAAGGCCCGACCTTGCTGTAGAACACACCCGGCGTGGCTGAAACCCCTTGCAGTGCTCTAGGCAAGCCTGAGGGCGGTCCCACCCATGGTAGCTCAGGGGGGTATCCTAGAAACTGCCTCCTGGTGTGTGGGTAACCGGCACAGGCTGCGGAGAAGGGCAAGGAGAACAACAAGCAGGAAGGGACTTTGTTCTCTCAGCTGACACACGTGCCACCTGCCTGCGACCACTTCTATCACCATGAAAAGACAGAAGAATCTGCTCCAGTCAAAAATCACTCAGACAACTCCAGAGAGAGGGCCTGGTGGGATAGATTTAAACAATCTTCCTGAAGAAGAATTCAAAATAAAAGTCATAACCATGCTGATGGACCTACAGAGAAATATGCAAGAGCTAAGGGATGAAGTCAGAAGGGAAATTACAGAAATGAAATAATCAATTGATGGGCTTAAGAGCAGAGTGGATGAGGTGCAAGAAACTGTTAATGGAATAGAAATCAGAGAACAGGAGTACAGAGAAGCTGAAGCAGAGAGAGATAAAAGGATCTCTAGGAATGAAAGAACATTAAGAGAACTGTGTGACCAATCCAAAGGGAACAATATTCACATTATAGGGGTACCAGAAGAATAAGAGAGAGAAAAGGGGATAGAAAGCATCTTTGAAGAAATAATTGCCAAAAATTTCCCAAAGCTGGGGAAAGAAATAGTTTCTCAGACCATGGAAGCCCATAGATCTCCCAACACAAGGGACCCAAGGAGGACAACACCAAGACATATAATAATTAAAATGGCAATGATCAAAGACAAGGACAGAGTATTAAAGGCAGCCAGAGAGAGAAAAAAGATCACCTATAAAGGAAAACCCATCAGGGTATCATCAGACTTCTCAACAGAAACCTTACAGGCCAGAAGAGAATGGCATGATATATTTAATGCAATGAAACAGAAGGACCTTGAACCAAACATACTGTATCCAGCAAGATTATCATTTAAATTTGAAGGAGGGATTAAACAATTCCCAGACAAGCAAAAGTTGAGGGAATTTGCCTTCCACAAACCACCTCTACAGGATATTTTAAAGCGACTGCTCTAGATGGAAGCACTCCTAAGGCTAAATAGATGTCACCATCCAAATTATAACTAAAGGCAAAAAATAAATCAACTATCCACAAAAACAGTCAAAAGAAACACAAAAGAGTACAGAATAAAACACCTAACATATAAATAAAGGAGGCAGAAGAATAAAAAGGGAGAGAAATAAAGAATCATCAGACTGTGTTTATAATAGCTTAATAAGAGAGTTAAGTTAGATTGTTAGATAGTAAAGAAGCTACCCTTGTACCTTTGGTAACCACGAATCCAAAGCCTGCAATAGCAGTAAGTACGTATCTATTGATAATCACTCTAAATGTAAATGGACTGAATGCACCAATCAAAAGACACATAATAATAGAATGGATAAAAAAGCAAGACCCATCTATATGCTTCTTACAAGAGACTCACCTCAAACCCAAGGATATACACAGACTAAAGGTGAAGGGATGGAAAAAGATATTTCATGCAAACAACAGGGAGAAAAAAGCAGGGATTGCAGTACTGGTAGCAGACAAAATAGACTTCAAAACAAAGAAAGTAGCAAGAGATAAAGAAGGACATTACATAATGATAAAGGGGTCAGTCCAACAAGAGGATATAACCATTATAAATATCTATGCACCCAACACAGGAGCACTGACATATGTGAAACAAATACTAACAGAATTAAAGGAGGAAATAGAAAGCAATGCATTCATTTTAGGAGATTTCAACACACCACTCACTCCAAAGGACAGATCAACCAGATAGAGAGTAAGTAAAGACACAGAGACACTGAACAACACACTAGAACAGATGGACCTAACAGACATCTACAGACCTCTACACCCAAAAGCAGCAGTATACACATTCTTCTCAAGTGCACATGGAACATTTTCCAGAATAGACCATATTCTAGGCCACAAAAAGAACCTCAGTAAATTCAAAAATATTGAAATTCTACCAACCAACTTCTCAGATCACAAACGTATAAAACTAGAAATAAATTTTACAAAGAAAACAAAAAGGCTCACAAACACATGGAGGCTTAATAACATTCTCCTAAATAATCAATGGATCAACGACCAAATTAAAACAGAGATCAAGCAATACATGGAGACAAATGACAACAACAGCACAAAGCCCCAACTTCGGTGGGATGCAGCAAAGGCAGTTCTAAGAGTAAAATATATTGCAATCCAGGCCTATTTAAAGAAGGAAGAACAATCCCAAATGAATAGTCTAAAGTCACAATGATTATTGCAAGTAAAAAGTGAAAGATGAAGTTGAAACACCACGGAAAGTTATGTTCAAATGATTTATCTTTAGGGAAATACTAAAAATTTTGAGAGTCAAGGAATAAGAAAAGAGTAGTTTAACATAATTTTAACAAAGATTTCAGATTCTGCACCAGGACGATGTAACTGGATTTTAAGAACAGCTATGTAGATGCCAAACGTCTCCCATACTTTTCATATCTCTCAGAGATAGAACTATCCCTACTGTTGCTTTTATTTTATTTTTCGGTAAACTTTTTATTTAAGTATAATTACATACAGAAATGTATACAAATCATAAGGCCCTAACTGTACAATTGCATGAATTTTCACAGAATGAACACGGGCATTATATTACCTGCATCACTGAAGTGCCCTCCATGCTCCCTTCCAGTTAAAACCTCTTCACCTATCATAGATTAGTTTTACCTGTTTTTAAACTATATAAATGGAATCATGCAGCATTTCCTCTTTTGCCTCTGGATTCTTTTACTCAACATTATGTTGGTGAGATTCATCCATGTGGCTGTATGTTGTTTTAGTTTGCTCATTTTCAAGTAACT